>CAUEHS010001049.1:0-446331 GCA_958510865.1 Myrrha octodecimguttata
GATATAATCAAATAATAAACCTTAGTGATCGAGCAAAAAAAAAATTTTCCCCCCCTTGATAATTTCACAGTTTACATTTTGAAGTATATAGATTTGAATGAATGAATAAAAAAAAATCCGTCCGTCCGCCGTCCCCTGCCCGCCGTCCGTTGTCCGGGGATTTCCTCTGGAAGTACTGAACGGAAATTCTTGAAACTTGGTACAAAAATCGTGTCACTCGGGATTGATCCTCCAAGCTTTTCAGCAGGATCGGTTTGCACCAGGGGCTCGAAACGAGGGGTTGAAAGGGAAAAAAAATTATTTCTCGAAAATTTATCGTCGAATTTTTATGAAATTTTCAACATTGATTACTGTGTCAGAACCTAATCTGAAAACTTTTACTCGGCTGATTTACGACTAACCGTTACCGAGTTGTAAGGAAGAACTCTGGAAATTGTCATATCCTGAAAATAAATAATCGCATTCGGTCCTAAGATTAAAATCAGTTGATCTTTTCATCCAGAATCATATATCTCAAAGCAGATGAAAAGATTGATTCACAAATTTTTAATACATCGCGAAATATTCACCTGACTCGTTTGAACATTTGTGTACCTGTAAGTTTATACTAATCTATTTACATTAATCTTATTCTGGAAAACCTTATGAATTTGAGTCAACGGGCGGTGTATGAGTTTACTGTTGTTCAATTATGAGAAAAAAAATGATCAAGACCAAAATATAGTGGAAATATTTTGATCATCAATACATTAGTATAAAATAGGAACACCGTAGATGATATCATCAAAATTAAGGAATTCAAAGAATATGATTCAATCTCACTTCTCGTTCTTTTCTTACTTCCTGAATTATTCCGAATTTCAGGAATGATTCATTTGGCACAGTTTTGTTTGGATCCTCAGTAATTGATTCATTTTTAGAATCATCTTCACAACTATCTCCATCGCCCGCACTTTGAGCAGCTTCCAATAGTTTTGAAATACCCAGAATATCTCTGCTGATGATGGGCGGCCGGTATATTCCCTTATGTATGGATTCAGAATGCCCCATGAAATTTGAGAGATCAGAAATTTCTTGCGATTCAAAATTTAAGGTGATGCACGTTGTTGCCATGTGTTTCCGCAAATTAGAACCTCGGAGTCTTTTCGGATGCTCAGCACCACATACTTCTGAAAATTTGCGCATCAAGTTGCAGGCTTGCATATATGGATACTTTTTTGTATCTGATCCAGCTACTCCAAAAATATATGGATTATGTGGAGAAACTCCTACGTTAGTCCTGTATTGTAAAATTATTTTTATTAACTCGCACAAATGAGTATCAAGAAGAACTGGAACTGTGCAGTTCAATTTTCCTCTTATAGTGAATCTCATATATTTTTTTGCCACTTCTTTCGATTGCTCAGGGAGTGACTGAAATAGAGCATTATTACTTTTTTCTACAGTTTCGTATCTTTCGAAATCGGCTATAGTGACTCTTTCTATTTCACCTGCTCGTCGTCTGTTAAATAACTGAATTGAACTGAGTATTGACTCTGCCAAGTCCATCCATGCTATCGATGTAAATTTCGTTTTTAAATTCTTCAGGGCCATATGTCTTCTATCAGCTAAATAATCACACAGTTTTTTGACGTCACTCATTGTAGGAAGCTCTATATATTTCTCCTACTCATTCAAAGTTGGGTTTCAGCAACTGTTCGGTTAACATGAATGTTTATTTCCTGAGTGAACACTTTCAAGAAATCTTAAGCATTTTCCTTGACTTCGCCATTATGATTTTTAATGCTTTCGGTTATAAGAATTTGAGCGATCTGTTTCAGTAATGTCCCTAGACTAAAAGCTACTGAGGGTGCTCCATAGCAATTCGAAGTTTCATCATATCTGGCACAAATATTTATGGCAGACAGAACTACGTCCACAAATTTAGGGTCCAAAATATAGGCTAGATCGGTTATCGTGCATGAAATTTCCGAGCAATATCAGGCGTTGTCTAATCGTAGAGGAGGGAGCAGATGGTTTCTCACTATGGAGGAAGCCTTGTTGTGCATTCTTCCTGCTATTTTTCTGCTCAGTAGAGATGCCAGTCTATTTTTTGAATTTTGTATTCCACTGCATATCCTAAAATGGACTCTAAGGGTGTTTTTCGAAAAGAATCCCCTGCAATTTGCACATGCAGCAAAATCCCTTCCACTCCTATTTTTTTCTTGTTTCGGACGTCGGGTTACTATCAATTCTCCGTCATTGAAATCCTTATTTGTATTGAATAAAAAGTTGCCTTTTTTCTGATTTTTGCAATCATGTTTGATCTTTCAACATTGCCTTCCGGTAAAATAATGAATTTTCTTACCTCTTCATGTTTATGTTTGTTTTCTAGATGTCGAGCTATTTTTTGTTGCTTTGTATGGCAGAAGTAACATAAGTTCGGCTTTTTATAGCATTTTCTTCCACGAGACTCAGTCACCTTCATGTGGCTATCGTCACACCCTGATTCGGTCAATGAAGCTGATAAGTTGACTCGAATTGCTGTCGATAAAACATCACCGGTAGACGCATTCTTCGAATTATCCGAATGCACCCTTTCATCGGCAATGGGTGTGATTTCAGACAAATCTGCATAATTTTGATCATCTTCGGAGTTCGAATCTTCATTTATGGATAATTCATAGTCGGGCTCTATATCTGAATCGTTCTCTGGATCATATTCATAGTCTGAAAGTAATCATAAAATTCAGGATTTGAGTAGATATTTATAAGGGATTATTTATGCATCATAACCATAATCACCGCAACTGTTATGTTTTTTGCCTATTCTGTTAATGCAACCGGATATGAGTCATTTATTCAGTGATAATCATAACATGAATTGGGGGAACTTCCTCTGAATTTGATCATAAAAACTTTAATTCAAGAAAATAGAAGATTATGTTTATGCTTTCATGTCTATGCTTGTCATTGGAATAATGCATACATAGACCCAAATACGAGGTTTTTATGAATATTTGTAACATCAAAGGTGTCTCTCAATTATAACTTGAAGGTGGGAAGTACAGATCAATAAAAAAAAAGAAGACTGCAAATTCGGCGGTTAACAATAATCAAGAGCCAATAGCTCTGTTTCATTCTGAAAACACTGACGATCGTATTCATGAAAATATTTTGCAGATTAATAATATCCGTTCGATTTTTCTCGTGACTCAAAAAAAAATACTACTAACTGTTACAAAAGTTGTTGAGCCCTCAACAAAAAGCTCGAATTATAAACTTGACATTACCGACATTTCGTTTGCTGTTGATATACTGTCATCGTTATCTGGTTCATCTGAGGTTACAGGATTCTTATCTGGAACGTCATTTGGATCGCCTTCGAATTCTGAAATCATGTATTAAATTCATGAATTGAATTAGATTGGCAAATACCATAGGTTTATCCATGATACCCCTCAGAAGCTATATGAGCTTCTGCGAGTTAGAGGATTGGATGTTATCTATGTGGGCTTTGTTACTATTTCCACACTCTGAAAATAATTTCCAGATTACGATGAAATTATTCGTGTAAATTGAATTCATTATTGGAATAAGTTCTCGAAAATTTGAGTTTTTTCACATGTGTAGAAGTGCAGAAAAAGCTCTAACTTCACGCTTTTGTTTCTATACATTGTATAAAACTTTCCAAATTATCGATGTGAGAGTAATGAGAATGATAAATACCTTGATATAGTCGCCTATCTTTGCCTCCACTATCAGCAAATAAAATATTCTCATTGAAGTTATTACGAAAATAATTCGATGATCTATTTATATCGACAAATTCTGCTCCTATCGAAAAATCACGGAAATCGTTATCGATCATAGATTTTTCTACTGATTCGGGCTCATTTTCTATCCCATCTTGAACGATCTTCAGATCTTCTTTATTCTCTGTAAACAAATAATGATAAGAATTACAAACAGCCAAGAACCCTGTCTTAATAATAGCAGAATAAATATCTACGGGGCTGCCTATCGAAATTTGGTCGCAAATATTTTTTAATAAATGATTACGAAGTGATTTTTTGGGAGAAATTGCATTCACTTGATTTTTAAATAAGATATCGTCCACTTCATAGAAATATATGTGAAGACTTCGAAAAATCACGGTTACCGTTGGTCACTTGACCGCACTTCTTCGCAGCCAGGTATGAACAGTTATGTTTTTTGTTACATCTATCATATATATTTATCAAATTGAAACATATGCTTTTCTTTGTACGATGAGGTAGATATTGAGTAAATCTGGCCGATAATAAAGGTTGTTGTCTGTTGAATATAATGCGGCCACATTTTGATTAGCAACCCCATAGGTGTATATATAATCTCCTGTTAACTAATGTGAATAAAAATGAGTTTCAAGCGAATACTCGCTGAGCGTACAAATTCTGCAGCCGGAGTTTAGACCATGATGGTGACAGCAGCTTTTTGTGTGATTTTCCTCAACCCATGTATGTGACGATTCTTGGTTCCTAGATGTTCAACTATTTGTGAGGGATCAAGCCTATTGTTTTTTTAAAAATTTTTTAAGCCTTACTGGACGACCAAGGATTTGTGACCGCATGAGAATATGTTGATTAAACGCGTAGGTAGATTAAAAAGACCGGTCTTATTCCTGGCCTTCCAGAAATAACACTGCGAAATGTATCGATATATATGGTATAAGACGAAGAACCATTACCGTACTGAATTCCGTCAGGATCGCGTAATTGTAAGGTTTCAAAAAATATAGGAGCATTACAGGAACCTGATTCGTGATAGCATAGACATAGTAGATTAAACGTGTTCATATAAAATAGATGAAGTGTGAAAAAGAACTTTTCTTTTTTTTATAGCCTTTGCGCTAATTCGCTCATAAATGTCGAAAGTTCAAACTATCAAAATGAAAATTTTGCCGAATTCCTGAAAGGTGCGTGAAACTGTCACATATCAACTCAAAAATTTAATACAAGTGCTACATTTGTAATACAAGAAACAACACAGTCAGCTACTTTTGCACAATCGTTCATTCGTCTATTATAAGAGTTAGAGGCAAATGAACAGCACATTGCCATTTTTGAAAAACCCATAATGGCATCCACTGAGTTCCCCGATGTATTTTTTTATTTTATTATATAAGCCAAAATTGTTTGGGCAATTGTTAATTCGGATAATATCTCCTTCTATCCCTATAACTTGAAATGCAAACATGAAAGTGGCATTTTTTAATAACAATCCAGAGGTTTCATTTCAAGAAAAAAATACTTTTTCAATATCAATTATCTGTTTCGAAAAAATAATTGTCATATATTGTCAGTGGCATACTTTGATTTTTTTTAAGATACCCTTACTGGACTTTTAACAGTGGTCAAACCATAGAGAGCTATGAGTTTCATGAAATATCCAGAGAATAATTATAGCACCTAACGTATAGAGATGTATAACTCAGCCTAGTAATAAAGTCAATAAATCTAATTCAACATATAAACATATCTGAATCAATATGGGTTCGACATGTGATATGTTATATATATATATATATTCTTGGGCGGAAAATTAATGGTGATTCTATTTAGGTATGTCATAACTGAAACTGTTTCCAGGTGAGATACACAATTTTTTCGCTTCAATAACCCAATAAAGTCACAATGAGTTATGGTTTCCACACGAAAAAACATAAATCAGCACGGCTGATTCGAGTACACCTCTGGATTGCTATTGATAAGTGCTAAACGAGAATCGGAGATAACGACCAAAGTTTAAATTTTCTCAAGGCTACATTTTACGCTTATATAACTATGGAATGAAAGAAGACGGAGATAAACAATTGATGCCACTATGAATTCCTTCGAAAAAAATCTACCATATCGTCAAATTTATTTTCCTTTATCCATATTCAAAAAGTTGTCATTGGGAAATCTCCAATTTTGCCATCCTGTATGAGTGAAAACTGCGTATCCTCATGCCATCACAAATTTGGGTCCAATTATTATGCGCTTCATTTTTACGCTCTTTTTCTAAAAACAGCGCGTTATCGTTTCGTCACAATATCTTTAATTAGTTTAGACCCAAAAATAACTGTATACGATTAGGTTGGACTCCCTGAAGAAAAATCCGTGGTCGTATTCAATTCTGTCCGTCCAGCCAGCCCTCCGTCTGTATGTGATCTCACTTTCTGAGGAAAGGACTTACAGCGTGAAATTTTGAGTACTTATTCGATCAGATTTGATTGTTCCGAAATTTCGTCTGAATCCAGTTGTAAGAAAGTTTAAAAAAGTTCATTCGAAAATGTTTCAGATTTTTGTTGAAATTTTTTTCACACGGAATCTCTCGATAAAATTTCGAAGAAATTAAGCAGACCTAAAAAATCAGTATTCAACGACAAAACAATGATGTTTCGGATTTAAGTTCGATCTGATTGAGAAAATTATATTCCAAATTCCGTTGTTTGACAGAGTGTAAATGAATAGTTGTGAAAAGAATTAACAGGTGATTCCTTGTGAAGAAATAAAGTGGCTCTTTCATGTAAAATTTCTTTTTTTGAGCAGCCCCTGCTTGAAAAGCCTTCTTAAAATGTCGCCAGAGAAGCAGTTTTTATATTTTTTTCGTCAAAAACTAAATATCTTCCGAAAATTAAACTGAACCGACATTTTTGGCGAGCAAGGAGGCACTCCAATTTTTTTTGTAGTGGTGCTGTATGATTTCAAGCAGTATAAAATATCACCCCTTCAATTCATCCGACACGAAAATTATTTCCTCATTTATAATTACCATCTGAAAATATCAGATAACTTCCTTTATTAGGAATAAAACAGGTGTCCTGACATTTTTTGCTGAGATTTAGTGTTTTCCAGAAAAAAAGGTATTTATCAACAGATAAAAAGCATGACTAGTATTGCTAGGAATTATTTTCGAACTAGTATGCGCACGTCATGTTGAATTTGAGGGTTGATTTTTCTACACCTTGAAATTATGAAGCAACACTCAAAAAATATTTTTGGGTGCCTCCTCGCTCGCCAAAAATGTCTACTCAGTTTTATATTTGTGAGGTATTTGGTAGGGAAAAAATCAAAAACTGCTTTAATGGCGACATCTTCACGGGGCTGACATGACTTTTTGACAAGGAATTATCTGTTAATTTTTTTCGCTACTTTAATTTTATATTTATATATAATACATGAATATTTGAAATTTTGACCTTAATTCCTCAATATCTCAAGAAGTATAAGTGTAGCAAATTGAAACTCCGTAATCAGTTGGTGAATAAACCCGCACAACTGAGTGCAAAATTCCGTGTTAGTAAAGTAGTTGAAGAATGAATAGAAATAATTGAAAATTCTCCAAATTTTCGCAAAATTAAAAAAAGGTTATTTCCTCAACATCTCTTGAAATGCAGATACTCTCGAATCGAAGAAAACTTTTTACTAGTTGTGCTCAGTGTGGATCTAGTGTTCAGAAACATTCCCAAACGTCGTTTTTCGAAAATTTCCCAAATTTTTGTACAGTAATTTCTGAAATAAATTCAAGATAGGAGGAATGCTGTTTTCATGGATATTTATAAAGTGTCAATAAATTTTCACCTGTTAGATGTTTCATATATTTCAACACGAATAAATACTTTTTGATCTCTTTTCCATAAGAGATATTGTTACAAGTTGTTTGCACAACCAAGATCTGTCAACAGACCTTGAAATTGATATTCACCAACAACGTTCTAAATCTCAATTTCATCCGATGTTTATCGTTTCTCAAACTATTCATCAGATCTCGAAAAATTCCAGCGCAAATCTTGACTCACTTTTCAGCAATAGTGTTTTCAGTTTGAGTTTAATACTTTATTTATCTTCGCAGATATATGAAAAAAGAATTGTGAAATTTGTTGGATATTTCCTAGTTATCGTTCTCATTTCCGAAATACCTCAAAAAATTCTGATCTGATGACGATGAAACTTGGTTACTAGTTGGCAATTCCTGACCAGCAAATTTGTGCGAAATTTCGTGATGTCCGTTCGATAAGATGAATAAAAGAAAACATATTTGGCGGTCTACTAATCACATGGTCCACACGAAATTCCGCATGAATCTTGAAGCGGTCATTACTTATTGAATTGCTGCATTTTAATTCGATACGATTTGTATTTTGGAAATATTGAGAAAATTTAATTTTGAATTGGTATATCGGCGGAATCATTAGGTTGATTTCACCAATTCGCAAATCTGACCTTCGCAAGCATCAAGTTTCGAAGTTGATTCTCCTGGAAGTTATTCAGTTCACTACTGGCGGTTAGGCTTTAAGCTTGTTAGGGGTTTTGTTGCAGCCTAGGATAGTCGGATAATACAAATCCAAAAAAAAATAACTTCCAAAAGGAGACTCCGAGAGAGACTCGATATTCGTTGATAAAGGTACCAAGGAATGCAATATCGCCAAATATTTCCAGCAAGAAGTAGAGCCGCATTTGGTGGGGTCAATACGTGAACAGGCAACTCACTTTTTTTAGTCTAATATATATTTGATAATATTAGTTGTTGCAAAGTTATGAAGAATGAAGTGAAAATCAATATTCTTTTTCTATGATTGTCGAACTGATGATTCGATATGCAGGTAATACCTACGTGGATTCAACTCATATATACTCGGAGGAAAAACCGCGCAAAAGCTCCTGGCTCAGTTTCACTGGTTTTCTCGAGGTACAATTAATTCAGGGAACTTTTTAGTTGTCCATGGATGAAAATGAAAGACTGGAAATAAATCAGCTTATTGTGAAACCTTCAGATTGGTATTAAGCAAAATAAAAAGTGTTTTATGAAAGTAATGTAATGTAATGTGAAGTAATTGAATGTATGTATGTGATGTCAATGACTTCCTACTGAGAAATTACTTATGGCACTGATACTTTATGCATCTCATTGCCAAATGAATGAAATCTATATGTATATGTGAGAAAATCAGTGAAAAACTTACCACTTTTCGCAAACAGTATTGCTTCATATTTGGCACCTTTATGTTTCACTAAACAGGAATCATCCTCATTCGATTTGGTAATGTATTTCATGGAATATATTCCATAGGACTGGTTGTAAAAACGAACAAGACCAAACATTTCCTATAAAATAATTATTTCGATTCGATATTCTCATCAGGTTAATCGATATATCTTACCATTTCTTTAGAGGATTCACGTATTCAGTTGAACTAATCCACAACACAACTGATAAAATTCTTTCTAGAACTAGGATGCAGCAGGTGGCAACTGCAGCACAAGTGACATATGATTGTCCCGGAAAACACTCATATACATATGTACAAAATTCGTGAACTTCATCCATATCATATAAACCCTTTTGAAACGAAGATACTAGATAGATTACGTATAGTTATGACGTATAGTCTGTCGAAAATTTTCTTTCCTTTCAGCTGAAACAATAAAATACTTCGCGGCAAAGTGATATCCTGGGATTCAACCATCTCTAAATCTGAATAAATGCAAATTCTGGGTAGCGAATAATAAGCAATATAATATGTTTTTCACAAAGTATTCCATGGGGAATGTCTTAAAAACTCACACAAAAATATTTATTGTATCTGTTTGAGATATCGTACAGTGAAGTTGATGAAAAAAAATTTGAGCGCTTGTTAACAAATAATATTTTGAGTAACGAGACTCTTCTCGGTAATTTGTGGAGAGGCTAGAGTAATAATAGAGCTAATATGCAAGATGATACAAAAAAGACAGACGAAGATTAAATGAAGTTTATTTCGAGAAGACTACACGTCCATCTGAAAAAAACCTAGAAAAGCACTGATGTGAAGTCAGCAGCCTTTGCCCGCATGTTCAAATTCGTTGTCAAAGCGGTTAAATATTCAAGCATCCGCTAAACGCATTTTTTTACCGACTTCAATAAAAGGAGGTTCTTCCTTCAACGAAAACTATTTATTTAATGTTTTTTTTCGGCCATAACTTTATTGCTTGTAGACCGATTTTGATGATTTGTTTTGCGTTCGATTCAGAATGCTTTTGAAGTGGTCTCATTCGAAAATAAAAAAGGGATATAACGAAACCGATATTTTCTTCGTGAACAACTACCAGATTTTATAGGATAATTAGGAATAATACATTCTTTCAAGTACAGCGAGATATACATGGTGTCTCAAAAAACCGATGGGCACAATTCTCTCGATTTTCGAACAAAACTGATGATTTAGTGATCTCTGTACCCTGTTTATTTTACATAGTGGCATTTTCAAGAATGAAATACACAGGGTGTCGCAAAAATGGCAAATAAAGAAATATGTGTTTCCAATCGGCAACCAACATATGTATTTGAATCGGAAATTGGAAAAATCACGTTCTTATTCTACTCATAGCAATATATAAATGGTGAAAAATATACTGGCTGTTCTGAAAAATATATAATTGGCGATGTTTTTTCAATGGTAACTAACAATTTTTCGATGGAAAATTGATAAAAGCTTATTCTTTTACGCACAAAAAAAGTAAAGGCCGGACCGTAAACACAATAACTCCGGAAGAAACGACTTAGAAACTCGATATTTGTATGGTAGGTTTGGGGATTAATTACGAAGGTCGAATTCGTGCATGGGTAAAATCCGCCCAATGATTCCGCAGATATACCAATTGAAAACTTTATTTTTCCAGTATTTCCAAAAATACAGATTAGAAAGAATTGAAATCCAGTTCTTCATCGAAAAATAACAGTTCAAAGGTTTATACAGAATTTATGAGGATGATATGATAGGAATATGACAGAATATTAAATATGTATTTGAAAGAAAAAATCTGAAATTGTTCTTCAAATTGTTTTTATGTTTCTTCTTGTGTTTCAGCATCTTCAAACTAGGTGCGAAGTTTCATCATGATTGAATCAATATTTTTCGAGTTATACCGAAAAAAAATACGCTGCAAATTTTACAAGAGGCTTTATTATTTTCTTAGTTAAGTAACCCAATACCATTGATATCTTAAATAAAACTTATACAGCGTGCCAAAAATGTTAAGTTACTCGTCAGTATTGCTTGTACGAAGAATTATTAAGGAATATCCGTCGATTTTGATTTCAAAACCAATTCATCCTGTGCTTTTTTGAGTTCGATATTTCTCACCCCACCACTTTATTTTTTAGAAATAAATGTATCGTGTTACATAAAATGAAAGGTAATTTGATTACCTATTCAGCGATGTGGCTTGAAGTAGAATTGGTTGTGCCGTTTTTACGCGCTTGTTCTGGGGAACTGCGCGTTATTATTTCGTCACGATGTTTGTAATTTTCGAATTTTAAGCCGAAATTGGTCTCAAACGACTAGGTTTGACTCACTGACGAAGAATCCGAGGTCAAAATTGATTCTGTCCGTCCGGCCGTGTGCGATAAAACTTTCAAAAGAAAGAACCGAGAGTCTTCAAATTCTCAGGTTAGGTTGAGAAATAAAACTTGGTTGGTAGACGAACTGTAGCAATATGAAGAATTCTCCATAGAAAAATTTGAAAAAAAAATTATTTTTCTGGAAAATTTCTGTTTTGACCTGAATTGGTTTATTCAGGTGTATTGGGGGGTTTCAATAGTAGAGACCCCGCTTGGTTGAATTAATCGCACTGGATTAATTCTGTCGTTGTCCAGATAAAGATACGACCGACGAATATTTTCTGATGTTTATCAGAGAAGTTGATGCTTTTAAAATAAGCAGATAATTGAAGAACTTATTGACCAGTTGTTCAATATCGTTGCACTGATGAGCCGAAACTGGTGTTGAGGTGTATTAAAAACGCACTTTTAACACGTAACAAAAATGTATTTGCTTGTATCTGTATTAGATAACAAGACCGAAATGGTATACAAGTTATACACTAGAATCTTCCTTCTATATCTTATTCGATAGCAAGGTCGAAGCGACTTTCAAATGAGAAGTTACGATTTTTACAACACAAGAATTAACGTATAATCTTGTTTGTAAATTCGAAAGCGAATTGTTGTTTACTGTACAACGGTCAAATGAAGAGTGTTTAAAACTAACTAAAACCCAAATTAAGGAAATTCCCTTCTTCACATTTTAGAGGGAGAATATAAATTTTGATTGGATTTTTGAATTAAGCGACGCCCTTCTAAGATCCGAAAAAACACCTCGGATTGGCTGGTGCGAAAGAGAGAGCATAAAAGTGTGAAGGAAATTTCCCTAATGGTCTGGGACGATAAATTCTATAAAATGTCATATGTGATGTCTGGATTCTTTGAGTACCACCCATAAAGCTACGATTCCTGGAATACTAAGAGCTTGAATTTCATCTGCGTGTTTTCTGTCATGCAAAATATAACTTAATTGTTGGCTTGAGATAAAATGCTCTTAACGCCGGTGTTAATTGATTTAAACCAAAAAATATTGAATTTCGGGCATATTGCTGGAAACCAAAGAATTCAGACTGCGACGTTGAAAAATCAAGAAAAGGCAATATATCATAAAATGATGGGTCCAGGATACGGGACACAACATACTCCCGCGCCTTGAACCATCAGGTTCAATATAATTGGATTGATATCTTCGAACAAATGAATAGTTAACAGAATATTTACAAATAAAAGAATTAAAAATATAGATCAATTACTATAGTTAGAATGATGTCTTCCAACAAGTGAATAGTACATAATATTCACAAACGAAAAAATTAAAAATATAGATCAATTACTATGATTAGAATGATATCTTCTAACGGATGAATAAATAGTACATAATATTCACAAACGAAAAAATTAAAAATATAGATCCAATATAGCATATGATACGAATTAATGTAATATTCACAAATACATAAAACATGAAACCTGAATCGAATATATATATGCATGAACTGCAACCAATAAATAGTATGTTTACAGACTCATCAATCAGAAAAAAAATCTGGAATACATAGCATGCAAACAATCGAATTGGCAGAACTATATTACTAAATATTGATAGGTAAACTGAATTAACAGATATGATTGAGTCAACAAGCTACTACCAAGAAAAACCTTAACAAGGTGCAAAATTCCAAACAAGAAATAGGTGTGGAAGTAATATGTTCGAAAAAACGTAGCTTTTTTTTCAATAGGAGACCGCTTGTCATAGTACCACCAATGAGGAAAATGAGAGGTGTAAGGAATTACTTCATTTACGCCAGATGCCATGAATGATAGGAGAGAGAAGTTAAAAAACGGTTCTATATGGTTACTAATGCTAGTAACAGCGTTTCGATGAACGCAAACAATGTTCGTAACGTTAAACTCCACATTATAATCATATGTGGAGCTATTTTCAAGTTTTATATTAAACGAAAGTGATAAAACGCTTAGAATGCCTGGTAAAGGTACATAGTTTTCATAGGCCATCAAGCAGTAATATACAGTATAATAGACTGATTCCAAAAGTGACAAGACAATATGTTTCATGGTAGACACAACAGATTTAGAATAACCCTCCTTGTTTCCTGATACATCGATCGGGCTAGCATGAATGACAAAAGCGAAATATGTATTTTTGATTGAGCCCGGAACTGCATAATACTTCGTACGGCTATTACTAATCGAAAATATTTGATGACATACATGTCCAGGAGGTGCGCGGATATGATGGTATGTTTTAACAATAAGTGCCAAAATAAGGGATTCTACATATTCCGCATAATTTATGACCTTTTCCATCATCACCAGATAAATAAACTTATAATTCGAATTAACATACTCATGTACACCTATGACTAAAATATATAAATATAATTGGTCAGGCTCCGAGAATTTCAGTACAGCACTGTTGATAACATGTGCATGAGTTTTATGATCGTTCCGTTTTTCATTGAGATGAAGAAGTGCCTTACACTTTTCGAGACACCCTCTGTATTTGCCGGCGGAACAATGAAACGAGTCGCGATATTTAAACGAAAAATAGATATTTAAAGAAGCCTTTCTTGAACGTTTCCAAATTGTACGATTTCGACCGGACATTCGATCTATGTATGCGGTGAAATTACCCAAAGGTGAACGAAAACGAGGGATGAGAGAGGTCGACTCATTTTGAATATTTTGACCTGCTATTAGGGACTCGTTCAAGGAGATTACCGAGGAGGTAGCGAAAGTATCTACTTGTATTGCAGCTGGGCAATAAAATTGTTGATGAACATCGGTTTCTTCAAAACTCGAGAGGTCTTTGAAATTGAAAGGTTCCGAACACAAATTCGGATTCCTTTCGAAAGGGTCGCACACTTCGAAGTTTGATTTATTGCCTCCCAAGTGTGGCCGACCAACAAGGCTGTCATTAGGCTCATTTCGGTTATCGAAATTATCTTCGCACCGAGTTTCTTCAGATAGCTGCGTTTCATTTGATGCTTCAATAATTGCATCAGAGAATTTAGAATTCATGCTATTAATGCAAGGCATATTCTTGGTTTGCCAGATTAATTTCTGTGAGCATGAATTTGAATCAAATTGAGCACTGAGTGAAGTGCGTTGGTTCAACAGATTGATAGCTATCGTATATAATTCTATCCACTTTTCCTCAAATTTATTTTGATAAATTTCTATTTCGTCTAATTCGGTTTCATCTGAGATTAATTGTAATTCTAAATGAATTTCTTCGGAGGTAGTGCGCGCGGCATCTACTTCATTAAGATATTTTTCTAAGAGAGGAAAGTGCTTAGTTGCATCGAACTGGTTCAGGAATTTTTCGAATTGTTTGAGTTTAATCCTGGCATTTTCGCGTTTGATTTTCAATATCTTTATTTCGTTTGACGACATTTTTTCGATGAAGCAATACAAATAATCAATTAATCAACATAAAGAATACAAGAATGAGGAATCCGAACAAAGGGAAATAACTTGGTGGGTCAATGACTTACAACTTACAAGCTGGACAATTCCTCACAATATGCAGAAACACAATTATTTCGCACTTAACACAATTAGCGAACTTTTCTATATCGCGGCACAAAACTCATCAGCGAACTTTCACTCCAAGGGTTGGTTTGGGATCCGTTGAACCTGGGTTGACAAGGATCTTCGAAGGATGGACTGTATGATAGTATGTGAATAATATCCGTGGTTCGATGAGATCAATTGCTCCTTGGATATTATATTCGATGGGACCAAAGTTTCCGTGAATGATATCTGGCTCGCTAGGACCAATGTTTTGACCTGAGCGATATCCGGGTCGATAGGACCAATGTTTTGACCTGAATTGGTTTATTCAGGTTTATTGGGGGGTATCAATAGTAGAGACCCCGCTTGGTTGAATTAATCGCACTTGATTAATTCAATTGACGAATATTTTCTGATGTTTATCAGAGAAGTTGATGCTTTTAAAATAAGCAGATAATTGAAGAACTTATTGACCAGTTGTTCAATATCGTTGCACTGATGAGCCGAAACTGGTGTTGAGGTGTATTAAAAACGCACTTTTAACACGTAACAAAAATGTATTTGCTTGTATCTGTATTAGATAACAAGACCGAAATGGTATACAAGTTATACACTAGAATCTTCCTTCTATATCTTATTCGATAGCAAGGTCGAAGCGACTTTCAAATGAGAAGTTACGATTTTTACAACACAAGAATTAACGTATAATCTTGTTTGTAAATTCGAAAGCGAATTGTTGTTTACTGTACAACGGTCAAATGAAGAGTGTTTAAAACTAACTAAAACCCAAATTAAGGAAATTCCCTTCTTCACATTTTAGAGGGAGAATATAAATTTTGATTGGATTTTTGAATTAAGCGACGCCCTTCTAAGATCCGAAAAAACACCTCGGATTGGCTGGTGCGAAAGAGAGAGCATAAAAGTGTGAAGGAAATTTCCCTAATGGTCTGGGACGATAAATTCTATAAAATGTCATATGTGATGTCTGGATTCTTTGAGTACCACCCATAAAGCTACGATTCCTGGAATACTAAGAGCTTGAATTTCATCTGCGTGTTTTCTGTCATGCAAAATATAACTTAATTGTTGGCTTGAGATAAAATGCTCTTAACGCCGGTGTTAATTGATTTAAACCAAAAAATATTGAATTTCGGGCATATTGCTGGAAACCAAAGAATTCAGACTGCGACGTTGAAAAATCAAGAAAAGGCAATATATCATAAAATGATGGGTCCAGGATACGGGACACAACAATTTCCATATTTCATTCAAAAACTGATTTCCGTGTGAACTTCATTGCTGAAATGTACGAACCGCATAGTATCATTCACTACATCCTCACAATGCAAAATCAACATGTCGTCAAAAAATTTCAAAAAGCACTGCCGTGAAGGCAGCAACTTTTGCGCGCATGTTCAATGGAGATGACCCCTTCAGCAACGAATTTGAACATGCACGCAAAAGCTGCTGCCTTCACGGCAGTGCTTTTTGAAGTTTTTTACTGATAAATTACTGGATTTCAATTCGATCAAATCTGTATTTTTGGAAATATTGGAAAAATAAAATTTTGAATGGGTATATCTACGGAATCATTGGGTGGATTTTACCCATTCACGAATTCGACCTTCGTAATTAAGCACCAAACCTACTCTACAAATATAGAGTTTCTTAGTCGTTTCTTCCGGAAGTTATTGTGTTTATGGTCAGCCAAACGGCCGACTGCGTAAACACAATACCTTCTGAAAGAAACCACTTAGAAACGCGATATTTGTAGAGAAGGTTTGGACCTTAATTACGAAGGCCGAATTCGTGAATGGATAAAATCCACCCAATGATTCCGTAGAAATACCCAATCAAAATTTTATTTTTCCAATATTTCCAAAAATACAGATCAGATCGAGTTCAAATCCAGTACTTCATCGAAAAATAACAGTTCGAAGTTTCATACAGAATTATTTAATTAGGATGATATGATAAGAAAATCACAGGAATTTGTTTTTTCAAATTGTTCTAATGACACGATTATCACGAAATTTCGCATAAAGTTGTTTTTGAACATTTCAAAACTAGCTGTGAAATTTTATCAGGGCCGAATCAGTATTTCTCGAGTTATACCGAAAAAATCAACGATATCGAGAAGAAAACCTCGAAGTTTGACGAATTTTTTCCCGATATCTCCAAAACTTATGATCGTATCGAACTGAAATTTGGTACACTGCTGTGAAATATGAAGCTCAAAGCGTGAGTGGAATTTTTTTTGGATATGATGAATGGTTTCCGGAAAAAAAAATTTTTTGGGAATTTTTTGTTAAATTTACTGACAATATGATCCTGACGAAATTTGGCTCAAAGTTGCGCGTCGTTATACTCCACCCAACTGCTAAGTTTGAATCCAATCACTCGAGTAGTTTCTGAAATAAAAAATAAATAACTTCAAATCTTCAAGTGCCTATAACTCCGAAACTATTCGACCGATTTGGCCCATTAACGGACTTAACGTTATTCTGGATTGTAAAGAGGAGTAATTGACCCAAATTTCAGTCGAACCAGCAAAGTTGTTCGAGAGTTAGTATACCTGCCATTTAATAATAAAGTAATAAAGTTTATTTCGGTAAATAAACAAATTCATCACAGAGATATATAATATATTATAATCTGTACGTGATATTCAAAACAATATATAATTCTTCAAATTTGAAGGAAAACACCCTGTATCTCAGTTGTTTGGGATGTTAGACTGTTCATTTTAAAAAAGTTATTCTGGATTGTAGAGAGGAGTGATTGACCCAAATTTCAGTCGAATCAGCCAAGTGATTCGAGAGTTAGTATACCTGCCACTTGAAGAAAAACACCCTGTATCTCAGTTGTTTCGTATGTTAGACTGTTCATTTTCAGAACGTTATTCTGGATTGTGAAGAGGAGTGATTGTTTAAATTTCAGTCGAATTAGCCAAGTGGTTCGAGAGTTAGTATACCTGCAATTTGAAGAAATACACCCTGTATCTCAGTTGTTTCGAATGTTAGACTTTTCATTTTCAGAACGTTTTTCTGGATTGTGAAGAGGAGTGATTTATCCAAATTTCAGTCGAATCAACCAAGTGGTTCGAGAGTTAGTATACCTGCCATTTGAAGAAAAACAACCTGTATCTCAGTTGTTTCGAATGTTAGACTGTTCATTCTTAGAACGTTATTCTGAATTGTAAAAAGCGCTGATCCAAATTTCAGTCGAATCAGCGAAGTGGTTCGAGAGTAAGTATAGCTGCCATTTGAAGAAAAACACCCTGTATCTCAGTTGTTTCGGATGTTAGACTGTTCATTTCCAAAAATTTATTCTGGATTGTCAAGAGGAGTGATTATTTCAAATTTCAGTCGAATCGGCCAAGTGGTTCGAGAGTAAGTATACCTGCCATTTGAAGAAATACAGGGTGTATCTCAGTTGTTTCGAATGTTAGAGTGTTCATTTTCAGAACGTTATTCTGGGTTGTGAAGAGGAGTGATTGATCCAAATTTCAGTGGACTCAGCAGAGAGGTTCGAGAGTTAGTAAAGCTACCATTTGAAGAAAAACACCCTGTATCTCAGTTGTTTTGGATGTTAGACCGTTCATTTTTAGAACCTTATTCTGGATTGTAAAGAGGAGTGACATTTTCAAATTTCAGTCGTATCAGCCAAGTGGTTCGAGAGTTAGTATTCCTGCCATTTGGAGAAAAACATCCTGTATCCCAGTTGTTTCAAATGTAATACTGTTCATTTTAGGAATGTTATTCTGGATTGTAAACAGGATTAATTGACCAAAATTTAAGTAGAATCAGCAAAGTGGTTCGAGAGTTAGTATAGCTGCCATTTGAAGAAAAACACCCTGTATCTTAGTTGTTTCGGATTTTAGACTGTTCATTTTTAGAACGTTATTCTGGATTGTGTAGAGGAGTAACTGACCCAAATTTCAGTCGAATTAGCAAAGTGGTTCGAGAGTAAGTATAGCTGCCATTTGAAGAAAAACACCCTGTATTTCAGTTGTTTCGGATGCTAGACTGTTCATTTTTAGAATGTTATTCTGGATTGTCGAGAGGAGTGATTGACCCAAATTTCAGTCGAATCAGCCAAGTGGTTCGAGAGTTAGTATACCTGCCATTTGAAGAAAAACACCCTGTATATCAGTTGTTTCGAATGTTTGGCTGTTCATTTTTAAAACGTTATTCTGGATTGTAGAGAGGCGTGATTGACCCAAATTTCAGTCGAATCAGCCAAGTGGTTCGAGAGTTAGTATAGCTGCATTTGAAGAAAAACAGCCTGTATCTCAGTTGTTTCGGATGTTAGACTTGTAGCGAATTCATCCACTCCGAAAAAAACAGAGAAAAAGGGCGGAGTCGAAACACGAAATTCAAATCTCCGAAAAATCGTATAAATATATTTCGCTCCGCTCTCAAAAATCTCTCTCCAACCCATCTGCATTCACCGCTAAGAAGATATTCTATCTATACGCTGCATTTCTGACCGACATCTGCATTTCATCTTTATCCGTGTCAATGCGAAGAAATTCATTCAAGAAGGTCCAACGCCGCAACATCTGGTTTACCATCCTCGACGACGGAAGCACTCTCGACATGATCGTCCCGTCCCGGCGTCAGCGAAGAACTACCTGCCGCCACTCCAGAAGATTTACGACAAAAATTGTTAGCCTGCGTCTTTCAACAAAAAGAATTTTATTGCCTTTCGAATTCACTTTTGTTGTAACACTCGACAGAAAAAAAACACGCTAATCCCTTTTCTTTATTGCGTGTTTGATTTCACAAGACACACGACCCCACAAATTGGTGACCCCCGAAGACCGCAATAAGGAATTCCAGTGGCGTAGACGACATCAGGGCCGATCCGATTTCTTGAAGGAAGGAAGGACGTAGCTCAGTCAGCAAAATGCAGAGCGACGAAGCACAAATTTCCAGAGTCGCAATCCGGATGCCAGAATTCATTTCCGCCGACCCAGAACTATGGATCGCTATAGTAGAAGGAATATTCACCAGTGCCGGAGTGACTTCGGACAAAACGAAGTTCGGACACGTAGTAGGGGCCCTACCAGCAAAGTTCGCAACCGAAGTGAAGGACGTCATCCTGAAGCCACCACTGTCAGAGGCCTACTTCAAAATCAAGACGGAGGTGATCCGACGGCTGTGCACATCCCAGGAAGAGAAGACACGCCGCTTCCTCGAACGGGAAGAAATTGGGGACCGCAAACCATCCCAGTTCCTCCGACATCTGAGGGGCCTAGTCGATGCCAGTGTACCCGACGCTTTGATGAAGACCCTATGGTTGAGCCGACTACCCAGGCAGATCCAAGTAGCCCTCACCATTGACAAGGACAGCGAGCTAGAGGACTTGGCAGCCCACGCAGACAACATCGCCGAGGCCTCCAAACCACCCGCAGCCCAGATCGCTGAGACGCAATCCCTCGAGGCTATGATGAACGTCCACATGGCGCAGCTCACTCTTGGACTGAACCAAGAGATCGCAAAACTTCAAGCATAAGTGGCAGCCCTCAGCAGACGACCGACACAACAGCGACACCGGGAACGTTCCAGGTCCCGAAGCCACAGCAAATAACGCACCAATGGATTCTGCTGGTAACACCTACAGTTTGGAAGCAACTCCAGGAAGTGCACACAACCCTGTTCTTTTCAGTCGGGAAACGACAGGGGCAATCACTAATGACGGCTAGTGATCCCAGACCAGCACCGCGTCTCTTCATCACTGACCAGTAATCCAAGAGGCAGTGCCTTATAGAAGTCCGACTACACCCTCTCAGAAGCCAATGGTACAGACATCGCAACATATGGTACAATCAACCTCTCGCTTAACTTGGGACTACGCCGCAATGTCACATGGAGATTCGTCGTAGCAGATATCTCCAAGCCAATCATTGGAGTTGATTTCCTCAGTTTCTACAACCTACTGGTGGACGTGGGAAACCAACGCCTCCTAGACAGAACCACTAAGCTCACCACCAGAGGAGAAGCCCCACAATGCAACATCCCGGTCATCAAACAATCAGCGGTTCATCCAAGTACCACGACCTCCTCATGGAATTTCTCAATATAACGAGACCTGAGGGAGTCCCGATGAACATCAAGCACCATACAAGGCATCACATTCAAACAACTCCTGGTCCATCACTTCCATCCAGACCACGACGCCTGGCACCAGAAAGACTCAAAGCGGCGAAGAAAGAATTTGAAGCCATGATCAATCTAGGAATTGCACGTCCATCCAAAAGTCCATGGTCATCCCCACTACACCTGGCACCGAAAAAGTCAACCGACAGTTGGAGACCCTGCGGAGATTACCGAGCTCTCAACGCCCGCACAATACCAGATCAATATCCAGTCAGACACATTCAAGACTTTGCCCACATCCTGCAAGGAAAGAGCATCTTCTCCACACTGGACCTTGTTCGATCCTACAATCAGATACCAGTTGCTGAAGAGGATGTTCCCAACACAGCCATTACGACACCCTTCGGAATGTTCGAATTTCCATTCATGTCTTTCGGACTTAGGAATGCTGCTCAAACCTTCCAACGCTTCATCGACGAAGTACTACGAGGGCTTGACTTCTGCTTCAGCTACATCGACGACGTACTAATCGCCTCAGAATCCGAAGAAGAACACATGGAACACCTCAGAATCGTCTTCGCAAGATTCCAGGAACACTCGATGACACTAAACCCATCCAAGTGTGTTTTCGGCCAGCCTGAAGTCAAATTCCTAGGCTACCTCATTTCCGCTGAAGGCACTCGCCCACTACCAGATAGAGTTACCGACATTTTGGAGTATCCACAACCAACCACAGCCAAGGAACTCCGCCGATTTCTAGGTATGATGAACTTCTATCGTCGTTTCATACCCAGAATATCAGACACTCAATCACCCCCCAACGACCTACTGATACCAAAGCTCAAAGGGAAGGCCAAAATCAACTGGACTCCAAAAGCTTCAGCGGCATTCGAAGAGTGCAAAAAGAAACTGGCTACAGCAACTCTCCTATCACACCCCAAGGACGATGCACCCCTAGCCATAGTGAGTGATGCTTCGGATACAGCAGTTGGTGCAACTCTGCAACAACTTCACAATAGAGAATGGCAACCACTAGCTTTCTTCTCGAAGAAATTATCAGGAGCAGAAACCCGCTTTGGAGCTTATGACCGAGAACTCCTTGCTATCTACCTCGCCATCAAGCATTTCCGACATATGGTAGAAGCGAGAAATTTCACCATCTTCACGGACCACAAATCTCTGACGTTCGCCTTCAAACAGAAGCCAGAAAAGTGCTCACCTCGACAGTTCCGCTACCTCGACTTCATCTCGCAGTTCACCACTGATATCCGCTATGTACCAGGTGACCAAAACGTCGTTGCCGATGCCCTGTCACGAGTCGATGAACTATCAACCGCCCTTGACTACGCAGCATTGGCCAACTCCCAGAAAAACGACGACGAGTTAAAGAAACTTCTACATGGTAACACGGGACTTCAACTGAAAATGGTCAAGCCGCTAGGATCGCAGTGTATTGCGATACCTCCACACCACTTGCTAGACCCTACATCACGAAGCCATTTCGGAGATCTGCTTTTGATATCGTCCATCGTCTATCACATCCAGGAACCAACGCCTCAATCAATTCCGACTGCAGAAAATGGACAAGAAGCTGTCTCCCATGTCAACGAGCCAAAGTCACCCGTCATGTAGCAGCACTACTTGGTGATTTCTCCCAAGCTCCGAGAAGATTGGAGCATGTACATTTGGACATCATCATAATGCCTCATTCTGAAGGATTCCGGTATTGCCTTACCTGTGTCGACCGATTCACCCGATGGCCAGAAGCAATCCCCATTCAGAACCAAGAAGCAACCACAGTCGCCCAAGCGTTCTACTCCCAATGGATATCACGATTTGGAACACCCCTCAGAGTAACAACGGATCAAGGAAAACAGTTCGAGTCATGCTTGTTCAAAGAACTGAATAAGTTGACTGGCACTAACCACCTACGAACCACCGCCTATCACCCAGCAGCAAATGGAATGGTAGAAAGGAGCCATCGGCAGCTGAAGGCAGCGATCAAATGCCATCAAAACGACCGATGGACTGAAACACTCCCAACAGTCCTACTCGGAATGAGATCAGCATGGTGAAAAGATCTTAAATCCACCTCTGCAGAACTGGTTTATGGTGAACCACTAAGATTACCAGGCGAATTTCTCGAAACAAACAAACAGAAAACTGGAACTGACGACGTTTCGGAATTTGTAAAAAGTCTTCGAGAACAAATCAAACAGATAGAGCCAACGAACGGAATGAGACATGGAGAACGGAAAAGTTTCGTTTTCAAAGACTTGGCCACAGCAGAATATGTCTTCGTTCGTCACGACGGTCCAAAAGCCTGCCTACAACTACCGTACGATGGACCATTCCAAGTAGTGAGAAGTCCAAAAACTTTCACCGTCAACTACTATGGAAAGAAAACGACTGTTTCTATCGACAGAGTAAAACCAGCCTACATCATCACCGATGAAAACACAGAACCTCAACCAGACAACCAGCTCGAAGTACGGCCAATTCAACGCACAACACAGGACCTCCATCATCAGGAAAGACGAACTCGCTCGGGAAGAAAAGTTCATTTTCCGGACCAACTTCAATCAGGATTTTCGTGACTTCATCACTGGCAGGGTAGTGTGTAGCGAATTCATCCACTCCGAAGAAAAACAGAGAAAAAGGGCGGAGTCGAAACACGAAATTCAAATCTCCGAAAAATCGTATAAATATATTTCGTTCCGGTCTCAAAAATCACTCTCCAACCCATCTGCATTCACCGCTTAGAAGATATTCTATCTATACGCTGCATTCCTGACCGACATATGCATTTCATCTTTATCCGTGTCAATGCGAAGAAATTCATTCAAAAAGGTCCAACGCCGCAACATCTGGTTTACCATCCTCGACGAAGGAAGCACTCTCGACACGATCGACCCGTAATGGCGCCAGCGAAGAACTACCTGCCGGCACTCCAGAAGATTTACGACAAGAATTGTTAGCCTGCGGCTTTCAACAAAAAGCATTTTATTGCCTTTCGAATTCACTTTTGTTGTAACACTCTACAGAAAAATAAACAGGCTAATCCCTTTTCTTTATTGCGTGTTTGATTTCACAGGACACACGACCCCACAGACTGTTCATTTTCAAAACGTTATTCTGGATGGTCAAGAGGAGTGATTGTTTAAAATTAAAGTCGAATCAGCCAAGTGGTTCAAGAGTTAGTATACCTGCTATTTGAAGAAATACACCCTGTATCTCAGTTGTTTGGAATGTTAGACTGTTCATTTTCAAAACATTATTCTGGAATGTGAAGAGGAATGATTGATCCGAATTTCAGTCGAATCAGCCAAGTGGTTCGAGAGTTAGTATACCTGCCATTTGAAGAAAATCACCCTGTATATCAGTTGTTTCGAATGTTAGACTGTTCATTTTTAGAACGTTATTCTGGATTGTAAAGAGGAGTGATTGATCCAAATTTTAGTCGAATCAGCAAAATGGTTCGAGAGTAAGTATAGCTGCCATTCGAAGAAAAACACCCTGTATCTCAGTTGTTTCAAATGTTAGACTGTTAATTTTCAGAATGTTATTCTGGATTGTAAAGAACAGTAATTGACCCAAATTTCAGTCGAATCAGCAAAGTGGTTCGAGAGTAAGTATAGCTGCCATTCGAAGAAAAACACCCTGTATCTCAGTTGTTTCAAATGTTAGACTGTTCATTTTTAGAAAGTTATTCTGGATTGTAAATAGGAGTAACTGACCCAAATTTCAGTCGAATCAGCAAAGTTGTTCGAGAGTTAGTATACCTGCCATTTGAAGAAAAACACCCTGTATCTCAAGTGATTCAAAATTTGCAAAATAAACCACCTTCATGCGAGGTTCACTCAAATAGTCACGGAGAGATCCATTGGCGTATCTAGCCTCAGTTTTCAGGGAGGGCCGTGGCCCCTGGTATATATATGTATGTAAAGAAAGTACTTTCTTCATTTAAATTTGCCGCCCTTCATATTGACTTCACCAGATGGAACGATAGATAAGATGGCTAGCAGATTTTTCTAGTGATGAAATAATTTTATTTTTACTTTCGATGCACTTCAGGGCTTAAACTGGGCCCATGACCTGATGAAATATATGGTTTTATTTTATCTTATTTTAGGTTTTAAAATAAATCAATCCTCCAACTTCTAAACACAAACTTGTTTCTTCATTAACCTCTTAAACTTATATGTCATTTTTCATTCATAGAATAATATATTCCAATGATATTTCATAGAACATCGTTTCAAGCTAAGATTTGATTTTTATGGTCATTACATTTCAAAAACTAAATATTACTCAACACCTTGTCCTAATGACCACAAAAAAATAAACAATAAATTCACTCAAAGGTTTCATGCCATTTTCCTTCAAACATTTTGTAAAACATTCATTCCATTTCATTGTTTCAACCCATATAATGACTTCTTGAGTTTGCATATGTTTCCTTCTTGTTTATCATATCCCTCTGGTATATTCATGTAGATATTTTCGGTTATTTTTCCGTAAAGGAATGCCGTCTTGATATCGAACTTTTTGAGTTTGAAGCTTCTTTTTACTGATACAGCTAATATCATTCGTAGAGAACTGATATTAACTACAGGACTAAATACCTCTGTATAATCAAGACCCTTTTGTTGTTGACATCCTCTCACTACAAGTCTTGCCTTATAGGTCTCGTCATCTTTAATTTTAAATACCCACTTATTTGTAAGTATTTTTGTGCCCTTAACTTCCCTTTTGTCTATATATTCCCATGTCTGATTTTTCTCTAAAGATCCTTTCTCATCTTCTATCGCTTCCTTCCATCTGTCTCTATCTCCACTTTGCATTGCCTCATTGTATGTCAGCATAACATAATCATCATAGTACTTTGATTTGTTAATTTTTCTTCCTAGTCTGGTCCTAGTATTTTGCCTTTCGGTTGAATTCCCTTGTCCCAAGTTCAAGTCTTCTTCATCATCGTTGTCTGAACTTTCTTCATAAAAATATTCTATTTCATTTTCACGAACTGGTGTTACATTTTGTTGTTCCCTGCTGTTTTCTGTCCAAGTATCTTGTTGAATACATTCTGATTCAATGTCTTGTTGTGCTTCGATGTCGTTTTCTTATTCATTGTTGTCTTGAATACTCCTATCACATTCTTCGTTTTCTGCCAATACATGTTCATTTAACTTCCATCTTACCATATTTTCATTTTTATTTTCCTTCTTCTCAAATACAACATCCCTTCTTAGAATTATTCTTTGCTTTCTCTCATCCCATAGACGGTATCCCGTTGGTGCATATCCCACGAACAGAAATTTTTCACTTCTGCTATCTAGTTTTTTTAGATACCCTAAGGTTTTAGCGTATACTTCTGATCCAAAAATTTGTAGTCTTTTTAGATCTGGCTTATTACCCGTCCACATCTCTATTGGTGTTGAATCAAGGGATAAAGACTCTGTTGGACTTCGATTTAGGATGTATGCCGCAACCCTGGCTGCTTCACCCCAAAACTTTTTATTTACGTTCATGTCAAATAATAGAGTTCTTACTTTTTCTATCAGCGTTCTGTTAAGACGTTCAGCTTTCCCATTCAATTGTGGTGAATAAGGTATAATGGGATCCATAATTATACCTTTCTCCTTACAGTAATTTTCTAATCTAGTATTTATATATTCTCCACCATTGTCACTCCTTATCTTTTTCATTTTAGTGGTTTTATCTCTCTCCATTTCTTCAACATATTCTTTTATATAATCAGTTGTCTCACTCTTGTATTCTAGAAGGTATATAACTACATAATATGTATAATCATCCATTAAAGTTAGAATATATTTCTTATTATCCCATGTTGTTGGGTCTATTGGTCCACATAGATCCGTATGAATGATTTCCAGTGGTCTATCAGCTCTTGTTCTTTCTGTATTGAACGGAGCTCTCACCTGCTTTCCTTTCATGCAGATCTCACACGGTGTCTCAAAATAATCGCAATCTGTTGATTTAATACCCATTCCTGTTACCATTTGTTTATTGATAAGCTCCTTCATATCATTTATATTAATGTGCCCCAACTTACTGTGCCAATTTTTTACTTTTTCTTCATTCGTTGTAACGAGGAAAGTTTCATCATTGTGGTATTCTTGTGTGAGTTCTATCATGTACAGACCTTTCTCGTTCTTAGTTCCTTCTAGTATTG
The DNA here is from genome assembly GCA_958510865.1 of Myrrha octodecimguttata. Taxonomy (NCBI): domain Eukaryota; kingdom Metazoa; phylum Arthropoda; class Insecta; order Coleoptera; family Coccinellidae; genus Myrrha; species Myrrha octodecimguttata. The sequence continues at coordinate 27,202 of CAUEHS010001049.1, forward strand.
TTTTATTTCCCTTCATTATGTATACCTTTTCACCTTCAAATACTACCTGACCTTGATTTTCTGTGATAGCCTTTACTGAGAGAAGGTTTTTGCTTAAGTCCGGTACAAACAAAACGTCCTTCAATTTGCATTCCTTCGCTTCAATTTCTCCAACTCCCTTAGTTGTGATTTTAGTACCCTTCTTGGCTACACATATTTCACTGTCATCTTTCAGGAGATTTTTGAACAACTTTGGATTATTCACCATATGGGCAGTACTTCCAGAATCTAAGACGAACATGTTTCGACTAACTTCTGTGGAACTGCTGCTTTCTGTTAAAAAAGAAACTTTACTAGTACTTTGTTGGTCGGTTTTAGTATTATTCCCTTGTTTATCCCTAAAGTAACAGTTATTTTCTGTATGGTTAGATTTCTTGCATATTTTACATTTTACTTCCTCAGTTATATGGTGACTATTATTTCTAGCTTGATTTGCATACCGATTTTTCTCATTGTATGTAGATTTTTTATTATTACTTCTGCAAAAACGAGCAATATGTCCCACCTTTTTACAAATATTACACGTTTTGTCAACATTAGAACACTGAAAAGCTACAGGTGTTCTCATTTCTTGATTTTTATTCATAGTTTCTTCTGATAGCAATCTTGAAACTAGATTCGTCAATGTTTTCTCTGTATTCGTAGTAGATTCCCAAGCAGTCTTGAAGAATCTGTATTCTCCAGGTAATGTACTCAAGATTTTTGACATCAACATTTCGTCGTTGACCTCCTGTTTTAATGATTTTAATCTGTAAGCTAAATTTTGTAGTCTACTTACATGAGTTGCAATATCACTTCCTTTTTCAAATTGAAAGCTGAAAAACTCCTGTAAAAGTCTACACATTTGCTCCTCGTTATCCTTCTTAAATATTGTCTTCAATTTCTGGTACATTTCTGCAGACGTTTGGCAATTCAGCATGTGTACTAACACCTTTTTATCAACTGTGGAAATGATGATCTTCTGTGCCTTTGCATCTCTTTGAACCCACGACTTCTTATCTTTTTCCTCCGTTAGACCATCAAATTTTTCACTATTTGTCACTAAAGCATAAAGTCCACTTGCTTTGAAATAGACTGTTATTTGAAAATTCCACATCTCGAACGATTCAGCATCCACCAGCTTCTCTATTGAGCCTACTTCACTTGTTTCTTCCGACATGGTTACCTTTCTATTGTATTGGGGGTTTGTTCGACGTTCTCACCACGTGCCCACGTGTATTTGATCCAGAATTTCTTCTCCGGTTGGTTTCAATTTTATTTTTACTTTCGATGCACTTTAGGGCTTAAACTGGGCCCATGACCTGATGAAATATATGGTTTTATTTTATCTTATTTTAGGTTTTAAAATAAATCAATCCTCCAACTTCTAAACACAAACTTGTTTCTTTATTAACCTCTTAAACTTATATGTCATTTTTCATTCATAGAATAATATATTCCAATGATATTTCATAGAACATCGTTTCAAGCTAAGATTTGATTTTTATGGTCATTACATTTCAAAAACTAAATATTACTCAACATCTAGAATAATACGTCAAAGCAGTTAATCTAAAATAAAAAGTTAATCAAGTGAATCAAAAGACAGATAATAATAAACTTTAATTGCTGTTTCTTTCGTATTACAGGTAACTTTGTAATTAATGTAAATAGTGTGAATAATAGCTAATAAAGCTTTCGTATTACAGAGAGAAACAAAACTGATTTATTGTTATCAATAAAGATTTGACATCCTTATAAAACAGCAATTTTGTTTATGATGTCGAAACTACAGTTTGAATTTATGGTAGTGGCCTCACCAAAAGATGCTAAAACCAATGTTATTGCCATAACCTCAATTTGTACAAAGGATGGAAAAAGATATGTATTGCCAGAAGAATTAAGATATATGGGAGATCATGTAGAACTGAGAAAAACTAACAATTTCACGAAACTAGCTCATTCGTTAAAGAAAAGAAATCATATAAGGAAAGTGTGGATAACAATGACAAAAGAATTACAGGAGACATACATAGATGAAGATGGAAATTTACAATTTGGGGATCAATATTTAGAGGAAATAAATGAAGGGAATACAAACCAAACACAAAAACATAATCTGAAAGAGATATTAGAAAAGCTGATAGAAACAACACAAAATAAGAATGAAGAGAAAAACTTAAAACAAATATCAGAAAAACTTTTGATAGGAAAATTTTCAAGCAATAATACTAATTCTGAACAGTGGATGGAAAGCTTTGAAAAAGAGTGTTCTAGATTTCAAATAGATAGAAGTGATGACAAAATTGAATTATTGAATTATTTTTGGATAAACCAAGTTTAGATTGGCACTCATCTACACTCATTAGGTTGACAGTAAATGCTGGTTGGTTAGAATGGAAAAAAAGATTTTTGGAATGCTTCACAGATAATGGATGGAATAACGTTACTTATGCACTATCATTTAAATATCGAGAAGGTTCGCTAACTGAATATGCTTTGAAAAAGGAGAAACTTTTGATAGATTTCAATAAAAATATGGATAATAAGTCACTTATAGCATTAATAGCAGTTGGGTTACCAGAATTTATTTTGAACAGAATTGATAAGTCAGAACTAAAAGAAACAACAGACTTATTCAATGTATTAAGACAACCCGAATGTCTAGTGAACAAAAACAATTCTCAAAAAAAATTCACATTACATTCATTACATTCTCAAAAGAAAAAATATGAAGAAAAGAAACCTTGTAGGTCGTGTGAAGATTTGGGTAAAGGTGTGAGATACCACCCTAATGAAAAATGTTGGTTCAAGAAAAATGAAGAAAATAGAGGAAAAAACACTACAACAAAAAAGGTGAATAACAATTCTATTTTAGATGTAGAAATTTATGCTGAACCAAAAAACGAATAAACACACCATTAATTAAGTTAAATATTGTATTGGAAGTGTTACGGATTTTCACTTCCGTACACAAAGAGCGTTAGATTTTTTACAATTTTATTGTAAATAATTGCATACAGCTGTGGTACAAATATATATAATTCGTTGCTGGATGGAGATGTGAAATTTTGTGAGAATTTGTCTCGATATTGTCGTAATGAAGATATGATAATTAATATGTTCGTAAAAATGTGTGGATATTCACTCGATGTGTTTCTTATTGTGTGTGTTATATTAACTTTCAGCGCCTGCACCTGACTGAGAAGGTGGGCGCTGATATGTTGTGAATTTCAAGTAATGAAATTGAAACATCCTCCCCCCGCGAAAATACTTTCTGTCTGTTCAAAAGGGAGAATTTATAGTGTTTCTATTGGCAGAGGACAAACCTTTGAAATGGGCCTGGTAAATGTGCCCTTAACTGTTTTTACCTCCACTACTCTCACTCTGTCGTCACTCCCAGGAAATACCTTTACAATTCTTGCAGTAGGCCACCTTAGTGGTGGTAAATTATCTGCTTTCAGTAGAACTAAGTCACCTTCTTTTATATTCTGGTGTTGTTTCAACCATTTCGGTTTATGCTGCAAATTGTGCAAATATTCAACTGACCATCTCTTCCAAAAATCTTGTTGTAATTTTGAACAATATTGCCAACGAGATAATCGTGAGCTTGAAATGTCTGAAACATCTTTTTCAGGAAAAGATGTCAAAGGAGCACCTATCAAAAAATGTCCTGGTGTTAGACAATTCAAGTCAGCCGGATCATTTGATAATGGACATAGGGGTCGTGAATTTAAAATTGATTCAATCTGATTCAGAGCTGTAGATAACTCCTCAAACGTAAGTGATGAGTTACCTACTGTGTGATTTAAGTGAAATTTAGTACTCTTTATCGCCGCTTCCCAAATTCCTCCCCAATGTGGACTATGAGGGGGAATGAACTTCCATTGTATTTCAAGAGTACTCAGAAAATTTTCTATAACATTTACGTTATTCTTATTTTTGAAAAAATCTAATAATTCCTTTAGTTTATTCTTGGCCCCCATAAAATTAGTTGCATTATCACTATATATGTATGAAGGATTACCTCTCCTTGAAATGAATCTTTTGAGAGTCGCTAGAAAGGCATCGGTGGAAAGGTCACTCACAAGTTCAATATGCACTGCTTTTACTACCATACAAACAAATATGCAAACATAACTTTTCTGCAGCGGGGCCTTTCTTAAATTAGAGGATTTAATCATTATAGGGCCGGCGTAATCTAAACCAACATTTGAAAATACTCTGGCTGTGGAAATTCGAACTTTCGGCAAATCAGCCATTATTTGTTGCGCATTTTTAGATCTCAACTTATAACATGTGATACATTTATTTATTATTCTTTTTATCTCTTTTAATCCATTCAGTGGCCAAAATCTTAATCGAAAATTAGATAAAACAGTTTAGGGTCCAGCGTGTAATAGTTTTTTGTGTTCGAGAATTAGCATCAATCTAACAAAGTGACTGTTGGATGGAAGTAATACAGGATGCTTCTGTTCAAATGGCAGATCTGACAAAGACAAGCGTCCACCAACACGCAAAATTCCATCATTATCTAGAAAAGGAGTGAGTTTCAATATCTGTTTATTATTGATTTCCGATTTACATGTTAGACTTGAAATTATCTCTGAAAAATAGCTCTTCTGTAACGACTTCAACATACGATTGAGTGTATTTTGAAGTTCATCGACTTTAAGTTCTCCTGACGTTTTTTCTTTTGACCTACAGTTATTTGAAAATCGTAAACAATAAGTGATTGAGCGATGAAACTTAGTGAAAGTCGAGAAACCTTTCGATAACGATTCAATATCTATCTCGGGGTTGATTATCAAATCGACTAGGGCTACCTTTCTTTTTTCAGGTACATCATTTAGTTGGCCAATAAATCTTAATTTATTTAAATCGATAGAAGGATCCGAAATGAACTTAGGTCCATTCCACCATAATGAACAATCTATCATTTGAGAGGGTGATAAACCGCGAGAAACATAATCCGCCGGATTTAGCTTTGACCGAACGTGAGACCACTGATATTTTGAGGTTAAATCCTGAATAATTGCAACACGATTGGCTACAAAAACTGACCATCTTGAAGGATGTGAGCCTATCCAAGAAAGTGATATTTCTGAGTCTGAGAAAAGATAAATTTTAAGAATATTCAGAGAGTTATAAATTTCAACAATTTTCTTTACTAGTTTTGATAATAAAACAGCGGCATTCAATTCAAGCTTAGGAAGTGAGATCGTCTTAATAGGAGCTACTTTAGATTTCGCGCAAATTAATCGTGTGGAGATATTTCTGTCTGAATAGGTTGCTCTAAGATATATACAGCAACCATATGCCCTGATACTAGCATCACAAAACCCTATCAACTCATATTCAATAACATCGTTTGTATGATAGAGCAACCGTGGAATTCGCAATGATTGTAATCTAGAAATTTCAGACAAATAAGTCGTCCATTCAACCAACAAGTCAGATTCTATATTATCATACCAATCAACAATCGAAATCCAAATTTTTTGAAGAAATATTTTAAATCTGATTATTACAGGGGATATCAAACCTAAAGGGTCAAAAATTTGAGCAATTATCGATAAAACATCGCGCTTAGTCACAAGAATATTATTTTCATTGAATTCAGGGATTTTTATTAAAAACTCATCATTATATGGGTTCCACATTAAGCCTAATACCTTATCAGGGTTTTTTGACATTTTAATGTTATAATTTTCATCCTTGTCCGTTTGTCTATTATTGAAAAATTTAATGAATTCGGGGGAATTTGATTTCCATTTATGTAGTGAAAAGTGAGCAGAACCACACAAGGATTCCAATTGAACAAACATTTCATTTAATGTATCTACTGAATTACTACACACACACATGAAATCGTCGATGTAACATTGTTCTTCTATGCAGCGATAAGCTAGGGGAAATTTATCCTTATTTTTGAGGGCTAGTTCTTTGAGGGCACGAGTTGCTAGAAACGGTGCGGGTCTAGTTCCGTAGGTAACGGTAGTGAGTTCAATGCATTTTAGATCATCTGATGGATTTTTTCGCCAAAGTATATTTTGTAGGTGCGTTTGATTAGGGTTAATTTTTATATTTCTAAACATTTTTGAAATATCTGTGGTAAAGACGTAAATAAAGGTTCTGAAACGACATAGAATATCAAATAAATCAGGTTGAACTTGATAACCTTTCAACATCATGTCGTTGAGCGAGAGTCCTGTATTAGTTTTCATAGAACCGTCAAATACAACTCTGATTGAAATATCATCATTTTTCTGTTTCAGAATACAATGATGGGGCAAAAAATATTTATAGCTATTTAACTCACGACGATTTTGTATCGGCACGTATCTTGCATGATTCAACTCAACATATTCGTCAATAAAATTACTATAGAGTTCGAACAGTTTTTTGTCTTTTGCAAATCTAGTTTCTAAACTTTGAAAACGACGCTTAGCTAATGTAAATGAATCACCAAGAAATGATTCGTCTGTTTTGAGTGGCAAATTGACTTGAAAATGACCACTTTCCAAACGTGTAGTGGTTTTTTTGAATATTTCTTCGGTCAATTCATCATCCGGACATAAATGATACTCCACCGAATCAACCTCCTCAATCAACCAGAATTTACGCAGTGTTTCATCTAAGTTTGAGTCATTCAATGCCAAATGATAAGCATGTATGTTTTCTTTTTCCTCTAATTGGTTATGAAAGGTGTTTGCAATTGGACCCATTATTATCCAACCTAAACATGTCTTTTGTAATATGGGAGCATTTTTTCCTAACCTTATGATATCAGGGCAAATCAAACTGTAATACACATCGCAACCGAGTAATATATCAACAGTTGAAGGCTCGAAAAACGTTGGATCTGCCAACTTTATATTCGGTGGTATATTTAGTTTATTGCAATTCAATTTAATTTGAGGTAACTTACAAGTTATCTCATTCAAAACATAGCAGTCAACAACAAAATTAGAGAGATTCGATTGATCAGTGAAAGTGACCTTTGTGATTTTGTTTATATGTGTACTACTGTTGGAAATACCTGCAACTTGTATATTGCGCTGAAAAGTTGGAAGATTCAGTTTTTTGACACAATTTTCAGTAATGAATGAACTCTGACTGCCTGGATCTAAAAGAGCCTTGGTTTTAACAAATTCTCCTGTGTTCGAAAATACTTTAATATCAACTGTGGCTAAAAGAATATGTGCATTCTTTTGTGAAGATGTATTCAAAGCAGCATTTTCTTGTGCTGATTGATCACGCTGAGAATTGCCAGGAGCTGAGAAATTATTATCAATATGGGATGTTGAACCTTCAACGAATTTTGATTTTTCTTGAAAGTTTTTCTGTGTATTGTAAGAAGTGTTTGAATTAAAATTGTGTGAAAGTGTGTGATGATTTTTTCCGCAAATTGAGCATCCACGTGACATACAATCTGCAATAGAGTGTTTAGAACCCAAGCAATTAAAACATAAAATCCGCTCCTTAACTATTTGAATTCGCCTATTCAGGGGTAAGTTTTTGAATTTCATACATTTATATATAGTGTGATTTTTGAGGTTACAGTAGATACAAAGCTTATCGGAATTAACTTTATTCTGAGGGTTCACTCTAGCGTGATGAGAATATTTAGTGGGTTTAGTTTTATTTATATTTGTAGATAGAAAGTTTAAGTTTTCAAAAATTACGCAGCGTTTTTCTAGAAAGTTGAAGAACTCTTTTAACGTGGGTAGTGCATTTTCATTCCTTTCCATTTCGAAAGCCTTTCTAGTATTAAAATCTAATTTCTGGGAAAAAATGAAAATAAGAATTAAGTCCCATTGATCAATGGGAATTCCAAGATTTTTCAATGATTCCATGTGTTGTTTAATTTTAGTAGTGAATTCTCTTAACTGATTTACTGAGAATTTCGACAGAGTGGGAGTTTCTAACAAGTACCTGAGATGAGAATTTACAATCAAAAGCTTGTTCTCATAGCGATCTTTGAGTGTATTCAATGCAGATCTAAAATTTTCACCAGTTAATTGTAAGTTATTAATTAAATTTAGAGGTTCTTCTCGCAAAAATGACTTCAGATAAATAAACTTTTGAATATCACCAAGAGACTAATTTTCTACTATTAATGTTGAGAACAGCTCTGAAAAAGACATCCATTCTGAAATATTCCCTGAAAATATAGGAATATTCAATTCTGGCAATTTAACCGAAATCTTAGTCTCTGAGATATTTGAACAACCTAGATTGAGCTGTCTTGTAGATGAATTGAATTTTTCCACAATATTATCTATTTCCGATAGCAAATGACAATATCTCTGTTCCATTTCCTCTCTATCTTCACAATCCTTATAATCCTCTGGATGTTTCGATGTTAGATATTCAATTTCATCCTGAACTTCATTATAGGAGTTAAAAGCCTTCACTAACCAATCACGACGTAATATATAATCCTTAACATCATATACGTCTTTATCTATATTTTTTGCAATAAATGTCTCTAATCTAGTGAAAACATTTTTATGTGCCGTTCTTTGCTTAGTGAGAGCTTCCATTTTTAGTAAAAATGATGAAAATATTATTAACAATACCTAATACTAAATTGGAGAAAATATAACAGTTGAAAACTTGATAATGATGAAGTAAATTAGTCTTTTAAATGTTGTGAGCAGTGTAGTTCAGATATTCCTACTATCGAAAATATAGAAAAAATTCAAAGAAAACAGTAACTGTCATGAATATAAACTGAAGAAGTGGTACAATTAAATGAATTGCGATTGAGTATTATTGAAAAATAGTTATTGCAAAATATCGAATCAAAATTATCAAAATAAAATCAAACACAATGTTTATTAAATTCAGATTTTCATTCGATGGAATGAAATCAAAACAATCAAACCTGTTGTTCTTGCGAGGTAATCTTGATAAGGGGACGGCAGCACTCGAAGATTCGACAGATGTGGGCCTTGAAGATAAGGAAACTGCGTTGACTATGGCGAAAATTTTACCATAAAATGGAAACTGGATCGTGAATAATCTGCGTTGACTGGATTGAGAATTCTTGCGTCCCCTGGACCACAGGAGAGGGCTTCGAAAAACTTCAGTAGTAAGGTTGAAGAAATTTCCCTGGTTTCGGCACCAAATTTTATGTTACGGATTTTCACTTCCGTACACAAAGAGCGTTAGATTTTTTACAATTTTATTGTAAATAATTGCATACAGCTGTGGTACAAATATATATAATTCGTTGCTGGATGGAGATGTGAAATTTTGTGAGATTTTGTCTCGATATTGTCGTAATGAAGATATGATAATTAATATGTTCGTAAAAATGTGTGGATATTCACTCGATGTGTTTCTTATTGTGTGTGTTATATTAACTTTCAGCGCCTGCACCTGACTGAGAAGGTGGGCGCTGATATGTTGTGAATTTCAAGTAATGAAATTGAAACAGGAAGGAAAGATTAATATAGAAGGGATCTATGACTCTGGATCTCAAGTTTCATTGATGAATAAAAGAATAACAAAAACTATCAATAATAATATTAAAGATAAGAACCGAATACAATTAGTGGTGTTACATTCACAAAAGGATCGACAAAAATAAAATTGCTAATTTTCAATATTGAAAAAGAAGTAGATGTGTTCATTGTGGAAAATGAGGATTTTCATGATTTTTTGATAGGCCTAGATATAATAAAAGAATTTAATTTGAGGCAAGATGAAAATCTGAATATAAGCCAAAAACCATCGCAAAGAGAAGATTCGATAGAAATAAATTTCAATGAACACATTGAAGAAAAAGATTTTAAAATAGATTTAAATCATTTAGATGAAAATAGAAAAATTGAAATAGAACAATTGATATAAGAGTATAAAGGAATATTTGCTAAAGACAAATATGATATAGGAACTGTGAAAGACTATGAAGCAAGAATAGATATCTTAGTTGATAAGTTCTGTTATAAACGACCGTATAGATGTACAATAGAAGACAGGAATGAAATAGAACAACAAGTGGCAAAACTATCAGAAAAAAATTTAATTGAAGAGTCATATAGCCCATTTGCTGCGCCAGTGACTCTAGCATTAAAAAAAGGCGAAGGAAAGACTAGATTATGTATCGACTTTAGAGATTTGAATAAAATTGTGACACCACAAGCTCAACCTTTTCCACTTATTGATGATCTAATAGTAAAAGCTAGAAATTGTAAGTATTTTACATCACTGGACATCAACTCAGCATTTTGGTCAATACCACTAAGGATAGAAGATAGAAATAAAACAGGTTTTATAACTCAAGAAGGACACTATCAATGGACTTGCCTACCATTTGGTTTAAAAACAGCACCAGCAATCTTCCAAAGAATTCTATCAAGTATACTAAGAAAATATAATCTTAAGAACTTCACGGAACATTTTATAGATGACATCTTAATATTTTCAAAAACTTTTGAAGATCATATCATGCATATAAAACAAGTTTTAGAAGCCATAATAGAAGAAGGCTTTAGACTGAAATTAAAAAAATGCACGTTTGCATCCAAGTCAATCAAATATCTCGGTCATATAATAGAAAATAATACAGTAAGACCAATCAAAGACAACTTAGTATCCATACAAATTTTTCCTACTCCAAAAACACAGAAGAATATCAGACAATTTCTTGGTAAAATAAACTTTTACCACGAATATATACCGAAAATCTCAACAATACTAGATCCATTACATAGACTGTTGAGAAAAGATGTAAAATTTCATTGGTCTGTAGATTGTGAAAAGTCATTCACAGAAATAAAAAAATTATTATGTTCCCAACCAGTGCTAGAAATATTCGATAAAGATTTGCCTATTAAGATATTTACAGATGCTTCAATAGAAGGTATGGGTGCAATAGTGAAACAAACACAACAGGATGGAGAGGAGAAACCTGTGGCCTATTTCTCAAAAAAATTAAATGAGATGCAAAAAAGGAAAAAGGCTATATATTTGGAATGCTTGGCAATAAAAGAAGCGGTAAAATATTGGGAACACTGGTTGATTGGAAGAAAATTTGAAGTTTATTCAGACCATAAACCTTTAGAGAACCTCAACATAAAATCAAGAACAGACGAAGAGTTAGGTGATCTAACATATTACCTGTCTCAATTTGATTTTAATATTAAATACATACCAGGGAAACTCAACACTGAAGCAGACTGTCTTAGCAGGAACCCAGTATTGGAATCAATAGATAATACTGAAGAAACATTGAAGATAGTAAATGCAATCAAAATTCAAGAAATAAAAAAAGATCAAGATGAAAACATTGTATTGAAAGAACTTAAGAAAAAAACAATAGATGAACATGGTATAATTTATAAACAAATTAGGGGTAAAAAAAAGATAGTATTATCAGAGAAATTGAGCATTGAATTGATAAGAAATACACATATAGATTGGTGTCATATTGGCATAAATCAACTGACTAACAGAATATGCCCATATTATACTTCAAAAAGATTGATAGAAAACATAAAGAAAATATGCAAAACATGCGATATTTGTAAAAGAAATAAATTTAGAGGTCAAGCAAAATATGGATTAATGTCACAATTAGGACCAGCAACAAAGCCATTTGAGATAGTGTCGATTGATACGATCGGTGGGTTTGGTGGTAAGAGATCAACGAAAAGATACCTTCATCTTTTAGTTGATCACTACACAAGATATGCACTCATAAACACTTCGAAAACCCAAGCTGCAACCGATTTTATAAAAATAGTTCAAAACACACTAGAAATAAACAAGATAGATACAATATTAACAGATCAATACCCAGGACTCAACTCTAAAGAATTCAAAAATTTTTTAGAAAGACAAAATATCAGACTCATTTATACAGCCTTAAATGCACCTTTTTCAAATGGACTCAATGAAAGATTAAACCAAACAATAGTCAATAAAATAAGATGTAGAATCAATGAATCTACAGGAAAGAAGGCCTGGACGACAATAGCAAGAGAATGTGTTGACAAATATAACATAACAGAACACTCAGTAACAGGTTTTACACCAAAATATCTACTAGATGGGACCAATACAAATATGCTACCCGAAGAACTAAAAGAACATAAAAATGCAGAAGATTGGAAGAAAGATAGAAAAATAGCTCTTGATAACACTATAAAATCAAACGAATATAATAAAAATCTATTTGACAAAAACAGAAAAGAACATGAATTCAATACAGGTGATTCCGTATACATTGAAAACGAAAATAAATTGAACAGGAGAAAATTAGATGAACTCAGAATCGGACCTTTTAAAATAACAGAAAAAATATCAAATACCATATTTAGAATTAAAACCGGAAAAAGAAACGAAGAAACAGGACTATTTCACATAACAAAATTAATATCAGAATAAAGTAGCTAATGAAAATTCTCATAAGAATTTTCACAGTGAAGAGGGGAGATGTAAAGAAAGTACTTTCTTCATTTAAATTTGCCGCCCTTCATATTGAGTTCACCAGATGGAACGATAGATAAGATGGCTGGCAGATTTTGTAGTTTCTAGAATAATACGTCATAGCAGTTAATCAAAAATAAAAAGTTAATCAAGTGAATCAAAAGACAGATAATAATAAACTTTAATTGCTGTTTCTTTCGTATTACAGGTAACTTTGTAATTAATGTAAATAGTGTGAATAATAGCTAATAAAGCTTTCGTATTACAGAGAGAAACAAAACTGATTTATTGTTATCAATAAAGATTTGACATCCTTATATGTATATATATATTGGCAATATATATAGATGTATATATATTTTAATGCTGTGAAACGTGAAAAATACGCTATGATAGTGCTTGAAAAATCTTAATATTACAATATACCGGGTGTCCCACGAATACCGTTCGTTAGAATATTTTTGGAAAGGAATTGAAATTCACGTTTGCAATTTCGGACTTGAGGTTTGACTACAGAGATGACTACCTGTACATTTTTTGGGATTCGTGAGACAAACTTTCGTTTTTCAAATATGAAGGCCCAAATTTTATAATGAAAATAGATTCCTTACTGACTTGTTTCAATGTCAAATGTTTGAATTTTCGATAGAAATTTCTTTTTTAACGTGAAAGTGTCAAAAAAAAAATTGAAAATAGCGCTCTGCTGAAACATGATATCTTCAAGGTTTTTCATTGAAAAAATGACGTTTTCAGGATTCCGCGAGAAGTAACAATAATGCTTCTTTCACAATAGTCAGAATTGAAAGTCATAATGGAATCTACGTTGAAAAATAATATAGGTGTGGAAACAAAACCAATGCCCCAAAAATAATATTTTCTGAGATATTCGTAAAAAACTATCACATTTCGAATTTTATTCTTCTCAGAAAAAAATACTGCCCCGAAGAGAATGAAGGACATATTAAACATTTATTTCAAATTGTACCCATAGGAATACTTGATTTTCAGTTTGTTTGTATATTTGAGAATATGTATATTAGAAATGTAATCGCGACTGCATATCTCAGAAAATATGAATTTTAGGGCATTGATGTTATTTCCACACCTACATTATTTTTCAACGCAGATTCGTTTATGGCTATAAAAAAATTGGGTTCTCATTTGAAAAACTTGAGTTTTCACGATTTCGAAATTTCCAACTTCAACAAAGCTTTTGTGACCTTCTGTATCATGATTTTCAATTCTGACAGTTGTGAAAGAAGCACTATTGTTACCTTCCGCGGAATTCTGAAAACGTCATTCTTTCAATGAAAAACCTTGAAGATATGCATGTTTCAGCAGAGCGCCATTTGCAATTTTCTTTTCGCAATTGCACGTTAAAAAAGAAATTTCTATCGGAAATTCAAAAATTTGACATTGAAAGGAATCCATTTTCATTATAATATTTGGGGCTTTCTATTTGAAAAACGTGAGTTGGTGTTACTTCCGATGAAACCGGAAATCTCACGAATCCCAAAAAATGTACAGGGAGTCATCTCTCTAGTCAAAGCTCAAGTCCGAAATTGCAAACGTGAATTTCAATTTCTTCCCAAAAATATTTTAACGAGCGGTATTCGTGGGACACCCGGTATATGATGAATATGCGATTCATATTGAAATTACTGATTATAATTATCTACAATCAATTTTTCTACACTGTTGACTGAAAAAATCTACAACACTTCCACATCAACATCCTTTTCAATGAACAATAAAGCCAAATCTGAATGTCTGTTTTGATTCATAGTCGTTCTCATCCAATTAAAATTCTCCTCATGACAGAAAAAGACCTCTCGCATGTCGCACTTGAAATAGGCAAAATAGTTGCAGCTCTAAAAAGCTGGTAGTAGTTTGGGGGGGCGAGAAAGGTTGGTCGCTGCCCTCATTTATCCAACATGACCGCTTCATTGTTTACGTATGTGTTGTACTAGTATGTGTCTCGGAAAAAATAAGCCGTAAGTATTTCCATTTTTACATTTTTCAAAAACCGTTTGCATCAATACATTGCTCAATTGATCTACTTGATACTGATATATGTAGTTTAGGCAGGAAAGGATTTTTTTAATGTTTTATAAAATTTGAAAGTGAAACTACTAATTTCGGTTAATTGGGCGCAGTGCGCACGATTAGCCTCAAGTGCGCACAATTAACCGATATGTTTTAAGCATTGTTAACATTGCGTTTTAAATAATCGCTTATAATATTTTGCATTCTTGCAGATGCCCAAATACCAACGTAAAACTAGAAAGGCGCTATGGGATCGAGAAACCATGATTCGGGCAATAAAATTTGTTGAAAATGGAGGATCAATAAGACAGGCTGGTAAAATGTTCAATATCCCAGAGTCTTCAATACGAAAAAGAAAAAGAGCATATGACGATGGACTTGATGTTGTTGGACCACATATTGGAAAACACTGTATTTTTTCACCCGAACAAGAAATTGCATTAAAAGACCACGTTCTCAAGTTGGCAAAACTTTATCATGGAATGACTAAAGTTCAACTCAGAAAATTAGCCTTTTCTTTTGCCGAGGTCAACCACATAAAGCACAACTTTAAGATTGAATTTAAAATGGCCGGAAAAGACTGGTATTATGGATTTCTCAGGAGGAACCCAGAGATAACGCTAAGAAAACCGGAACCTACTAGTATCGCCCGAATCTCAGCTTTTAACAAACGTGAGGTTTCCACCTTCTTCCAAAACCTTAAAAAACTGTACGACAAATTCAAGTTTAAAGAGGATGCAATATTTAACGTAGATGAAACTGGTATTTCTACGGTACAAAAGCCATGCAAGAGACTCGGTCCCAAGGGGGTTAAACAATTTGGCGCTAAGACATCTGGTGAAAGAGGAAAAACAGTTACTGTTATCTGCTGTTTCAATGCTTCTGGAACTTGCTACGTGCCACCAATGTTTGTATTTCCCCGCATTAGAATGACAAATACATTAACCAACAATGGACCTCCTTATGCAATTTATTCTTGTTCAAAAAGTGGCTGGAGCAATGAAGAGCTTTTTCATAAGTGGCTACAATACTTCAAAAAAACCGTTAAATCATCAAAGGACGAACCTGTATTATTGCTCCTGGACAATCATTCCAGCCATATTTCCTTACCAATTTTTGACTTTTGTAAGGAATATGGCATTATTCTTCTCACGATACCCCCTCATACTTCCCATAGGCTCCAACCATTGGACGTAAGTTTTTATGGTCCATTAAAATCAGCGTTTAATAGGCAATGCGACTATCACCTTACATCGGCCACAAAAATCACACAATACGACTTAGCTGCAATATTTAACAAAGCCTATACTCATGTTGCTACAATGGATAAGGCCCAATCAGGATTCAGAACATGTGGGATATGGCCTTATGAACCAGATAAGTTCACCGATGAGGATTTTCTTCCAGCCACTCACCACCTCCCAATTGTGATTGATGAGGACGGCTTACCTTCTACTTCCTGTTCACACGCCAACTCTATACCAGCTTCTCTTCAACTCGACAATCCAAATCGTAACCTTACTGAGGAAAAGAATTTAAACTTCCTGTACAGAACCGAGAATAGCGATGATCCTGGTCCTAGTACATCTGCTATTTTAGAACAGTTGAGTCCCCTTCCAAAACCGAATGTAGCTAAAGGACAAAGTCACAAAAAACAGATGTCTGAAATATTAACAGATACACCAAACAGAGAAAATTTGGAAACCGCCGCAGCGAAAAGGACATTGAGACAGAGGAAATTAAAAGAAAAACTAGAACAATGTGAAAAAGGAAAAACTATTATAAAAGGGCCTAAAGCAAGTCAGAAGAGTAGTACAAAAATAAAAGTGTTCGAAGAGAGCAGTGAATCTGAAGATATATCAGAGAGAGAGCTGTATAACGATGACGAGTTGGACGATCTTGAAACGGATGAAAATGAGCGATGCGTTATTTGCGGGGAGGGCAGTATAAAAAACGAGATGTTGTTCAAATGTTCGGTTTGTCAAAAATGGGCTCATTCCCTATGCACAGGAGTAGATAGTCCCGAGGGATATATTTGCGATTTTTGTGACACGTAATGAACTTTTTAATTATTTTCATTCTATTATCTTTTTAATATATCGTTAGAGTTTAGTTTAATTTAATGTATTTTTGCCCGATTAGATAAACGAATATCTTTTTACGTTCAATAAATTGTGTTGTTGGTTTCCCTTTTCAATGCGCACAATTATCCTACCTATGCGCACCATTAGCCGCATACTTCGGGTAATTGTGCGCAGTGTACTTTTTTCGTATTTCATATTTTAAAACCATAATGTGTATTTTCATTCGAAATGTACAAGAAATTATTATAGCCAAGACTTTGAAGAATCTTGACTGCAAATCTAGAAGTCCGATCTTCTGTCATTTCGAAATTATTTCAATTTTGGCTTAGGTGCGCACAATTACCCGACTCTCCCCTAATAATGTTTACATCATCCGCAAAACCAGTTATGAAATCCGAAATCTCAGAGTACAAATCGTTGATAAAAATCAAAAAGAAGATAGGCCCCAAAATGCTGCCCTGTGGCACGCCAAATTTTGACTCCAATATTTCAGATTTAATTTCCTTTCCATCCTTTACTACACTAACTCTTTGTTGCCGGTCGGTTAGATATGAACGAAACCAATTTCCTGCTGTCTTCTTCATACCCAAACAATCTAATATTGCTAATAGGAGTTCCCTAACTAGACAATCATAAGCACTCGACTGATCCAAAAACAACCCTACAGCTAGTTCACGTCCCTCGAGTAACCTAATAATTTCTTCAGTGAATTGGTATACAGCCGACTGTGTAGATTTTCCTTTAAGATAGGCATGTTGAGAGCTATTTATGATGTTACATTCTTCAATGAATTTCAACAGTCTTTTACACATGGCTTGTTCAAAAATTTTAGAGAAAGAAGACAACAAACTAATTGGTCTATAATTTTCCATAGATGTTACTTCCCCTTTTTTATAAATAGGCCTTATAAGTGACAATTTCATCTGTTTTGGCAAGATTCCATACTGAAAGTAGTTATTTACTGTATAAGAGAGATTATGTTTGATCTCATTCACACAATTTTTTATCACACTGGGTGGTACACCATCCTCTCCACTTGTGAATTTATTTTTAAGTTTATACACATAGTTTTGTTCTTATTTTTGGAATGCTTAATTCTGTTATTATAATGATTTTCCCTAGCCTTTCTCAACAATTTATGGTATTTTATTCTTTCATTGTTATATTCACCTTTGAAAGTATTATTTTTTGATTTTAATGTTAAAAGTATATCAAGTTTTTTTCACAGTTTATAACTTCTTGTGTATTATAATAATTTTTTGGTCTATTCTCCGATTTAAAACATTTCACAGGAAAACATTGTTCAAAAATGAGCATAAATGTTTGCATAAACATCTTCCACTGCATTTTAACATCACCCGGATCAATATCAAGCACTCGCTTCCAATCTTGAGCCGCCAAAGTCATTTTGAAATAATTTATTGCGTTTTCATTTAATTGTCTTCTATATACTAGTTCTTTCAGATTATTAGTAGGTAATTCAACTCGAATTTTTTGTCCAGTATGATCCGAAAAATTTGTAGTAAGAATTTCGGCTAGCGCAACACGCATATTACTATATATATTGTCTATACAGGTTTTTGAACAATTAATTATTCTGGTAGGTTCAGTAATAGATTTTTTGAAATGACCTCATAAGTGTTAAAAAATCAATTCTATGCTTACTGGTGCCATCCAACAGGTCAATATTGAAATCACCAGCCGCAATCATATATTTATTTTCCGCTAACACCACAGTCAACGCCTTTTCCATTTGCTTAAGACAAATGTTCACATCACTATCACTACCATTTGGCCTGTATACCGATAGCACCGCTATACTTCTCCTGCCAACAAACACTTCAGCAGCCGCACATTCAAACTGTCCAATTATTGATAGTTCTTCTATTTGTTTTCGCCTTATACTTCTCATAGTGGGATGGATGTAAACAGCAGCTCCTCCATGTTTGCCATGACCTCGGCATATACTAGAAACAAGCTTTAAATTTCCCAGAGATTCTTTTAGTTCCATTTCTGACATCCAGTGCTCAGTAACACATAGGATTTTACATTCTGTTGTATTGTTTAAAAATTGTTGAATCATGTCAACACAGTTTCCCGTCGATTGCAGATTGTGATGTATTATGCTGCAGGTAGATGTTGTTCGACTGGAAGGTTTATCGACATACTCAAAATCAAATTGTCTTTTTTTTTGGTGTGCTACCTACAAAAAATTTCCTGCTGGCTTATTTTTTTCATAAACTCGGAAATTGAAGCGTTTAATTCCAACATTTTCGGGCCAGAACTCGGGATTGTATAGTTCATCCTTTTTTACGAATGCCACCTTTACTAAAAAACTTTTCAAATCGCCTTTTTTTCTTTCAAATTCCAGTTCTTTCACTTCAATTAATTCATCTTTGAAACCAGCTTTATTTCTTATGTACTCTTCCACAATATTCTCAGTTACATGGCTCTTTATAGGATTAATGAAGAACCATGCTTTCTTTTCTTGTCCTGTGAATTTATTTTCACTACTATTCTCATTGTTGTCCATTTTATTAGTTCCCAACCAAATTTCAGTCCAATCAGCAAAGTGGTTCGAGACTAAGTATAGCGGCCATTTGAAGAAAAACACCCTGTATCTCAGTTGTTTCGAATGTTAGACTGTTCATTTTCAGAACGTTTTTCTGGATTGTAAAGAAGAGTGATTGATTCAAATTTCAGTGGAATCAGCAGAGTGGTTCGAGAGTAAGTAAAGCTACCATTTGAAAAAAACACCCTGTATCTCAGTTGTTTCGGATGTAAGACTGTTCATTTTTAGAACGTCATTCTGGATTGTAAAGAGGAAGGACTGTTTCAAATTTCAGTTGAATCAGCTGAGTGGTTCGAGAGTTAGTATACCTGCCATTTGAAGAAAAACACCCCGTATCTCAGTTGTTTCGAATGTAAGACTGTTCATTTTAAGAATGTTATTCTAGATTGTAAAGAATATATACTTACTCTCGAACCACTTTGCTGATTCGACTGAAATTACTCCTCTTCACAATCCAGAATATCATTGTAAAAATTAACAGTCTAACATCCGAATCAACTGAGATAAAGGGTGTGTTTCTTCAAATGGCCGCTATACTAACTCTCGAACCACATTGCTGGTTCGACTGAAATTTGCGTCAATCACTCCGCTTTACAATCCAGAATAACGTTCTGAAAATGATCAGTCTAACATTCGAAACAACTGAGATACAGGGTGTTTTTCTTCAAATGGCAGGTATACTAACTTTCGGACCACTCGTCTGATTCGAGTGAAATTTGAAACAATCACTCCTCTTTACAATCCAGAATAACGTTCTTAAAATGAACAGTCTAACATCCGAAACAACTGAGATACAGGGTGTTTTTCTTCAAACGGCAGCTATACTAAATCTCGAACCACTCTGCTGATTCGACTGAAATTCGGATCAATTACTCCTCTTTACAATCCAGAATAACGTTCTAAAAATTTCAAAAAGCACTGCCGTGAAGGAAGCAGCTTTTGCGCACATGTTCAATGTCGATGACCGCTTCAGCAACGATTTCGAACATGCACGCAGGAGATGCTGCCTTCACGGCAGTGCTTTTTTAAATTTTTTTTCAATAAATTTTCGGGATTTCAATTCGATCTAATTTTTTTTTTTGGAAATGTTGGAATAATAAAATTTTGAAAGGGTATATCTACGGAATTGTTTGGCGGATTTTACCCATTCACGAATTCGACCTTCGTAATTAAGCTCCAAACCTACTCTACAAATATCGAGTTTCTAAGTTGTTTCTTTCGGAAGTCATTGTGTTTACGCAGTCGGCCGTTAGGCTGACCGTAAAAAAATGGGTAAAATCTGCCCAATGATTCCGTGGATATACCCATTCAAAATTTTATTTTTCCAATATTTCCAAAAATACAGATTTGATCGAATTGAAATCCAGTAATTTATCAGGAAAAAATTTCAAAAAGCACTGCCGTGAAGTCAGCAGTTTTTGCGTGCATGTTCAAATTCGTTGCTGAGCGGTCATCTACATTGAACATGCGCGCAAAAGTTGCTGCCTACACGGCAGTGCTTTTTGAAATTTTTTAGAACGTTATTCTGGATTATAAAGAGGAGCGATTTATCCAAATTTCAGTCGAATCAGCAAAGTGGTCCGAGAGTAAGTATAGCTGCCATTTGAAGGAAAACACTCTGTATCTCAGTTATTTCGAATGTTGGACTGTTCATTTTCGAAACGTTATTCTGGATTGTGAAGAGGAGTAATTTAACCAAATTTCAGACGAATCAGCAAAGTGGTTCGAGAGTTAGTATAGCTGCCATTTGAAGGAAAACACTCTGTATCTCAGTTGTTTCGGATGTTAGACTATTCGTTTTTAGAATGTCATTCTGGATTGTAAAGAGGAGTGATTGATCCAAATTTCAGTCGAATCAGCAAAGTGGTTCGAGAGTTAGTATAGCTGCCATTTGAAGAAAAACAACCTGTATCTCAGTTGTTTCGGATGTGAGACTGCAAAGTGGTTCGAGAGTTAGTATAGCTGCCATTTGAAGAAAAACACCCTGTATCTCAGTTGTTTCGGATGTTAGACTGTTCATTTTTAGAATGTTATTCTGGATTGTAAAGAGGAGTAATTGTCCCAAATTTCAGTCGAATCAGCTAAGTTGTTCGAGAGTAAGTATAACTGCCATTTGAAGAAAAACACCCTGTATCTTAGTTGCTTCGAATGTTAGACTGTTCATATTCAGAACGTTATTCTGGATTGTGAAGAGGAGTAATTGAACCAAATTTCAGTCGAATCGGCAAAGTGGTTCTAAAGTTAGTATAGCAGCCATTTGAAGGAAAACACTCTTTATCTAAGTTGTTTCGGATGTTAGACTGTTCATTTTTAAAATGTTATTCTGGATTGTTAGGGAGGAGTGACTGATCCAAATTTCAGTCGAATCAGCAAAGTGGTTCTAGAGTTAGTATAGCTGCCATTTGAAAAAAAACAACCGTATCTCAGTTGTTTGAATGTTAGTCTGTCCATTTTTGGAACGTTATTCTGGATTGTGAAGAGGAGTAATTGAACCAAATTTCAGTCGAATCGGCAAAGTGGTCCGAGAGTTAGTATAGCAGCCATTTGAAGGAAAACACTCTTTATCTCAGTTGTTTCGGATGTTAGACTTTTCATTTTTAGAATGTTATTCTGGATTGTAAGGGAGGAGTGATTGATCCAAATTTCAGTCGAATCAGCTAAGTTGTTCGAGAGTTAGTATAGCTACCATTTGAAGAAAAACACCCTGTATCTTAGTTGTTTCGTATGTTAGACTGTTCATTTTCAGAGCGTTATTCTGGATTGTGAAGAGGAGTGATTGATGTGAATTTCAGTCGAATCAGCCAAGTGGTTCGAGAGTAAGTATACCTGCCATTTGAAGAAAAAGACCCTGCATCTCAGTTGTTTCGAATGTTAGAAAGTTCATTCTCAGAGCGTTATTCTTGATTGTGAAGAGGAGTAATTGAACCAAATTTCAGTCGAATCGGCAAAGTGGTTCGAGAGTTAGTATAGCAGCCATTTGAAGGAAAACACTCTTTATCTCAGTTGTTTCGTATGTAAGACTTTCATTTTTAAAATGTTATTCTGGATTGTAAGGGAGGAGTGATTGATCCAAATTTCAGTCGAATCAGCAAAGTGGTTATAGAGTTAGTATAGCTGCCATTTGAAAAAAAACAACCGTATCTCAGTTGTTTCGAATTTTAGTCTGTTCATTTTTGCGCGCATGTTCTAGGGGAACAGCGTGCTATCGTTTTGATCGAATGTCTGTAATTTTGGATGATTGAGCCGAAAATGGTCTCAATCGACTAGGTTGGACTCACTGATGACGAATCCGGTGTCAAAATCGATTCTGTCCGGCCGGCCGGCCGGCCGTAGACACGATAACTGTCGAACGAAGTGAGCTAGCAACTTGAAACTTTCAGGGTAGGTCGCGCATTGGAATGCCGCGGTTAAGTTCGTTAATGGGCCAAATCGATCGAATAGTTTCGGAGTTATAGGCATTTGAAGTTTTGAAGTTATTTATTTTTTATTTCAGAAACTACCTGAGCGATTGGATTCAAACTTGGCGGTTAGGTGGAGTACAACGACGCGCAACTTTGAGCCAAATTTCGTCAGGATTATATTGTTGGCTATTTTTTAAAAAAAATTTTTTCGAAATTTTTTTCCAAAAAAATTTTTTTTTCGGAAACCATTTATCATATCCAAGAAAAATTATACTCACGCTTTGACCTTCTAATTTCACAGCAATGCACCAAATTTCAGTTCGATACGATCATAAGTTTTGGAGATATCGGGAAAAAATATGTCAAATTTCGAGGTTTTCTTCTCGATATTGTTGCTTTTCTCCGATATCGGACCATCGAGTACGGTTTGTTCATAGACAAGATATATGGGTTTGTTGTTGTCACGGCTGTCGGTTGAGTAATTCAATTCTCGAAGATGATGAAAATCTGTTAAAAATCGACGAATTACCGATGAAAATTGCTGGAAATGGCAAAAAATAAGCAAATAACATTCGAGAAATTGGCTATTCTTCAGAAAGAAGTTCTATTGATCTGTCAACCGGCTGCAAGCATCTCTCTTAAGAAAAGTTTATAGTGAAATCGAAGCGAATAGACGATAATATGGAATAATATATATCGAAATGGGTAGAATACAGGTTTGTTCTTATCCCTATAAACCGTTTTGAAACTAACTTTGACTTATTTTCGAGAATCCAGCTTAGTTTACTTTCATCACCTGAAAATTTCACAAAAGTGAAAAATATTGTTCATGTTCGTCGAATTCCAGACGTAAATTGCATGAAAAGGCAACAACTAAGCAGGATTCGTCGTTTTCAAACGATATAATGGAGAAATAGTTACTTTTTTCCAGAAAAAACTCTCATTGACTGGCAGGAACTCTCCGAACCAACTTCATGATGGAGGTGAAAGATATCGACGTAAATATGGCATGAAATATATCGAAATGAGTCGAATACAGGTTGGTACTGATCCCCATCAACTTTTTCAATGTGAATTTTGTGTTATTTTCCAGATCCCAGCATAAGTTCAAACTGTCAACAGCATCTCTGAACAAAAACTTTTTAACTGTTGTTTTGAGGCTTGCAGATGAGATAAAATGATTAACAATTATTAGAAAAGGTAGGGATCGAGCTTTTTCTAAAAATTTCCTGCTAATTTATAGATTTTAAATGAATATTTTCTCTTCATAACTAAGCATAAGTTATCGACCTCAAGTGGTAGAATTAAGATATTAGTGTTTTCTACAATAATTCCATTAATCTCTTACCGTTAGCAGATATAATACACTCAATAGAATGATTTGAGGAGCTTTTCATCTCCGAAGATAAGGAAATTCATAAGAAATAACGAATATTATTAATGCCATAATAATGATTTCAGGTGAACGAATGGAGAAACCAGTAAAAACCAGCAAAGTATTCAATTAAATACTTTGTAATAGGTCGGTTCGAGGTTGGTACTGATTCTATTCAACTCATCATCATTTACACGTTTTTTCCAAATTTCAAGCATATTTTGTATCCGTCTGGAACTTTCTATTCAACTGGAATCCTACCGTTGTGTACAAGGTACGTTGCTTTTTCCAAGATTAAAGATAGTGTTGATAATTTCTGATGCTCTTTTATCGATATTTCGTTTCGTTTTCTTGAAAAACTTATCTAGAAAAGTGGGTTAAATTTGAATTTTCTCTTTATAGGTTACGAGCAGTTTTGACAGTTGGGAGAGACTGGAGGACCAACAATAACCTTAAATACATTGTTTACTATGGGAAAAAGCGATTGGGCTTGTAATTTTGTATGAATTTGGACATTTTGGACTGAAATATTCACTATTGCATTATCTAGGAACTATATCCAAAGTACTTGATATCTTGTTCATTATAAAATTTTATAATATTAATACTTCGATGAGATTTGTGAAAACCGAGCAAATTAGTGATCTGTAAAATGAATGACAGAGTAGATATTATATTTTTCGCTAGATGACGCCACTCACGGATTTTCATGTTACCACAGGATTAAGTTTACTCTACGCATTTATATGTATGAAACTACATTTCAATGAGATGGGTATCACGAATTTCATCTGCATTTGAAATTTTTGTAATTTCTCGACAGTAAAAATTACTTAGAATTGACAATGAATTTTTTTCCAGATAAGCATTTGAAACTATCTTGTAACACTCAAATTTATCAGCTTACATCCAAACATGTTTCAATACAATTTATTCATTTTGAGAAAAAATCATTAGCGTATTTTTTTAAAACTTTAGTTTTTCCCAATAATCTGGGAACGGAAACAGTAACTTGAAACTTTTAATATAGGTTGCATATCAGAATGCAACGCCTGTGTTCATTAATGGCCCAAATGAAAGGAACGATTTCGTCGTTGTACTCACCTTAAATTATTTCCTCAATATCTCCAAAACTTTTCGAGCGATCGAATTGATGGTTGGTCATTAGATGAAGAATGTCGTCGCGCAACTTTCTAGCAAAAATTTGTTGTAATCGCAACGCTAATAACAAATGTTCTTTTCAGACATTTTGAGAATTTTTTGTCTATTTCTTCAGGAATATTCATCAAATTGAAATGATTATATTGAAATTTTGCACAGACCTTAGAATTTATATTCTACAAATATATACCACATTTAAGTTTGATCTGACTCCATTTGAGGACATATTCTCAAAAAATTATTTGAAATTTTGTGCTTTTTTCCTGAATATCATTAATATTCCAACAATAACTCAAAATATACTAATTCAATCATCATGAAACTCGCTACTTAGCTGGCAAATGCCAATATAAAATTTTGTGCAAATTTTTATGATAGCTATAGGAGAACACTGAATTAAATTCTTCAACCTATTTTCGAAATTTATTGAATTGTTGGTGAATTTTTTTTGCAAACTATATATATGATTTCAATTAAATTCTTCACAGACCTCAGAGTTAACATTGTCAAATGGTGTAACTGATAGCAGTTCCATCAGATTGAATCGGACCTTGCCAGCATTCCTGATTGTTGCAATAATAATAATTATATTTATTTCAAATCATTTCACTTGTGATACATTAAAGTTACATGATATGAAACAGTATCAACAGAATTTAATTAGCTTTCTTCAATGTCCTACTTAGTACATGGTTCCAGTTGTAAAAATGTCTGGTAGATGTGCCTTTTGAAATTGCTCATAACTTCGATGTCTTTTATATTCTGGAGTAGAACCGTAAATCTGTAATGAAATTTTTTTCCAATTTACAATGAGTAAGTACTATGAGCTCGTTGAACATAATTCACAATATCGATAAATTATAGGAATAGGAATAATTGCTCATTAGGAGCTGGCAATATTTCTTCATAAGCTGTTTTATCACAATAAAAAGAAAAATCCTCAATCTAATCGACTAATAAAATTCAGTAGATATGCAGGAATCATACAAATACAAAATATTCCTCTAAAGAATAAGGCTCTACATATATAAAATAGCTATAAAGTTCCATATGTCTTAAAAAACATGCTTTCACCACAACTTACTTAAGAACCATCAGAATTTCACCAAAGGACTCGGGAGTACTTCTGATTGTTGTAATATGAAGTAGAACACTATATCTGAAATTAGATTCCATTGAATACCTTAAGAGCACTCCTTATTGTTGCAATATCAAGTAGAACAAAGTGTCTGTAATTAAAAATTCTTTCCAATTCACACTAAAATAACTACTATCATATTATTAGATATTATTTACAATATCGATAAATATTCATAGGAATAAATGCTCATTAAGAGTTGGCAATATTACTTCATAAGCTATTATATCACAATCAAATGAAAATCTTTATCAGAAAGAAATCTATCTAATACAACTAATGAAACTTGGTAGATATGTAGGAATTATATGAATTCAAAATATTCCTCTTAAGAATGAGGCTCTACATATATTAAATAACTATATAATTCCTTATGCCTCAATGGACAGGCTTCTATACTATTTACCGAAGAACATCCAAACTTCCACGTGGGCTTCAAAGGTACTTCTGAATGTTGTGGTATCAAGTAGGACACCATATCTGTAATAAGATCCATTGAAGACCTGGAGGGCCCTTCTTATTGTAGCAATATTATGTGGAACAGTAAGTCTGTAATTAATAATTTTTCCCAAATTACAATGAGTAAGTACTAACAGATTTTTAAACACTCTATTTACAATTTGGTTAATTTTTCATAGGAATAAATGCTCATCAAGAGTTGGCAATATTACTTCATAAGCTATTATATCACAGTCAAATGAACATCTTCATCAGAAAGAAGTCTATCTAATACGACTAATGAAACTTGGTAGATATGTAGGAATTATATAAATTCAAAATATTCCTCTTAAGAATAAGGCTCTAGATATATTAAATAACTATATAATTCCTTATGCCTCAATGGACAGGCTTCTATATTACTTACCGAAGAACATCCAAATTTCCATGTGGGCTTAAAAAGTACTTCTGAATGTTTTGTTATCAAGTAGAACACCATGTCTGTAATAAGATCCACTGAAGACCTTGAGACCACTTCTTATTGTAGCAATATTGTGTGGAACAGCAAGTCTGTAATTAATAATTTTTCCCAAATTACAATGAGTTAATACTAACAGATTGTTAAACACTCTATTTACAATATGGGTAATTTTTCATAGGAATAAATACTCATTAAGACTCGACAATATTACTTCTTAAGCTATTATATCACAGTCAAATAAACATCTTTATCAGAAAGAAATCTATCTAATACAACTAATGAAACTTGGTAGATATGTAGGAATTATATGAATTCAAAATATTCCTCTTAAGAATGAGGCTCTACATATATTAAATAACTATATAATTCCTTATGCCTCAATGGACAGGCTTCTATATTACTTACCGAAGAACATCCAAATTTCCACGTGGGCTTCAAAAGTACTTCTGAATGTTTTGTTATCAAGTAGAACACCATGTCTGTAATAAGATCAGTTGAATACTTGGAGGGCCCTACAAATTGTAGCGATATTGTGTGGAACAGTAAATCTGTAATTAATAATTTATCCCAAATTACAATGAGTAAGTACTAACAGATTGTTAATCACACTATTTACAATATGGATAATTTTTTATAGGTATAAATGCCCATTAAGAGTTGACAATATTACTTCATAAACTATTATATCATAATCAAAAGAAAAATCATCAATCTAATCGGCTAATGAAATTCAGTGAAGGAAATAGAGGTACCTTAGTGTTTTCAAGTTCAGGTTTTCCCCTAAAAAACCTATGACCTGTTGACTGGCCGAAAGAGCTTGGTTTTCGACTCAATAATAAAAATCCCACACTGGAGTACCTCTATTTCATTCACTCATTTTGATTTGGTGTGCGCAATCACCCTTGCTGTAATAAAATTCAGTAGATATGTAGGAATCATATAAATACAAAATATTCCTCTAAAGAATAAGGCTATGCATATATGATATAGCTATATAATTCCTTATGTATTGAAAGACAGTCTATTACCACTACTTACCGAAAAACCATCCAAATTTCACTGAAGGTCTTAAGAATACTACTGATTGTTGTAGTATCACGTAGAACACCATATCTATAATTAGATTCCACTGAATATCTTGAGAGCTCTTCTTATTGTTGCAATATTGTATAAAACAGTATATCTGTAATTCATAATTTTCCCAAGTTATAATGAGTAAGTACTATCAGATTGTTAAGGTCTCAAAAGTACTCCTGATTGTTGTAGTATCAAGTAGAACACCATATCTGTAATTATATTCCACCGAAGACCTAGAGAGAACTTCTGATTGTTGCAATATTGTGTGGAACAGCAAGTCTGTAATTAATCATTTTTACCGAGTTACAATGAGTAGGTACAGTCAGATTTATAAACACTAATAACGATAAATATATAAAATATCTATAGTATACCTTATTAGACAGGCTTTTATCTCTACTTACTGAAGATCTATCAAAATTACATCGAAGTCTTCAAGAGTATGTCTGATAATTATAATATAATAACAAATAGAGCTGTAAATGTGTAATTAGATTCCACTAAAGACCTCGGGAGCACTTTCGATTGTAGTAATATCAAGTAGATCACTAAATCTGTAATAAGAAATATTTCCAAGTTATAATAATAATATGAGACCGTTGAACTCACCAACAATCCATCACCTAGAATTATTCAATGTATTTATGGGTCTGGCAATTTAATTCAAGCTTCCGTAATAGAATATAATCGACATAAAATAAAATATTTCCATGTATCGAACACCTTCTATCAGAAAATCACGAAGTATTTTAGGTGGTTTGGATTACGAAAAAGTAGGGTTAGCGCATAACGTAAATATACTTGTTCTATGGGTTAGCGATGGAACTGAGGCTATACAAAATTCTATGATTTCCTATTTACACAGAAAAATCCGTGACTAAAAAGTAGTAAATTATATAGAATCTCCTACAAATTATTTGAAAAGTGAATAAACAGTTCATTCTCGGTAATTGAATCATATTTGATAATAAAATTTTATCGAATTTATGAGTTATTGATATTCGTGACCAACAAATATAGGGATCTGTAAAATTTCTGGTAGGGAATAGTTATTATACTTCCCATGTGATATCGCAGTTGAATGTCGTATGCTTGGTTGTATCAAACTTCCGATAGATGGCAACATTAACAGATTTCCATAATAACTACCAGGTTTACGTTCGTTCTGTTTGTGTGTTATTATGTACATCAAATTCGGCAATTTAACATTATAAATTGCTTGATATTGAGACAAAACCGAACATTCGGCGATTTGATTCATCATTTTCCGTTCAATAATTATACCAAGGCGGCTCATGCATGAAATTGAGTAGGTAGATTCAATATGTAAATGATCTCTTTTCCGAATTGTTTCTACGGACATTATGATCCAAAACTAATCATTTAACTCTTAAATTCGTCAAATATGTCTCGAGCCAACGTAACTTAATCATTTTGAGAAGAAATGAGCTGCATAATGTAATTATTCATTTTGAGAAGAAATGAGCTGCATAATATAATAAAAACTCGGATTTTTTTATTTTTACCTTTGCCTCTGTACTTTGAGAACGGAAACAGCCAGCGACTTAAAATTTTTAGGGCAGGGTGAGAATCAAAATGGAAGTTTTAAATTTTTTAATTGGCCAAATAGTTCGAATGGTTTCGTAGATTTACTAACTTCAAATTTTGAGGTTAATTTCTGAATAACTCAAGTACTACTAGTGCGATCGAATAGAAACTTCACGATAAGTTGTAGAATACCTACGCGCAACTTAAAGAGATGCTTCGTTACGATCCTATAGATAGTTTATTAAATAAAATGATTTTTCGAAAATTGTCTTGTCTGTGAGAAACATTTTTCTCTTCACAAAATATTTATCTGATTCCTAAAAAATTTCAAAAAGCACTGCCGTGAAGGCAGCAGCTTTTGCGCGCACGTTCAAATTCGTTGCTGAAGCGATCATCTACATTGAACATGCGCGCAAAAGTTGCTGCCTTCACGGCAGTGCTTTTTGAAATTTTTTAGAACGTTATTCTGGATTGTGAGGAGGAGTAATTGAACCAAATTTCAGTCGAATCGGCAAAGTGGTTCGAGAGTAAGATTGTAAGGGAGGAGTGATTGATCCAAATTTCAGTCGAAACAGCAAAGTGGTTCTAGAGGTGGTATAGCTGCCATTTGAAGAAAAACAACCTGTATCTCAGTTGTTTCGGATGTTAGACTGTTCATTTTTAGAACGTGATTCTGGATTGTAAACAGGAGTCATTTATCCAAATTTCAGTCGAATCAGCAAAGTGGTCCGAGAGTAAGTATAGCTGCCATTTGAAGAAAAACACCTTGTATCTCAGTTGTTTCGAATGTAAGACTGTTCATTTTTAGAATGTTATTCTGGATTGTAAAAAGGAGTAATTGACCCAAATTTCAGTCGAATCAGCTAAGTTGTTCGAGAGTTAGTATAGCTGCATTTGAAGAAAAACACCCTCTATCTCAGTTGTTTCGTATGTTAGACTGTTCATTTTTGAAACGTTATTCTTCATTGTGAAGAGGAGTGATTGATCCAAATTTCAGTCGAATCAGCAAAGTGGTTCGATAGTTAGTATACCTGCCATTTGAAGAAAAACATCCTGTATCTCAGTCGTTTCGGATGTTAGACTGTTCATTTTTAAAACGTTATACTGGATTGTGAAGAGGAGTGATTGATGTTAAGTTCAGTCGAATCAGTCAAGTGGTTGGGAATTTAGTGTACCTGCCATTTGAAGAAAAGCACCCTGTATCTCAGTTGTTTCGAATGTTAGACTGTTCATTTTTAAAACGATATTCTGGATTGTAAAGAGGAGTGATCGACCCAAATTTCAGTCGAATCAGCCTAGTGGTTCGAGAGTTAGTATAGCTGTTCATTTTTAGAATGATATTTCGGATCGTAAAGAGGAGTAATTGACCCAAATTTCAGTCGAATCAGCAAAGTGGTTCGAGAGTTAGTATAGCTGCCATATGAAGAAAAACACCCTGTATCTCAGATGTTTCGGATGTTAGACTGTTCATTTTTAGAATGTTATTCTGGACTGTAAAGAGGAGTAATTGACCCAAATTTCAGTCGAATCAGCAAAGTTGTTCGAGGGTTAGTATACCTGCCATTTGAAGAAAAACAGGCTGTATCTCAGTTGTTTCGGATGTTAGACTGTTCATTTTAAGAACGTTATTCTGGATTTTAAAGAGGAGTGATTGATCCAAATTTCAGTCGAATCAGCCAAGTGTTTCTAGAGTATATCAAATCAAATCAAATCAAATAATTTGTTGAACAACTCCGACATATACAGTAAATAACATGATTAAGATAAGTTGTTTGATAATGCACCTAACTCCTGAAGAGTTGTGCTGTGCATAATTAGAAAACAATTATAGACAGTTGTACAACCGAACAATTTATTTCCTTTTTTTCTCCCTTTCAGACTTTCCTCGCTTCATCCTCTCCCCCTTTTTTTCTCCTCCTATTCCCCCTTTTCTCCTTTTTTTTTCCTTTTCCCCCTTTTTCCTCTTTTTTCTTTTTTTTCGATTACAACAGGGACTTTTCAACTGATATATCGAAAACAATTTTTATTCTTAATAATAAATTGCTTCAATCTCTTTGAAAACAGCTTGAAATTTCGGATATCCCTCAAATCCTGTGGAATACAATTGAATATCTTCGGTCCAGTGGTGGAGATGAACCTCTGGAACATTGTAGTCTTTGCTTGGGGTACTTTTAAATTCTGCTTTTTTCTTGTATCATACTCGTGACAACTTATGTTCTTGATAATTTTGTTTTTATATATGAACTTAAAAACATTGAATATATATAATTGTTGTAGGTCCATCATCCAATCATTCGCAAACAGTTCCTCCGTCGAAAACATCCTTGGTTTCGAAATTATCACCTTAAGTATCCACTTTTGGGTTAAAATTAGAGTTTTTATTTGGCTTTCATATGTACCACCCCATATAATGTTGCCATAAGAAAGAATGGATTCGACCAAAGATCTATAAACTATCTTTAAAATATTTATACGCAAAAATTTCCTCAACTCATAAAAAGTATATACTAGCTTTCTTAATTTATTTGTTAGTTGATTTGAGTGGTTGTCCCATTTCAGTGTATTGTTGATCATAATACCCAAGTATTTGATGTTTTGTTCACCACATATTCTTCTTTCGCATGTACACTGAGACAATAAGCACTTGGAATGACAAATTAGAGTGGAAAAGGCCGGCTGGGTGTCTATTGATTTTGAAAAGGCAAGAAATTTGGTTTTTTTAGAATTGAGACTGCCATTTGAAGAAAAACACCCTGTATCCCAGTTGTTTCAAATGTTAGACTGTTCATTGTCGGAACGTTATTCTGGATTGTAAGGAAGAGTGATTGAACCAAATTTCAGTCGAATCAGCCTAGTGGTTCGAGAGTTAGTATACCTGCCATTTGAAGAAAAACATCCTGTATCTCAGTTGTTTCGGATGTTAAACTGTTCATTTTCAAAACGTTATTCTGGATTGTGAAGAGTAGTGATTGTCTTAAATTTAAGTCGAATCGGCCAAGTGGTTCGAGAGTTAGTATACCTGCCATTTGAAGAAAAACACCCTGTATCTCAGTTGTTTCGAATGTTAGAGGGTTCATTTTTAGAACAATATTCTGGATTGTGAGGAGGAGTGATTGAACCAAATTTCAGTCGAATCAGCAAAATGGTTCGAGAGTTAGTATAGCTGCCATGTGAAGGAAAACACTCTGTACCTCAGTTGTTTCGGATGTTAGACTGTTCATTTTCAGAATGGTAGTCTGGATGATTGTAAGGAGGAGTGATTGATCCAAATCTCAGTCGATTCAGCAAAGTGGTTCGAGAGTTAGTAAAGCTGCCAGTTGAAGAAAAACAACCTGTATTTTAGTTGGTTCGTATCATAGACAGTTCATTTTCAGGACGTCATTCTGGGTTGTGAAGAGGAGTGATTGATCCAAATTTCAGTCGAATCAGCCAAGTGGTTCGAGAGTTAGTATGGCTGCCATGTGAAGAAAAACACCCTGTATTTTAGTTGGTTCGTATCTTAGACTGTTCATTTTCAGAACGTTATTCTGAGTTGTGAAGAGGAGTGATTGATCAAAATTTCAGTCGAATCAGCCAAGTAGTTCGAGAGTTAGTATAGCTGCCATTTGAAGAAAACACCCTGTATCTCAGTTGTTTCGGATGTTAGACTGTTCATTTAGAGAATGTTATTCTGGATTGTGAAGAGGAAAAATTGACCCAATTTTCAGTCGAATCAGCAAAGAGGTTCGAGAGTTAGTATAGCTGCCATTTGAAGAAAAACACCCTGTATCTCAGTTGTTTCGAATGTTAGACTGTTCATTTTTAGAATTTCATTCTGGACTGTTAAGAGGAGTAATTGACCCAAATTTCAGTCGAATCAGCAAAGTTGTTCGAGGGTTAGTATACCTGCCATTTGAAGAAAAACAGCCTGTATCTCAGTTATTTCTGATGTTAGACTGTTAATTTTTAGAACGTTATTCTGAGTTGTGAAGAGGAGTGATTGATCCAAATTTCAGTCGAATCAGCCAAGTAGTTCGAGAGTTAGTATAGCTGCCATTTGAAGAAAAACACCCCGTATCTCAGTTGTTTCGGATGTTAGACTGCTCATTTTCAGAATGATATTTCGGATTGTAAAGAGGAGTATTTGACCCAAATTTCAGTCGAATCAGCCAAGTGGTCCGAGAGTTAATTTACCTGCCATTTGTAGAAAAACACCCTGTATCTCAGTTGTTTCGAATGTAAGACTGTTCGTTTAAAGAATGTTATTCTGGATTGTAAAGAGGAGCAATTGACCCAAATTTCAGTCGAATCAGCAAAGTGGTTCGAGAGTTAGTATAGCTGCCATTTGAGGAAAAACACCCTGTATCTCAGTTGTTTCGGATGTTAGACTGTTCATTTTTAGAACGTTATTCTGGATTGTAAAGAGGAGTGATTGATCCAAATTTCAGTCGAATTAGCCAAGTGGTTCGAGAGTTAGTTTAGCTGCCATTTGAAGAAAACCACCCTGTATCTTTGATGTTTCGTATGCTAGACTGTTCATTTTCAGAACGTTATTTTGGATTTTGAAGAGGAGTGATTGATGTAAATTTCAGTCGAATCAGCCGAGTGGTTCAAGAGTAAGTATACCAGCCATTTGAAGAAAAACACCCTGTATCTCAGTTGTTTCGAATGTTAGACTGTTCATTTTTAGAATATTATTCTGGATTGTAAAGAGGAGTAATTGACCCAAATTTCAGTCGAATCAGCTAAGTTGTTCGAGAGTTAGTATAGCTGCCATTTGAAGAAAAGCACCCTGTATCTTAGTTGTTTCATATGTTAAACTGTTCATTTTCAGAACGTTATTCTGGATTGTGAAGAGGATTGATTGATGTAAATTTCAGTCGAATCAGCCAAGTGGTTCAAGAGTAAGTATACCTGCCATTTGAAGAAAAACACCCTGTATCTCAGTTGTTTCGAATGTTAGACTGTTCATTTTCAGAACGTTATTCTGGATTGTGAAGAGGAGTGATTGATGTAAATTTAAGTCGAATCAGCCAAGTGGTTCAAGAGTATACACCTGCCATTCGAAGAAAAACACCCTGTATCTCAGTTGTTTCAAATGTTAGACTGTTCATTTTCAGAACGTTATGCTGGATTGTAAGGAAAAATGATTGAACCAAATTTCAGTCGAATCAGCCAAGTGGTCCGAGAGTTAATTTACCTGTCATTTGTAGACAAACACCCTGTATCTCAGTTGTTTCGAATGTAAGACTGTTCATTTAAAGAATGTTATTCTGGATTGTAAAGAGGAAAAATTGACCCAAATTTCAGTCGAATCAGCAAAGAGGTTCGAGAGTTAGTATAGCTGCCATTTGAAGAAAAACACCCTGTATCTCAGTTGTTTCGGATGTTAGACTTTTCATTTTTAGAATTTTATTCTGGACTGTTAAGAGGAGTAATTGACCCAAATTTCAGTCGAATCAGCAAAGTTGTTCGTGGGTTAGTATACCTGCCATTTGAAGAAAAACAGCCTGTATCTCAGTTGTTTCTGATGTTAGACTGTTAATTTTTAGAACGTTATTCTGAGTTGTGAAGAGGAGTGATTGATCCAAATTTCAGTCGAATCAGCCAAGTCGTTCGAGAGTTAGTATAGCTGCCATTTGAAGAAAAACACCCCGTATCTCAGTTGTTTCGGATGTTAGACTGTTCATTTTTAGAATGATATTTCGGATTGTAAAGAGGAGTATTTGACCCAAATTTCAGTCGAATCAGCCAAGTGGTCCGAGAGTTAATTTACCTGCCATTTGTAGAAAAACACCCTGTATCTCAGTTGTTTCGAATGTAAGACTGTTCGTTTAAAGAATGTTATTCTGGATTGTAAAGAGGAGTAATTGACCCAAATTTCAGTCGAATCAGCAAAGAGGTTCGAGAGTTAGTATAGCTGCCATTTGAAGAAAAACACCCTGTATCTCAGTTGTTTCGGATGTTAGACTGTTCATTTTTAGAATTTTATTCTGGACTGTTAAGAGGAGTAATTGACCCAAATTTCAGTCGAATCAGCAAAGTTGTTCGTGGGTTAGTATACCTGCCATTTGAAGGAAAACAGCCTGTATCTCAGTTGTTTCTGATGTTAGACTGTTAATTTTTAGAACGTTATTCTGAGTTGTGAAGAGGAGTGATTGATCCAAATTTCAGTCGAATCAGCAAAGTGGTTCGAGAGTTAGTATAGCTGCCATTCGAAGAAAAACAGCCTATATCTCAGTTGTTTCGGATGTTAGACTGTTCATTTTCAGAACGTTATTCTGGATTGTAAAGAGGAGTGATTGATTCAAATTTCAGTCGAATTAGCCAAGTGGTTCGAGAGTTAGTATATCTGCCATTTGAAGAAAACCACCCTGTATCTTTGTTGTTTCGTATGCTAGACTGTTCATTTTCAGAACTTTATTCTGAATTTTGAAGAGGAGTGATTGATGTAAATTTCAGTCGAATCAGCCAAGTGGTTCAAGAGTAAGTATACCAGCCATTTGAAGAAAAACACCCTGTATCTCAGTGGTTTCGAATGTTAGACTGTTCATTTTTAGTGTTATTCTGGATTGTAAAGAGGAGTAATTGACCCAAATTTCAGTCGAATCAGCTAAGTTGTTCGAGAGTTAGTATAGCTGCCATTTGAAGAAAAAAACCCTGTATCTTAGTTGTTTCGTATGTTAAACTGTTCATTTTCAGAACGTTATTCTGGATTGTGAAGAGGATTGATTGATGTAAATTTCAGTCGAATCAGCCAAGTGGTTCAAGAGTAAGTATACCTGCCATTTGAAGAAAAACACCCTGTATCTCAGTTGTTTCGAATGTTAGACTGTTCATTTTCAGAACGTTATTCTGGATTGTGAAGAGGAGTAATTGACCCAAATTTCAGTCGAATCAGCTAAGTTGTTCGAGAGTTAGTATAGCTGCCATTTGAAGAATAACACCCTGTATCTTAGTTGTTTCGTATGTTAGACTGTTCATTTTCAGAACGTAATTCTGGATTGTGAAGAGGAGTGATTGATGTAAATTTCAGTCGAATCAGCTAAGTGGTTCAAGAGTAAGTATACTTGCCATTTGAAGAAAAACACCCTGTATCTCAGTTGTTTCGAATGTTAGACTGTTCATTTTCAGAACGTTATTCTGGATTGTAAGGAAGAGTGATCGACTCAAATTTCAGTCGAATCAGACTAGTGGGTCGAGAGTTAGTATACCTGTCATTTGAAGAAAAACATCCTGTATCTCAGTTGTTTTGGATGTTAGACTGTTCATTTTCAAAACGTTATTCTGGATTGTGAAGAGGAGTGATTGATCCAAATTTCAGTCGAATTAGCCGAGTGGTTCTAGAGTTAGTATAGCTGCCATTTGAAGAAAAACACCCTGTATCTCTGTTGTTTCGTATGTTAGACTGTTCATTTTTAGAATGTTATTCTGGATTTTAAAGAGGAGTAACTGACCCAAATTTCAGTCGAATTAGCTGAGTTGATCGAGAGTTAGTATAGCTGCCATTTGAAGAAAAACACACTGTATCTTAGTTGTTTCGTATGTTAGAAAGTTCATTTTCAGACCGTTATTCTGGATTGTGAAGAGGAGTGATTGATGTAAATTTCAGTCGAATCAGCCAAGTGGTTCAAGAGTAAGTATACCAGGCATTTGAAGAAAAACACCCTGTATCTCAGTTGTTTCGAATGTTAGACTGTTCATTTTTAAAATGTTATTCTGGATTGTAAAGAGGAGTAATTAACCCAAATTTCAGTCGAATCAGCTAAGTTGTTCGAGAGTTAGTATAGCTGCCATTTGAAGAAAAACACCCTGTATCTTAGTTGTTTCGTATGTTAGACCGTTCATTTTCAGAATGTTATTCTGGATTGTGAAGATGAGTGATTGATGTAAATTTCAGTCGAATCAGCGAAGTGGTTCAAGAGTAAGTATACCTGCCATTTGAAGAAAAACACCCTGTATCTCAGTTGTTTCGAATGTTACTGTTCATTTTCAGAACGTTATTCTGGATTGTAAGGAAGAGTGATCGACCCAAATTTCAATCGAATCAGTTTAGTGGTTCGAGAGTTAGTATACCTGTTATTTGAAGAAAAACATCCTGTATCTCAGTTGTTTCGGATGTTAGACTGTTCATTTTTAGAATGTTATTCTGGATTTTAAAGAGGAGTAATTGACCCAAATTTCATTTGAATCAGCTAAGTTGTTCGAGAGTTAGTATAGCTGCCATTTGAAGAAAAACACTATGCTGAAATACACGAACTCAATTATTTATTTTTGTTTTCTACTTGCCTACCCCCTGAAAATGCGGAGAGGCAACCCGCGTTGATAACTTTGTGTTTGTGTGTTTTCCTAGAGTACCACCTAAGTACAGTATTTAGTTACCAGTTTTTCATTGAGTTTTTTACGCGAATCTGAATTACTGCAGATATAAAAACAGTCTTTGAACTTGGCTGGCAGAAAGAACATTATTACGTTGCTCAGTGGAATACTGGTGAACCATATAGATTATATTTGTGTTTCAATATCATTTTATGATATTTGAAATATTTGAATCGGTCACCTTTTCTTATTTTAGGTAGGTAAAATGAATGTTAATAAGGTGTAGGTATATTTGTGTGCAAATACCTTTTTTTATTTTAGCAAATAAAATGCGTATTTTCATTCAGCCCTTTAATTGGTAAACCTCCCCGTATCATTACATCTTGGCGCTCAACAATGGAATCAAGAAGGGAAAAATTTCAACACAGAATGAAATGTATAATTTGAGAAGTACTAAGAAAAGCAGGTAGAAGATGTTTAGGAAGCAGGCGCTTTACCCAATATCTCCAGGGAATTGG
The DNA here is from genome assembly GCA_958510865.1 of Myrrha octodecimguttata. Taxonomy (NCBI): domain Eukaryota; kingdom Metazoa; phylum Arthropoda; class Insecta; order Coleoptera; family Coccinellidae; genus Myrrha; species Myrrha octodecimguttata. Next base: position 65,801 of record CAUEHS010001049.1, read on the forward strand.
AGGATGCTCAACCCCCAAAATCGATTAATTTGGGAGCGATACCAAAACGGCCTCCAACTTCAACATATGAAACTCCAAAAATCTCAAAAAGCACTGCCTTGAATAGTTTCGGAGTTATAGGCACTTGATGTTTTGAGGTTATTTATTTTTTATTTCGGAAACTACTTGAGCGATTGGATTCAAACTTGGCAGTTAGGTGGAGTCTAATGACGCGCAACTTTGAGCCAAATTTCGTCAGGATCATATTGTCAGTAAATTTAAAAAAATTTCAAAAACCACTGCCGTGAAGGCAGCAACTTTTGCGCGCATGTTCAATGTAGACGACCGCTTCAGCAACGAATTCGAAAATGCACGCAAAAGCTGCTGCCTCCACGGCAGTGCTTTTTGAAATTTTTACTGGTAAATCACTGGATTTCAATTCGATAAAATCTGTATTTTTGGAAATATTGGAAATATAAAATTTTGAATGGGTATATCTACGGAATCATTGGGCGGATTTTACCCATTCACGATTTCGACCTTCGTAATTAAGCCCCAAACCTACTCTACAAATATCGAGTTTCTAAGTCGTTTCTTCCGGAAGTTATTGTGTTTACGGTCAGCCTAACGACCGACTGCGTAAACACTATAACTTCCGAAAGAAACAACTTAGGAACTCGATATTTGTAGAGAAGGTTTGGATCTAAATTACGAAGGCCGAATTCGTGAATGGGTAAAATCCACCCAATGATTCCGTAGATATACCCAATCAAAATTTTATTTTTTCAATATTTCCAAAAATACAGATCAGATCGAATTGAAATCCAGTACTTCATCGAAAAATAACAGTTCGAAGTTTCATCCAGAATTTAATGAGGATGATATGATAAGAAAATCATAGAAATTTTTTTTTTCAAATTGTTCTAATGACATGATAATCACGAAATTTCGCATGAAGTTGTCTTTCAGCATCTCAAAACTAGCTGTAAAGTTTTATGAGGACTGAATCATTATTTCTCGAGTTATACCGAAAAAATAAACGATATCGAGAAGAAAACCTCGAAATTTTACATATTTTTCCCGATATCTCCGAATCTTATGATCGTATCGAACTGAAATTTGGTACACTGCTGTGAAATATGAAGCTCAAAGTGTGAGTGGACTTTTTTTTCGGATATGATGAATGGTTTCCGCAAAAAAAAAATTTTTGGAAAAAAATTTCGAAAAAAATTTTTTTTAATTTACTGACAATATAATCCTGACGAAATTTGGCTCAGAGTTGCGCGTTGTTATACTTCACCCAACTGCCAAGTTTGAATCCAATCTCTCAAGTAGTTTCTGAAATAAAAGATAAATAACTTCAAAACTTCAACTGCCAATAACTCCGAAACTATTTGACCGATTTGGCCCATTAACGAACTCAACCGCGGCATTCTGATGCGCAACCTAGTCGATTGAGACCATTTGCGGCTCAATCATCCAAAATTACAGACATTTGGACAAAACGATAGCACGCTGTTCCCCTAGAACATGCGCGAATTACGTTTTAGAGAGCTTAAAACGTGTTTTTAAAAACTATGTTTATTGATACAGGAATAATAAGATGTGAGATATGTGTTAACTATGAATATACTATCAGAACTAACTAACTACATTGCATATGTTCTATTTATTACATCGGTTGAACAGATAAGAAGATGCTGCGGTAGCACTTCCCACGGGTACGTTGGGATACCGCTGATACATCGTAAGGGAATTACATATGGAATTGTAACTCCTCCATCCTCAGAAAAAGCTTTACGGTGCGAAAAATGAAGCCTGGCGTTGTTCGGTAGTCTCCGCCTCACGTACCATGCTTCCTGCTGGGTGTTTGGTTTCCCAAGATTTCTTCAATTTTATGAAACAGAAATAAATGAAAATTGTTATCAGTAAAATGTAGATAAGGCCAATCAAGTTTCCGTGAAAATTATTGGTTTTGTACTGGTCTCCAATCAGTGGATGAATTTCTTCTTGTTTTTTCTTCAGGATGTGGATTTGATCAAGTGGAACATCTCGAAGTTGAATTTTGAATATATCGGAAGTTGTAGTATTGAAACCATCAGTGATTTTTGGCAAAAACATCGGTTGACTCTTGAGTATCTCTTTGTTGTTGAAATATTTTTCTTCTTCGGTTTGGAAATAGCATCCCTTTGGCACCGAGATCAAATAAGATCCCTTAAGTTCCGTGAAATCGCTTCTATTGCAAATGGTCTGGATTTTCGTACTGTTCGGGAATATAGCGATGAATTTGCTATTGTCTACTCTCTGGATGAGATTTTTGCTGGTAAACACCGGATATCTTTGACATGTTCCAGAAGTTTTCTTCAGTTGAAGTAGTTGGAAAACACAATCATTGCTTTTTGATTCTTGAATTAATTCATTGTCATGGCAATAGAAAATCGAATGCATATCCATACAAGGTGAAGAGCTATACTGATACGATATATCATTCATTGTCAGAAAGGAATTCTTCGGAATAATTATGGTATTATTGATTGTTGGCATCGAGAAAAGGTGATAATGAGAAAACTTTCGTGAATGAACTATAGGAAAGTGTAAAATAAATACTATTCTAGATTCTATCGAATATGCATCAATTTTAATCAACTCATAATAATTATGATACTGGTTTTCATCTGTGAATATTAAATTTTCTTGGGAATATTTTTCTGAAACTACGTTAATAATAGATTTCAACTGTGAAAATCTTATAACACTTCGATGTAATGTTTTTAATTTAGAAAAACTTATGGCATTTTCAATCTCATCAATGATTTGCATGACTATATTTATAGATGTGCCAATCTGTTCCATGATATTTCTAATTCTCATGTAAAAATAGAAGTTATCATATAGCCTAGTGAAATTTCCAGAGATTCCATCAAACTGGGAAACAATTGTATGTTGATTTTGCTTAAGTACGGATACAGTTTCATTGAATTTTTCAATAATATTTCCTGTTAGGGATATATCAATCATTATTTAGATTTTTCATAATATCCTTCTGATTCGTTTGGAGCTGTCTGATTGCTGTTTCATATTGAATTGCATCATTTGCATCTAAGTTGCCTGAAATGCTTTTGATGACGGTTCCTAAACCATCTATCAAACCACGTCTTGATCTTACTGGAGGGATTAGACCTTTTAATTTTTGCTCTGCCAAATCTAATTGATGACCATAAAATTTTTTGTGATTCTCTAATTCTTTACGGAAAGTACTGTTTGTTTTATTCAGTAATGTTTTTGATGCATGGAGATATAACCCACGTAAATTTTTCAGATCATCTCTAATAGAGCTCTAGCAGCACTCTATGGTTCAGCAAGTTGAAACGTCAAAATCAGCTGCTGGGGGGACAAACAAAGAGATTTCCCATAAGAGCTAATGTTAACGTTTGGTATATTATACGAGTGGAAAAACATTTTGAGACTGTTTTTTTCAGTTAATTTTGATCATTGAACCTTTTTGAATACCTTCAGGTAAGAGAATAGTTTGCAAGGGTGATTTGAATAAAGATTTTTCCAGTTTAAATATACCCACTCCTGTTTGTTACATACATTGTTATGTCACCTTTTTCAGATTAAATTCAACTATGAAAGTTTTTTCAGCTGTGAGCTGTAGTCATTGGTCCAATAATGATAATCACACCAATTTTTTTAGATTTGTGTCGTTGAAAACTAAATAGAAGCAGGTAGAACCTACCAAGGTGGAAAGAGGAAGTATGCTTGCTTTTATCTCTACATGGGGATGATTTCTCTGATTCTAAAGGGAAAAATTCTTTTATTTTCTACATTATCTTTAACAGGTAATGAACTAACAAAGTTACTTAACATATTTATGGATAAATATCATTTCAGGACAACCTTTAAACAAACTTGGCATTGGAATGATATTCAAGATACAATAACAATTATAAGTTTATATAGTTACCATTAGCCTGGCATTATGGAATCATAAACAGAAGATAGATGGTAATAGAAGTAAAACACACAACTGTGAACATTTTTGGCATTATTTTCTTGTTGAGAATATGTCTTCCGACAGGAGGCTCACTTTGAATCTATAAATCCTAATATAATTCCAGTATTCTCTAGGAAGATCCTAGATCCTCATACTTTATTGAATGAAAATATTGACTACAGTTCCTTTTATTGTATCACAACCATTGTGAAAATAAATTCATATTCATCTCATGTTATTATTCAAATATAAAACTCTCAACAACAAATTGTGTTTAATCAAAATTCACTACTTGAAGATGTGAAATCATCTATTCTCCTGGATTATGTTAATCTCAAGCCTCCAAAGTTTGCCAACAACTTAAATTTCACAGGCAAAAAACCCAAACTCATAAAATGGACAATAATCTGCAGCAGTATAACAAATTAGAGGTGGGTAGTTCGTGAACGAACTAGTTCAAATGAACTATTCTTTATGGAGAACGAAACGAACTAGTTCCTGAAGTATGTACAGAATAGTTCACAGCGAACTAGATGCATTTATTCGCTAGACCGGGACCGGGATCGAAGACATGAACGAATACGATCCATCTGACTCGTTCACTGTGAACTATTCTTGATATAAGTGGAATCGTATCGTACCGAGATTATGAATGTGGGCAAGGACCTGAGCTTGAGGACGGTTATCTTTTGAATTCTATAACTACGTTGCTACTTCCACATACTATGCTGGATTAGATATTTGGATTTGGAATTCGCGGTTGCAGAATGGGCAATGTTTGAGCGTAGTCAGCGCTCATCAGCAAAGCAGCGGCCCTATGATAACAAATTATGATCTTTATAAGCCGCTGTAAAATATTTTTCAACTATTTCACCGTCGGCTCATCCCCTCGCAGTTTTTATCTTTATATTTGACGATCTTTTTTTAGCACGCATGTTCTGGAGAACTCGTGGTTTCTTTTTGTACAAATGTCTGTAATTCTTTAATTTTTTCTCGAAAATGGTCTCAAACGACTAGGTTGGACTCAATGCTGACGCATCCGATTTCAATATCAATTCTGTATGACAGTCGTCTTGCAGAGGACACAATAACTGTCGAAAGAAACAAGCTAGCGGCTTGAAACTTTTAGAGGAAGTCGCATATCAGAATGTGACAGTTAAGTTTGTTAATGAGCCAATTAGGCCGAATGGTTTCAGAGTTATAGTCATTCGAATTTTTAAAATGTTTTCCTTGATATCTCAGTGAGCGTTAGGGTTGGAACTTGGTAGATAGTTGAAAGCATACCGACGCGCAACTTTTTTTTGTTTGGATCGTTTATAGTTTGATTGATTTGAGTCGAATTTTCCAAGACCTGAAATCCCCTGATAATACCCCGTGAACAAATTTTTCCCCAGAAGAAATCCCCAAGAAAAAAAATACCCAAAAAAAAATCCCCAAAGGAAAAAAATCCCCTCAATTTCGGGGAAAATCTAATGATCTAGAAACCCTGATTTCGCATTAAACATTTTTACTTATTTAATATTATATTTTATTGAATATTTCGCTTATTTTCGTCATATCTCAGAACCCTTCGAAAATCGTTCCTCGCAATAACGAGCAATTTCACTTATGTATCTCATGAAACCTAATAGTATCAATCAGAGCAAAGATTATAGAGTTCTTCAAATCAAAGTTTATTTACTTCTGTTTATATAGTTTCATGGTCTTTCGAAGAATCACGTCACGATTCCTATTCGCACGATGCCTGTATATGTGCGTGAGCCGTGAACTATTGTGAACTAAAGAACTAGTCAGGTGAACTATTCCCAACAGTGAACGAGAACGATTGAACTAGATCCTCTTAGTGAACTAGAACTCCCAACTCTATAACAAATGTCAGTTTACAATAACAATAACAAACTCTTTGTTTGTCCCCCCAGCGGCCATGTTGTGACGTCACCTGCTAGTGCTCTATTGGTTCCAGGTCAAAAAAATGAACGAGATCATGAAATTTGAGTCTGATTTTTGCATTGCCAAGATGAATTGGAAGAATTCCTGGACTGTCCTGGAGGCTAATTATTTTCATTTCCTGAGCTGCTGTGAGAAAAACCAGGGTCCTGCAAAATTTGTTTTGTTTTAATTTTCGGCTTTTTTAGATTTTGCTTATGCAAGGTTTTATTTTCAGTCAGAATCTTGATATTTTCATTACAAACTACTTTTTCTTTAGAGAATTTTGGTGAAAGTTTATTCCGAATATTCGATTTTATTTTACGATAAGCCGTAGAACCAGCTTTGTATGGAAGGGGTTCATGTCTCTTTCCGTTAATTTTGCTAGTAATTAATTGTTTTTTCTTCATCATTTCTTCATTCAACCGTTTATAGAGTTCTTTCGTTTTTTCTCGATGTTCCTCAATATAGTTATTAATAATTTTTTCATTTAGATTAATATTCATGGGGTCTTGTGAATTTAAATGACCGTTAATAATATCAATCGGTTTTTGCTTTGTTGAAGAATGAATTGAATTGTTATATCCGAAAATTGCATAAGGCATAAGATTTTCAATATTTAGAGTTTGTTTGTCCCTACTCATTAATATACGTAAGTGCTCTATCAGCGTAGAATGCAATCGTTCGATTAATCCGTTCGATTGAGAATTATTAACCGTAACGAAATGTGGTGTTATCTGATGGACCTTCAAAAATTCAATAACTACACCATTTTTGAATTCCGTTCCGTTATCCATTACGATTGTTGATGGTGCTCCATGATGTGTCATGAAAATTGAAAGAGATTTAACAATTTCTATTCCTGATAATGAAAATAAGGGATATGCCTGTGCATATTTGGAAAATGCGCTTGAAAAGTATCTATATGAATAATTTCGAATGGTTTAGAAGGTGTAGGCGCCAACATTAATTTTTGTTTCGGGGGATCTCTATCGTATTTGTTAATTTGGCATAATTCGCAATTATTAATATACTCTGTTACATCACTTTGGATGCTTGGTCAGTAATAAGTTCTTCTTATTCTAGAAATTGTCTCGGCAATTCCCCTGTGATTTGTTTTTGTTTCATGCATGAATTGAATGGTTAAGACTTGTTGATCTTTATCAATAATATCTTCCAAAATGGTATTACATTTAACAGGTTTGAAAGCCGCTTGCTTGAAAGTTTTTCTTAGAATCTCGCAAATTTCTTGATAGTATTGATTCTGTTCGAAATGTAATGCATACAAGATATTCGGCCGGATATAGGTTTTGAAAAATTCTACAATTTCTTCATTTAACACATTGGTGGAAATTTGAACCAAAATTCTTTGTTTGTTTGGAAAAATTTTTTCTACTTTTACTCCTGTTGGAGAATGATGTACAAAGTCAAATATAACTTGGTTGTCAAAAACATTGAGAGTTTTCTCCGAAATAGGAATTTCTTGAATCGGGTTCTCATGATTAGAATATACAGTGTTATCGTCTGAAATATTGTGATCTATAATTTCCTCCGAATTTCCTGATATTTTCAAATTTTTTTCTTGAAAATGAAAGATGATTATTTGTATATCGCAATTTGCAAAAATGTATTTAAGCATGTTAAAAATTTTGTTCCAATCTAATTGATCCAAACCACACGATATTTTAGGAAGGGCTAAATAATTCTCCCCATTTTGTTCACAAGATTTTCTGAGATTAAGAAGTGCATTGAATACTGTTTCGTATTTCGGCTTAAGATAACTAAATTCTTTTGTTATAAGATAATAAATTTAGTGATCTTTACTTTCGAGAGAAGCTACTTCGCCCAAGTCTCTATTTTGAGATTTAAGTTTGTTTACTTGACCAAATTTCAGTTTGAAAGTAAGTGGAATTCCATCATTCATATGGAAATCTTTGGATACACAGTGGGCAAAAGAATAATTTAAAGGGGCGTCAAATAAATCACCGTTTTTTCCTTCTATGTTAGAGGGATATTTTATTTTATTCAATTCGTGAAGTTCCAAAAAATGTTCGTAAGAAAATTTTGTACCTGATTCGACATTTTGAATTTCTGATTCATCCAGATTTACCATCATAGATACATTATCATTATCTAAGTGTGTTCCGACAAATGATTCGTTAAATTTTTCCATGTATTTAAACAATTCTTTATTAGGAATTTCGATTCGAGAAAGTGCGTCGGCATTTGTATTAGATGATCCTTTTTTATAAATAATTTCGAAATCGAATTCTTCGAGCTTTAATCTCCATCGCAGAAGTCGACTACCAGCTTCTTTGAGGGACATAACCCATTGCAAGGGTCTGTGATCCGTTATAATTTTGAATTTTCTTCCATAAATATAAGGTCTAAAATACTTTATTGCCCATACGATCGCAAGTAGCTCTTTTTCGATAGTACTGTAATTTTGTTCACTGTCATTGAGTGTTCTAGATGCGTACGAAATAGGTTTATCATTTCCAATTTTTCCTTGTGACAGCACCAATTGCAAAATTACTGGCATCTGTTGTGAGAATGAATTCTTTTGTAAAATCGGGGTATTGAAGAATGGGTTCATTTACTAATAAATTTTTACAATATTCGAAACAATTTATAAACTGTGGGGTGTGTTCAATTTTTGCTCCTTTCTTCAGACAAGCCGTTAGTGGTTTAGTGATTCTAGCGAAATCTTTGATGAATTTTCTATAATAGCCTAGGAGACCTAAAAATCCCTTTATCTCTTTAGTTGTTTTTGGTAAAGGATATTTTTTTACTGCAACAATTTTGTCTGGGTTAGGCTTGACTCCATCGGGGGTCACTATGTGTCCTAAATATGCTACTTCTTTTTTTTTAAATTCGGATTTATCTATTTGAATTTTGAAATTTGCCTCTCTAAGCCGCTGAAATACCGTTTTCAAATTAACTATGTGTTCCTGAAGGGACGTTGAAAATACTATTATATCATCCAGATAAACTAAACAAATAACGTTCAATAAGCCTCTTAACATTTTGTCCATTACCCTTTGGAATGTTGAACATGCGTTTTTTAAGCCAAATGCCATTCTGACAAATTCATAATGGCCATTTTCAACCGTAAAAGCTGTTTTTGGAATATCTTTAGGATTCATCTCGATTTGATGGAAGCCACTGGCCAAATCTATAGTTGAAAAATATTGACATTTTCCAAGTTTGTCCAGTACGTCCGTGATATTGGGTAGCGGGTATTTATCGTCGATAGTTTTTTCGTTTAATTTTCGAAAATCTACTACGATTCTCCACTTTTTTTTGCTTGAGGTGTCTGCTTTTTTTGGTACCACCCAAATCGGAGAGGACCAGGGAGATTGACTGGGCCTAATTATGCCTTGATCTAACATAGAACTAATCTGTTTTTGTACTTCTTCTTTATGAATAAATGGATACCTATATGATTTGGTGTGTACGGGTATTTCATCTTTAGTATTGATCGAATGTTTAACTTGATTGGAAAAAGAAAGTGGCTGATTTCCTAACTGAAAAATGTCGGAATATTTTTTACATAATTTCAAAATATGATGTTTTTCTTCAGCGTTCATGTGAGAAGTCCTAATTAATTTTTCCATGTCCGGGTTTTTAGAACAAGATTCAGATTCTAAAGCAAATATTTCATGCTCATTATTATTGAATGGAATTGATTCAATGGTGTCGGTCAGCATAAGAATTATATTTTCATCGGTTTTGTTCAGAATTTCAACATTTGCTAATCCGTTTTTTGATGAAGTTTCTGGAATCTCGCATTTTTGAATAATTTGTTCTGGTACGAGAATATCGCCGTTTCTGTGCTGGATAGGAATTTTGGTTATGATTCTAGAATGGGCATCAATTTTGACTCTGAATGGAATTTTATTTTGGGATGGTTGATATTTGATTGGAATAATAGCAGATGGTGTAATTAATGTTGATTCGTTAAAGTTTAACGTTACTTTCAGAAGTTTCAGATTATCTAAGCCTATGAGACCATCATAAATGTTATGAAATTTGAAAAGGTAAAATTTAAATTTATCATCATAATTAAATTCTGAAAAAATTGGTATTTCCGCACAGTAATTGTGTGTGGAACTCTGAAAAACCGTTGAAACTGTGAATGGTTCTGTGAAGATAAATTTGGAATAATACTTTTTCGCGAGGTCCGGATTTATAAATGATTTAGTAGAACCGGTATCGATAAGTAATTTTAGAGGTGGATTTTTAATGGTTATATATGGAAGTTCTTTCTTTTTGCTCGAGAGATGATATTCTAAGTGTTCTGGTCTTCGAGGGAATCCAGTTGAAAATTTTCTTCGTTTTCATCTAAAATATATTCTTCAGGATAATGAGGTTCATTTATATTTTCTGAAAAATTTTGAGAGGGTTCTTCTTCATAATACTCAGTATTGAATAATTCTTCGGTAAGAAAATTAGGTCTTGCCTGGATGTTTTTATTTTGGAAAAAATTTTGGCTGAAATTTCGCATTTGTTGATTGGAATGTTGTAATTTTGGACGAGTATTATTAGTAGAAATACTCATTGGAGTAGGCTTTTGGTATTGTGCCTGTGGTTTTCCAAATACCTGGGAATTAGTGAAAAATTTTTGTTCTCTAAAATTTGGGTTTCTCCTAATACTTATTGGACCATTCGGAAATTGATTGAAATTATTGGGTCTCTGATTTTGATAAGTATTATTTTGTGATATTTGATTTGTTAAATCATGGTTATTTGTACTTTGATTTTGAAATTTTGAATGGTTCATATAATTATTTCTATGGGTATTTTTCGAATAATTCGCGATTGTATTAGATTTTTGATAATGTTTAATATTATCTTCTTCTATGATAAATTGTAAAGCTTGCGCTAATGATTCGGGTCGCATAGCCCTAATGATTGGACCTACAGGTTCTCTCAAACCTGCTAAAAAAGTTTTTAAAGCTTGCTTTGTGAAAAATTCTCTCTTACTCGATCGTAAGGCAGCTTCGCACTTCAGATCAATATAGTTGCAAATGGTATTCAAAAGAGTGATAATTTTTTCATGAAACTCTTTCGGGGTTTCATTCGAATTTTGTCTCAAATTGACGAGATCCTGATTAAGACAATTTTCGTCCCTCAGATCTCCGAAATTTAATAAAAGAGCATTTTTAATTTCATTCCAATTATTGGTAGCTCCATGAATTGCTACTATTTCTTCGGCTCTGCCGTGAAGTTTATTTAGAATACCGTTTAACAGAAGGGTATTTTGAAAATTACTTAAATTATCTAAGTCAAAATAATGGTGAAGAATTGCTTCCGATGCTTGAATAAATCTATGCAATTTATTTGGATTTCCATCAAACTCGGGAATAATATTTAAATTTTTAATGTCAAAAACTGGAGTGTTTGGCATATTTATATTAATTGATTTATCACTTAATGGGATTGAAAGATTATTAAAGGAATTAAGTAAATCTAGCTCTAATTCACAATCGTTTTCTACGAGAGAATCAATGGATGAAAAAGAGGAGTCTGACATAAACAATATTCAAAAGTATAAATATATCTCACCAACTTGATATTGTGATCCTAATCTGCATATTCTTCTCCACAATGGATGTTTGGACCAGGAACAGGTGCACCAATGAACAACGAAAAAATAAGTTCTATTTTCACTAAATAGAGTGGACTCTAAAGTTTTTCTCGATGAAAACTGTGAAAACTCCGTCGACTGCGCCAATTACGTTTTAGGGAGCTTAAAACGTGTTTTTAAAAACTATGTTTATTGATACAGGAATAATAAGATGTGAGATATGTGTTAACTATGAATATACTATCAGAACTAATTAACTACATTGCGTATGTTCTATTTATTACATCGGTTGAACAGATAAGAAGATGATGCGGTAGCACTTCCCACGGGTACGTTGGGATACCGCTGATACATCGTAAGGGAATTACATATGGAATTGTAACTCGCGCAAAAACTGATAGAAGTAGAACAAAGCAGCCAAGTATTATTAGTTTCAATTACATTCGGAGACCACTTCATCAGTCTGGACCGAATAATTTTCCTGAGGATATGGAGGAACATTCACATCGCTTCAATATACCTCCTCCAAGATAAAGTCAACGTGCACATGAAAATAATCCTTTGTCAGAAGAATTGGCTCTTCTCATTTCGAATATTGTTAATGAATCTGTCAAAAATGCTTTACATAATCATAATGTACAGGGTGACCGATAAAACTCGACTCAAGATACTACGCATTTGAACAGAAATTATACTCATAATATACAGGGCGGTCTAAATGATTTACCGTCACAGTTTTCAAATTTGAATTTGAGTACTTCACTATTTTTTTTTGGTGATTTCAGCAAGCTTCTCCCTGACTTTGACGGTGAGGGTTGCCTCCAAGCACCTGAGTTTTTGAAATCTTTTGAGAATGGCGTTTCAGTCAATAAAATTCCGTTTGGTAATTCAAACATAATATTCAGGAACTGTTTTAGGAACTCAGCCAAGCTATGGTGGGAAGCCTATTCTGATTATTTCGTAGATTATATACAGTTTAAAACTGAATTTTTGTCACATTTTTGGAATAAGAAAAAACAGAATAAGATAAGAGATGAGTTAGAGAGAACTGAATACAGAGAAGGTATGTTGGTGGATCATTTCAATTATTGGGTTGCTGCCACTAAACACTTGCAACCACCTTATACTGTGAAGGAATTGATGGATGCAATCGCTCCTCATTTTCCCCCAAATATTTCTTGTTCTTTGCTTGGTTGTTCAGGTCTATCGGATGCAGTTTCTCGGCTTCGACAAGCGGATGAGTACCTGAAAAATAAACCAATTAGTCGCCAAAGCATTCCGAAAAATTTCCCCTCTAATCAAAGAAATGATAATCACAAATATAATACTTACATGAACAAACCAAAATTTTCTGACAGAAATCAAAACACTAAAAATATAAATGCCTTAGATATCGAGAGTTTTCAACCTGATGCTTGTCAGGGAAACGGGGTAACCCCCCACTTTTAGATGTGGGGGTGCAATTTGATTTTCTCCAAAATAGCAATCCTCTGACGGAACTTTTAACTGAGGAATGTGATCACTCTTCTTCAGAGGATCACTGTCCTGTTATTTTAGTCAATCATTATTACAACTTCAAATTCCTAGCATTAATCGATAGTGACAGTAAGGTAACTGCAATCTCTGATGTGGTGTGGGGTCAGATTCAGGGATGTATCGATGTAGTTCCGTACTTTCCATTAACCGGTATTAGTGTAGTTGGTGCATTTCACACCAAATTCCAAAAGGTTACAGCTCAGGCTCAATTGACATTCGGGATAGATCAAATGGATTTTTGTTTCGAAGTCTTAGTCATTCTGAACTTAATTCATCCCATAATATTGGGATGTGATTTTTTGAGATATTTTGGGGTGGACATTTTGTTATCACAAAAGTGCATTTCAATTAACTACAACAACAATCAGGTCCGTATTCCTGAAGCCGACTTGGTCCACAATGTTGTACCTCCGCTATCTTTAGCAATTCGAACTGTTCGCTTTGCATATTCGCCTCCATTAAACATACGTTATCTTGAGATTATTGATAGTATTCGAGATTGTAACAAATTATTCGATAGTTCGAATATAAGTGAAAAACAAAAAGGAGATTTCTTCAATATTTTGTAGGAATTTGACTATATATTTTCCAACAAACCTGGTCGCACCAGTGAATACTATCATGAAATTAAATTGGTGGATAAAGCCGAATTTTTCATAAAACCATATCCAATTCCAGTTGCTCATCGTCCAGCTGTGGAGCACACTATAAATCAGATTATTGAATGGGGTGTCATCGAACGTGCTTCACCCGGCTACATTTCCCCTATAATATAATAATAATAATAATAATAATAATGAGCTTTTATTTCCAACAGGTAAGACACCCAATTACAGGAAAAGTGTAAATATTCGAAAAAAAAAAAAAATATAAATCCATATGACAGCCTAAATATAAATGAGAAAAATTACAAAACAAAAAAAAATACAAATATAAATCTGGAAATATAAACAATGCAAAAATTAGTGTACCCACAACAAAGAAAACCAACACAGGAAAAAAAAAAAAAATTTGTATAAATCCCTAATTGAAATGAGTTTACTCGACGGTACTTATATATGCCTTCAGAATTTTATCCAAGGAATCAGCAAATACATCAACTTTATCTGCTATTTGATTATATATATCACACATATAATGACTTGACGACTGTAAGGTCAAATTAGTCCTTCCCGAACTCAAGTAAAAAATTTCAAAAAGCACTGCCGTGAAGGCAGCAACTTTTGCGCGCATGTTCAATGTAGATGACCGCTTCAGCAACGAATTTGAACGTGCGCGCAAAAGCTGCTGCCTTCACGGCAGTGCTTTTTGAAATTTTTTAGGAATCAGATAAATATTTTGTGAAGAGAAAAATGTTTCTCACAGACAAGACAATTTTCGAAAAATCATTTTATTTAATAAACTATCTATAGGATCGTAACGAAGCATCTCTTTAAGTTGCGCGTAGGTATTCTACAACTTATCGTGAAGTTTCTACTCGATCGCACTAGTAGTACTTGAGTTATTCAGAAATTAACCTCAAAATTTGAAGTTAGTAAATCTACGAAACCATTCGAACTATTTGGCCAATTAAAAAATTTAAAACTTCCATTTTGATTCTCACCCTGCCCTAAAAATTTTAAGTCGCTGGCTGTTTCCGTTCTCAAAGTACAGAGGCAAAGGTAAAAATAAAAAAATCCGAGTTTCTATTATATTATGCAGCTCATTTCTTCTCAAAATGAATAATTACATTATGCAGCTCATTTCTTCTCAAAATGATTAAGTTACGTTGGCTCGAGACATATTTGACGAATTTAAGAGTTAAATGATTAGTTTTGGATCATAATGTCCGTAGAAACAATTCGGAAAAGAGATCATTTACATATTGAATCTACCTACTCAATTTCATGCATGAGCCGCCTTGGTATAATTATTGAACGGAAAATGATGAATCAAATCGCCGAATGTTCGGTTTTGTCTCAATATCAAGCAATTTATAATGTTAAATTGCCGAATTTGATGTACATAATAACACACAAACAGAACGAACGTAAACCTGGTAGTTATTATGGAAATCTGTTAATGTTGCCATCTATCGGAAGTTTGATACAACCAAGCATACGACATTCAACTGCGATATCACATGGGAAGTATAATAACTATTCCCTACCAGAAATTTTACAGATCCCTATATTTGTTGGTCACGAATATCAATAACTCATAAATTCGATGAAATTTTATTATCAAATATGATTCAATTACCGAGAATGAACTGTTTATTCACTTTTCAAATAATTTGTAGGAGATTCTATATAATTTACTACTTTTTAGTCACGGATTTTTCTGTGTAAATAGGAAATCATAGAATTTTGTATAGCCTCAGTTCCATCGCTAACCCATAGAACAAGTATATTTACGTTATGCGCTAACCCTACTTTTTCGTAATCCAAACCACCTAAAATACTTCGTGATTTTCTGATAGAAGGTGTTCGATACATGGAAATATTTTATTTTATGTCGATTATATTCTATTACGGAAGCTTGAATTAAATTGCCAGACCCATAAATACATTGAATAATTCTAGGTGATGGATTGTTGGTGAGTTCAACGGTCTCATATTATTATTATAACTTGGAAATATTTCTTATTACAGATTTAGTGAACTACTTGATATTACTACAATCGAAAGTGCTCCCGAGGTCTTTAGTGGAATCTAATTACACATTTACTGCTCTATTTGTTATTATATTATAATTATCAGACATACTCTTGAAGACTTCGATGTAATTTTGATAGATCTTCAGTAAGTAGAGATAAAAGCCTGTCTAATAAGGTATACTATAGATATTTTATATATTTATCGTTATTAGTGTTTATAAATCTGACTGTACCTACTCATTGTAACTCGGTAAAAATGATTAATTACAGACTTGCTGTTCCACACAATATTGCAACAATCAGAAGTTCTCTCTAGGTCTTCGGTGGAATATAATTACAGATATGGTGTTCTACTTGATACTACAACAATCAGGAGTACTTTTGAGACCTTAACAATCTGATAGTACTTACTCATTATAACTTGGGAAAATTATGAATTACAGATATACTGTTTTATACAATATTGCAACAATAAGAAGAGCTCTCAAGATATTCAGTGGAATCTAATTATAGATATGGTGTTCTACGTGATACTACAACAATCAGTAGTATTCTTAAGACCTTCAGTGAAATTTGGATGGTTTTTCGGTAAGTAGTGGTAATAGACTGTCTTTCAATACATAAGGAATTATATAGCTATATCATATATGCATAGCCTTATTCTTTAGAGGAATATTTTGTATTTATATGATTCCTACATATCTACTGAATTTTATTACAGCAAGGGTGATTGCGCACACCAAATCAAAATGAGTGAATGAAATAGAGGTACTCCAGTGTGGGATTTTTATTATTGAGTCGAAAACCAAGCTCTTTCGGCCAGTCAACAGGTCATAGGTTTTTTAGGGGAAAACCTGAACTTGAAAACACTAAGGTACCTCTATTTCCTTCACTGAATTTCATTAGCCGATTAGATTGATGATTTTTCTTTTGATTATGATATAATAGTTTATGAAGTAATATTGTCAACTCTTAATGGGCATTTATACCTATAAAAAATTATCCATATTGTAAATAGTGTGATTAACAATCTGTTAGTACTTACTCATTGTAATTTGGGATAAATTATTAATTACAGATTTACTGTTCCACACAATATCGCTACAATTTGTAGGGCCCTCCAAGTATTCAACTGATCTTATTACAGACATGGTGTTCTACTTGATAACAAAACATTCAGAAGTACTTTTGAAGCCCACGTGGAAATTTGGATGTTCTTCGGTAAGTAATATAGAAGCCTGTCCATTGAGGCATAAGGAATTATATAGTTATTTAATATATGTAGAGCCTCATTCTTAAGAGGAATATTTTGAATTCATATAATTCCTACATATCTACCAAGTTTCATTAGTTGTATTAGATAGATTTCTTTCTGATAAAGATGTTTATTTGACTGTGATATAATAGCTTAAGAAGTAATATTGTCGAGTCTTAATGAGTATTTATTCCTATGAAAAATTACCCATATTGTAAATAGAGTGTTTAACAATCTGTTAGTATTAACTCATTGTAATTTGGGAAAAATTATTAATTACAGACTTGCTGTTCCACACAATATTGCTACAATAAGAAGTGGTCTCAAGGTCTTCAGTGGATCTTATTACAGACATGGTGTTCTACTTGATAACAAAACATTCAGAAGTACTTTTGAAGCCCACGTGGAAATTTGGATGTTCTTCGGTAAGTAATATAGAAGCCTGTCCATTGAGGCATAAGGAATTATATAGTTATTTAATATATCTAGAGCCTTATTCTTAAGAGGAATATTTTGAATTTATATAATTCCTACATATCTACCAAGTTTCATTAGTCGTATTAGATAGACTTCTTTCTGATGAAGATGTTCATTTGACTGTGATATAATAGCTTATGAAGTAATATTGCCAACTCTTGATGAGCATTTATTCCTATGAAAAATTAACCAAATTGTAAATAGAGTGTTTAAAAATCTGTTAGTACTTACTCATTGTAATTTGGGAAAAATTATTAATTACAGACTTACTGTTCCACATAATATTGCTACAATAAGAAGGGCCCTCCAGGTCTTCAATGGATCTTATCACAGATATGGTGTCCTACTTGATACCACAACATTCAGAAGTACCTTTGAAGCCCACGTGGAAGTTTGGATGTTCTTCGGTAAATAGTATAGAAGCCTGTCCATTGAGGCATAAGGAATTATATAGTTATTTAATATATGTAGAGCCTCATTCTTAAGAGGAATATTTTGAATTCATATAATTCCTACATATCTACCAAGTTTCATTAGTTGTATTAGATAGATTTCTTTCTGATAAAGATTTTCATTTGATTGTGATATAATAGCTTATGAAGTAATATTGCCAACTCTTAATGAGCATTTATTCCTATGAATATTTATCGATATTGTAAATAATATCTAATAATATGATAGTAGTTATTTTAGTGTGAATTGGAAAGAATTTTTAATTACAGACACTTTGTTCTACTTGATATTGCAACAATAAGGAGTGCTCTTAAGGTATTCAATGGAATCTAATTTCAGATATAGTGTTCTACTTCATATTACAACAATCAGAAGTACTCCCGAGTCCTTTGGTGAAATTCTGATGGTTCTTAAGTAAGTTGTGGTGAAAGCATGTTTTTTAAGACATATGGAACTTTATAGCTATTTTATATATGTAGAGCCTTATTCTTTAGAGGAATATTTTGTATTTGTATGATTCCTGCATATCTACTGAATTTTATTAGTCGATTAGATTGAGGATTTTTCTTTTTATTGTGATAAAACAGCTTATGAAGAAATATTGCCAGCTCCTAATGAGCAATTATTCCTATTCCTATAATTTATCGATATTGTGAATTATGTTCAACGAGCTCATAGTACTTACTCATTGTAAATTGGAAAAAAATTTCATTACAGATTTACGGTTCTACTCCAGAATATAAAAGACATCGAAGTTATGAGCAATTTCAAAAGGCACATCTACCAGACATTTTTACAACTGGAACCATGTACTAAGTAGGACATTGAAGAAAGCTAATTAAATTCTGTTGATACTGTTTCATATCATGTAACTTTAATGTATCACAAGTGAAATGATTTGAAATAAATATAATTATTATTATTGCAACAATCAGGAATGCTGGCAAGGTCCGATTCAATCTGATGGAACTGCTATCAGTTACACCATTTGACAATGTTAACTCTGAGGTCTGTGAAGAATTTAATTGAAATCATATATATAGTTTGCAAAAAAAATTCACCAACAATTCAATAAATTTCGAAAATAGGTTGAAGAATTTAATTCAGTGTTCTCCTATAGCTATCATAAAAATTTGCACAAAATTTTATATTGGCATTTGCCAGCTAAGTAGCGAGTTTCATGATGATTGAATTAGTATATTTTGAGTTATTGTTGGAATATTAATGATATTCAGGAAAAAAGCACAAAATTTCAAATAATTTTTTGAGAATATGTCCTCAAATGGAGTCAGATCAAACTTAAATGTGGTATATATTTGTAGAATATAAATTCTAAGGTCTGTGCAAAATTTCAATATAATCATTTCAATTTGATGAATATTCCTGAAGAAATAGACAAAAAATTCTCAAAATGTCTGAAAAGAACATTTGTTATTAGCGTTGCGATTACAACAAATTTTTGCTAGAAAGTTGCGCGACGACATTCTTCATCTAATGACCAACCATCAATTCGATCGCTCGAAAAGTTTTGGAGATATTGAGGAAATAATTTAAGGTAAGTACAACGACGAAATCGTTCCTTTCATTTGGGCCATTAATGAACACAGGCGTTGCATTCTGATATGCAACCTATATTAAAAGTTTCAAGTTACTGTTTCCGTTCCCAGATTATTGGGAAAAACTAAAGTTTTAAAAAAATACGCTAATGATTTTTTCTCAAAATGAATAAATTGTATTGAAACATGTTTGGATGTAAGCTGATAAATTTGAGTGTTACAAGATAGTTTCAAATGCTTATCTGGAAAAAAATTCATTGTCAATTCTAAGTAATTTTTACTGTCGAGAAATTACAAACATTTCAAATGCAGATGAAATTCGTGATACCCATCTCATTGAAATGTAGTTTCATACATATAAATGCGTAGAGTAAACTTAATCCTGTGGTAACATGAAAATCCGTGAGTGGCGTCATCTAGCGAAAAATATAATATCTATTCTGTCATTCATTTTACAGATCACTAATTTGCTCGGTTTTCACAAATCTCATCGAAGTATTAATATTATAAAATTTTATAATGAACAAGATATCAAGTACTTTGGATATAGTTCCTAGATAATGCAATAGTGAATATTTCAGTCCAAAATGTCCAAATTCATACAAAATTACAAGCCCAATCGCTTTTTCCCATAGTAAACAATGTATTTAAGGTTATTGTTGGTCCTCCAGTCTCTCCCAACTGTCAAAACTGCTCGTAACCTATAAAGAGAAAATTCAAATTTAACCCACTTTTCTAGATAAGTTTTTCAAGAAAACGAAACGAAATATCGATAAAAGAGCATCAGAAATTATCAACACTATCTTTAATCTTGGAAAAAGCAACGTACCTTGTACACAACGGTAGGATTCCAGTTGAATAGAAAGTTCCAGACGGATACAAAATATGCTTGAAATTTGGAAAAAACGTGTAAATGATGATGAGTTGAATAGAATCAGTACCAACCTCGAACCGACCTATTACAAAGTATTTAATTGAATACTTTGCTGGTTTTTACTGGTTTCTCCATTCGTTCACCTGAAATCATTATTATGGCATTAATAATATTCGTTATTTCTTATGAATTTCCTTATCTTCGGAGATGAAAAGCTCCTCAAATCATTCTATTGAGTGTATTATATCTGCTAACGGTAAGAGATTAATGGAATTATTGTAGAAAACACTAATATCTTAATTCTACCACTTGAGGTCGATAACTTATGCTTAGTTATGAAGAGAAAATATTCATTTAAAATCTATAAATTAGCAGGAAATTTTTAGAAAAAGCTCGATCCCTACCTTTTCTAATAATTGTTAATCATTTTATCTCATCTGCAAGCCTCAAAACAACAGTTAAAAAGTTTTTGTTCAGAGATGCTGTTGACAGTTTGAACTTATGCTGGGATCTGGAAAATAACACAAAATTCACATTGAAAAAGTTGATGGGGATCAGTACCAACCTGTATTCGACTCATTTCGATATATTTCATGCCATATTTACGTCGATATCTTTCACCTCCATCATGAAGTTGGTTCGGAGAGTTCCTGCCAGTCAATGAGAGTTTTTTCTGGAAAAAAGTAACTATTTCTCCATTATATCGTTTGAAAACGACGAATCCTGCTTAGTTGTTGCCTTTTCATGCAATTTACGTCTGGAATTCGACGAACATGAACAATATTTTTCACTTTTGTGAAATTTTCAGGTGATGAAAGTAAACTAAGCTGGATTCTCGAAAATAAGTCAAAGTTAGTTTCAAAACGGTTTATAGGGATAAGAACAAACCTGTATTCTACCCATTTCGATATATATTATTCCATATTATCGTCTATTCGCTTCGATTTCACTATAAACTTTTCTTAAGAGAGATGCTTGCAGCCGGTTGACAGATCAATAGAACTTCTTTCTGAAGAATAGCCAATTTCTCGAATGTTATTTGCTTATTTTTTGCCATTTCCAGCAATTTTCATCGGTAATTCGTCGATTTTTAACAGATTTTCATCATCTTCGAGAATTGAATTACTCAACCGACAGCCGTGACAACAACAAACCCATATATCTTGTCTATGAACAAACCGTACTCGATGGTCCGATATAGAGATGTGACGGTATTTAAATACCGCGATTTTGGAGCGGTATTTCTCTGGAACCGTCTGTCGCGCTCCAAAATAGAGAAGTAACGCGTTCCAAAGTAACCGACGTTCCAAAATACCGTGTAACTCTCCAATCGTTCCACGCTCCAGTCGCGATCGATACCTATCTCGCTCCACGTTCCAAAGTAACCGACGGTTACTCTGGAACCGACGTTCCAAAATACCGTGTAACTCTCCAATCGTTCCACGCTCCAGTCGCGATCGATCTCGCTCCACGTTCCAAAGTAACCGACGTTCCAAAATACCGTGTAACTCTCTACTCGTTCCTCGCTCCAGTCGCGATCGATACCTATCTCGCTCCACGTTCCTCGGTTCCAGAATACCGCGAACAGAATACCCATCGCAATGCGATTACGTCTGTTACAGGAGTTACAGCTCTAGTGCGCAGTGCGCCTCATTAGAGACTGTGGATGTTTCTACTTCGTTATCGGCTGTTACATTTCCGATACGGTGTTACATGGTTTACTTTCAGAAGGTGATATTGCGACAAGTAGTTCACAACACACAATCTGATGGAATATAATATTCCATCAGATTGTGTGTTATGCAAGTTATGCTTTCTTTTCGATAATTGCCATATTCATCAATACTTTATGCATATCCGTAGATATTATTTCAATCTGCTGGTGGAAGTTATTGAAGGATAATATGAATTGAAAATGTATTATGCAAAACATGTGTTCATGTAAAACAAGATATTCAAATAATATTGATACAGTTTGCGTCCTTTATAATGATAATGTCTATTCTAAATATGTAACTTTAAATAATAATTTTCTCAATCGAGAAAATATTAATCCTCAAGGCATTCTTCTCTTTCAATTGAAATGATATATCTCGAATGTGAAGAAAATATGAAAAAAAAAAGTTGGAAGAAATCAATTATAGTTTGAAGATAGGTCAGGTTTTAACCGAAAATATATTAGTGGAAGAAGTTCTTGGAAGCTCTAAATCTGAATACAATAGCTATAAGTAGAATAGAAAGAGAATTTATATCATTTGAGAAACAGATTGCCGTAATAATTCATTTTATTTCAGCTTTGGAACGACGGTTCCAAAATCGCGGTATTTTGTCGCGGTATTTTTCTGGAACCGTCGCGAAAATACCGCGACACGGGTGGAACCGGTATTCCCATCTCTAGTCCGATATCGGAGAAAAGCAACAATATCGAGAAGAAAACCTCGAAATTTGACATATTTTTTCCCGATATCTCCAAAACTTATGATCGTATCGAACTGAAATTTGGTGCATTGCTGTGAAATTAGAAGGTCAAAGCGTGAGTATAATTTTTCTTGGATATGATAAATGGTTTCCGAAAAAAAAATTTTTTTGGAAAAAAATTTCGAAAAAAATTTTTTTAAAAAATAGCCAACAATATAATCCTGACGAAATTTGGCTCAAAGTTGCGCGTCGTTGTACTCCACCTAACCGCCAAGTTTGAATCCAATCGCTCAGGTAGTTTCTGAAATAAAAAATAAATAACTTCAAAACTTCAAATGCCTATAACTCCGAAACTATTCGATCGATTTGGCCCATTAACGAACTTAACCGCGGCATTCCAATGCGCGACCTACCCTGAAAGTTTCAAGTTGCTAGCTCACTTCGTTCGACAGTTATCGTGTCTACGGCCGGCCGGCCGGCCGGCCAGCCGGCCGGACAGAATCGATTTTGACACCGGATTCGTCATCAGTGAGTCCAACCTAGTCGATTGAGACCATTTTCGGCTCAATCATCCAAAATTACAGACATTTGATCAAAACGATAGCACGCTGTTCCCCTAGAACATGCGCGCAAAAAGAGATCTACCTCTACTCTCCAAACGTGGAGTTAAAATTGGAAGTTTCTCCAACAGTGCTGGGCAGTCAATCCTGTTATTCAATAACTTGAATAAAGTATTAAGAGCTAACAGAGCTCTTCTAGTTTCTAGTGGCTGAGCATTGAATCTTTTTAGAAGACTCTTGTGGTCACAACCTATTGGAGGGTAAACAGAGTCCAACCTCCAAACTAAAAATTTGTGAAAACGCCGCTGAACCGCCTCCAACCGATTCACATGACATTCATAGATAGGGCGCCATATTATGCTAGCGTATTCTAGCTTACTCCTTATCAAGGAATTGAATAAGGAGATGAATGTACGAGTGTTCAAGAAGTAGTCACTATTACGCACTATAAACCCGTATGTCCTGAATGCCGAGGATATCGTTTTTTCAATGTGTGGCACAAAAGAACATTTCTCATCAAATAGAACACCTAAATCCCGAGTCTGCGTCACACGATTCAAATCATTTCCGATCAAGTTATAAGGATACCGAATTGAAAACTTTTTTCTAGTGTATGATATTACATGACACTTTTCAACATTCAAGCTCAAGCAGTTAAGAACACACCAACGATATAATAGATCAATCGCATGCTGCAGTGCAATACAGTCCAGCAAAGATTTGACTTTCAGAAAGAATTTAAAATCATCAGCAAAAAGCAAACCCAAAATCTCCATTCCATCAAGTAAATCATTTATAAATAAAATAAATAAAAGCGGTCCCAAATTTGATCCCTGCGGAACCCCGGACGATGCGAGAAATAGAAATGAATTCGAATTCTCAACCCTGACATATTGAAGCCTGTTGGATAAATATGAGCTCATGAGCTTTATCAGGCCATCCGAAAATCCGAATCTAAATTTCAGTTTCATAATTAGCCGCCCGTGGTCAACTCGATCAAACGCTTTGCTGAAATCTGTATATATAACGTCTAGTTGTTCAGACTGATCGAGTGTCTCAATCAATTCTTGCGAGAACACCGCTAAGTTGGTCAAGCTTGAACGCTGTGGCATGAATCCGTGTTGCTCGGAACGTATCCTGTTCCTTATGCTTGGGAATATATTTTTATATAAAATTATCTCGAAAAGTTTAGAAAAATTTGACAGAATTGATATAGGTCTGTAGTTCGTTACAACAGATGTGTCTCCCTTTTTCAGAACTGGGATAATTTTAGAAAGTTTCCAGACAGAAGGATATTCACCGGTCTTCAATGATAAATTCACAATATGCACGAGTGGTAAAGCTAAAGCATTTATGCAATCTTTGACGAGAAAACTCGGTATGCCATCCGGTCCGGCCGTATTCTTGTTTTTTAATTTCTTAGCAGCCAGTATCAAATCATCAACACAAACTGAACCAACATGAACAACACCCGAGTCAACGCCCACGTCAACGTCATATGAGCGCACGCATTGTGGAACCTGATAAACACTTTCGAAATATGTGGCAAACGAGTCTGCAATATCACGTTGTCCATATTTTATGTTACCTCGAGCATCCCTCATCTCATCAGGAATTCGTGAACTTCCCCTTCTGTTATTAACGAATGCCCAGAACTGAGCTGGATCCAATATAATATTTTGCTCTGATGATTGAACGTGATTTGCGTGCGCAATAGAGATCTTTGATTTCAACAATTTTCTTAACTGTTTATAGTCAAATAAGAGTGAAATATTTTTAGTTCTTTTATACTTTTTCCACACTCTTTCTTTCTTGAACACAAGATCGATAACCTCAGCATCATACCATACAGGAAAGTTTCTCCTTCTTCGAGATTTACGAGGAACAGTTTTATCAAAAATATCATAAAGTATTGCGTATAAGATTTCACAAGCCTTCTTCGGCTCGTCAGTCAATAAAAGATCAGACCATTCAGCCCCAAGAATCATGCCATACATCGTCACGAAATCAGCTTTTCTGAAATTAAATTCATTTAGTTCATCACAATTATTAATTCTATGATTTCGACGATGCACAACAAGATCCCCAACACTAAAATGAATCGGTGGATGGTGAGAATCCACATCAACTAGA
The DNA here is from genome assembly GCA_958510865.1 of Myrrha octodecimguttata. Classification (NCBI taxonomy): domain Eukaryota; kingdom Metazoa; phylum Arthropoda; class Insecta; order Coleoptera; family Coccinellidae; genus Myrrha; species Myrrha octodecimguttata. The sequence continues at coordinate 91,193 of CAUEHS010001049.1, forward strand.
GAAAAAGAGTCATTCAGGATATTGCAATTCATGTTGGAGAAACCAAGATCTAGAAGCCTGTTATTTTCATTAGGAACATTATTGAACTGTTTTAAATTTAATATCTGAGAAAACGAGTTTAAAGCAATGGTTTTACGATCAGATGAGCTCTCATTAAATAATGGGGCATTGAAGTCACCAATAATAAGTAGATTTTTATCAAATATAATTTCCTGTGAGGCCAAAATATCAAAAAATAATTCGTATAAATCAGTAGCAATATTCGGCGGAATATATACAACAATTATGAATACAACAGAGTGCCAAAGTTTTAGTTTGCAACAGACAAGATCTATGATCGGGAGACACTCCCTTACGACCGGCAAGTCGATTCGAGTCGCACTATATTTACTGTGAATTGCAAGCAACACACCACCACCCCTTGACGCACCGGATGCATTTAGGTCCCTATCACAACGAAACTCCAAGTCTGACACTCCATCCTTTAGCCATGTTTCCGCCACACCCAGAAAATCAAAATCACTACTGGAAATGTTGTTGTAAAATTCAAATATTTTCGAGTTAAGTCCTCTCACATTCTGAAAGTAACAGTGAAAGGTGCTTGATCCATAATCAGGTGTTGCTAGTTTAAAGAGTGTATTGTGGGAACACCCCTAATGAACTTCAGAGCGACGTCCTCACCCCCAGATCTACGCCTTTCAACCTCTTCTCTCATCCTCCTGTAATATGCCAATTGCCTAGGTGTTTTGTCCGATGTTATGGTTAGATTCGAGTAATTGGAACTGGACCTGAGTGTTTTCGATTTCTTCAGTAGGATAATAGCATCATTCCAACTATTTAATGTAACCCTCAAAGGTCTCGGTCTCTGGGAGCTCGAATCAAATTTACCCAGTCTGAATATCTTGGTTCTTTCATCCACGAGAGAGACATCCGGAGCAATATCCTCACATAATTTTTTGATAATGGTTTTGTCATGCTTGATTTTCTCACTAGCAACTTTGCTAGTTACATGTTCCTCCAGCCCATAAATGATCACATTATTCCTCCTCTTCTGACGCTCCTCAATCTCCAAAATCATTTCTTCAAAGGAAATATCATCAATGACATGACTGCCTTGATTGGAGTATGTTTGCTCTTAGTTCAATTATTTCCTTTTGCAGTGAAACAATAACTGATCTCAGTGACTGAATATCATTGCCAATCTTCTGACAATCACTGCAGCTCCAAGAAACTGACTTCTTGGAACTTATAATGCGAACTTCTGAGTTCGACAATCCGACGCAGGTACTACCAAAGACGTTAAGGCACAAACAGCATGTAAGGACAAGATGATTGCCGAAAAGTTTGTTACAGCAATGGCAAGCCACCTCATTTGCCATTTCAAGACTTGAATGCAGAAGTCGAATTGTTTATTTACAATCGAGGTGTATGTAAACAAGATTGTACTTACAGCTGGCAGATGTACAATCTTATCGGGAAATTTCTTGCGTTCCCTTCACTATCGAAAATTCGACGAAAACAACAATTATTCACACGAAAAATTTCGCGCAAAATACTAACTTTTTTCAAAGTGGTTTTTGGAAACACTTTCACCTAATTTTCTTGAATATTCAATTGGAAATTCACGGAAAAAGAACCACTCGAAGAGAGAACTCAACTATACTTCTTAACAGCTGCATATGTAATGACTACTGTCAAGAAGGATGGCTCAGTTCGTGTCTGCTTAGATGCCAGATATCTGAACAAGGTAATGGAGTCTCAGTTTGAGTTGCCCAGACCAGTAGATGAGATTATAAAGATGATGTCCGGTAACAAATTTATGTCAAGTCTGGATCTCACCCATGGATATTGGCAATGCCCTTTGAGTCCAGAATCAAAAAAATACACAGGATTCATGGTAGGTACCAAAACATATCAATTTTGTGTGCTACCGTTTGGAATCAAAACCGCCACGAGCTCCTTCACTAGATGTGTCGATACTGTTTTGGGACCAGCTTTCCATGGATTCGTCGTTGCCTACATTGATGACGTTCTGATTATGTCAGAAACATTTGAAGAACATATGATGCATATCAGAAAGGTTTTTCAACGTTTCAAAGATTCCGGATTAACTTAAAAAATGGAAAAATACAGATTCCTCGGGGATCAAATGCCCTATTTGGGTTACATACTAAACTCATCTGGGGTAAAACCCGATCCAAGCAGGGTACAGACAATCACTGATTATCGACCTCCTTGCAACGTTAAGGAATTACAGAAATTTCTTGGTCTGTGCCAGTGTGACCGAATATTCACTTCTAAATTTTCAGAATTGTCAGCCCCGTTTACGAAACTTCTCCAAAAGAAATCAGCATGGAAGTGGACAGAGACTGAGGAATCATCATTTAACTGTTTGAAAGAAGAGATGAAGAATGCCACTATGCTGTATCATCCGGATCCCAATTTGGATATGCATGTTGAGACAGATGCCAGTGATGTTGGAATTGCTGGAATACTGTTCCAAATCGTGAACGGAGAAGGGAAACTTGTTTCCCGTGTCTCACGTATTTTACTTGATAGGGAGAGAAGGTATTGTTCATATGGAAAGGAGGTACTTGCTGCCCTCTGGGTGCTCCAAAAGTGGAGAAGTTATCTGCTTGGTAATCACTTCACCTTATATACTGATTGCAGGGCACTAACATTTGAAAACCTGCAGACTATTGTCACCTCGTATCACAAGGTGGGCGCTAGCCCTGCAAGAATTCTCTTTTGATCTCAAGCACATATCTGGAAAAACGTTCATGCTGATGCTCTTTCGCGCTTTTCTGTATGGGTGTTCCCCCATCGGATGACAAATACATTGTAGATAGCACCCTGAATCTTTCAGGATAGTTTCTTGGTTTGCTTGATGACATAGTCAGGTACCAGCAAAATGACCCTAAGCTCAGCTCCGTTAAAAAGTCTAAAATGTTTACATGCTTCTACAATAGCCAGAAGTTTTTTTTCTGTAGTGGAGTAATTTCGTTCTGCTTTATTAAGTGTTTTAGAAGAATAGCTGATTGGAACATCTTTTCCTATTGGTCCCTGAGATAGAATAGCACCGATTGCGTCATTTGAGGCATCAGTAGTTAATATAAAAGTTTCTGAAAAATTTGGAAATTGAAGGATTGGTTCCTTTGAGAGTAATTCTTTAAATTGTTCGAAAGATTTTTGACATTTGTTAGTCCATTCAAATTTTTGATTTTTCTTCAATAAATTGGTTAAAGGTTTTGCGATAGCTGAAAAATTTTCAATGAATTTTCGATAGTAACCGATAAGTCCTAAAAATGATTTGATTTCTTTAGCAGATTTGGGTATTGGAATGCTTTTGATAGTTCGAAGTTTCTTTGGATCTGGTTGTACTCCAGATGCAGAGATATGATGTCCTAAATAAGAAATTTCTCTACATAAAAATTCACATTTGTCCGGTTGTAATTGTAAATTATGACGTCGCAATTGTTCAAACACGGTTTCTAATTTTTGATTGTGGTCTTCTAGAGACGAACCATATACTACAACATCATCTAAATAGCAAAAACACATGCTTCTCTGAAGTCCAGATAAAACAATATTGTGACGAGTACGGCCCTGTCTATTCTAGAATGTGCCTGAACACTCTAGGCGCGTATGAGTCACCCTCTTTCGAGAGTCTTCCGGTAATTGCTGGAAACCAGACGGACGATATAAGGGCAGGCGCGGAGCAGCACAGGGACCAATTCAGCAGAGTGATTCGTAGCGGAAAGAGTTCAGTGAAAATAAATTAGTGTGGATATAAATTGTGAACAGACTTTAATAGAAATACTTGTTTAGTTATTGGAATAGTAGTGTAAATAAATAGTTTAATCATTCTAAACGTTTTGAAAACCAAGAAAACGTTACATTGGTGTCAGTTGTGCGGTTCGACATCGCTAGAATTGAGAACATAAATTATTGATTAAAATTTATGCCAGTGACTACGAGACTTCAGAGCGCAATGGAGACGCAGGCGATAATGGAATTTCTGAGTAAACCCAATGAGAAAATGGATAAAATGGAAGGAAATTCACGGAAAATGGAAGAAAATTCTCAGAAGATCAATGAGAAAATGTAAGAGAATTCACGGAAAATGGAAGAAAGTTCTCAGAAAATCAATGAGAAAAAGGAAGAAAATTCTCGGAATAGCAATGAATTGGTGAGCCAATTTGCAAGTAAATTGGATGAGAAAATAGACACTATAAATGGAAAATTTGATAAAGTTGACGAAAAACTGGACGAAGTTAATGAGAAATTTGATAAAGTTGACGAAAAATTCGAAGAAGTTTATTGGAAAGTTGAAGAAAAATTTGACGAAGTTTATGAAGAAGTTAACGGAAAATTTGAAGAAATAACAGGAATAATTGAACAGCATTCTAAAATAATAGAGTCCCTGAAAAGAATATCAATTGGAAAAGATTATCCGGCTTCATCACCCTATAGCAACATGAAAATGGAAAATAGCGGCGAAAGTGGAAAAATGAAGATCAAGCCACCGACATTTGATGGAAAAGTCCCATGGTCGACATACCAAAAACAATTTGAAGCTGCTGCGATGGCAAACAGTTGGAGCGATAACGAGAAAGCCACAGCATTGATAATAGCTCTACGAGGAGAGGCACTCAACATTCTGCAAACGATTCCGGAGAGCCAACAGGCCTGTTATGAAGTTCTAACATCGAAACTTCAGATGAGACATGGTGATGCTCATTTACAACAAGTTTATCATGCCAAAATCAAGAACCGGGTGCAGAAAACAGGAGAAAATCTCCAGGAGTTTGAAGCAGATGTGGCTAGATTAGTCAGGCTGGCGTACCCAACTGCTCCAGACAGCTTCCTTGAACAGATATCCATCCAAACCTTTGTAGATGGGATCAAGGACAGCGAAATACAACAAGCCTTGAGACTTGCACGCCCTAAAACCATGGATGATGCTTTAGCTCAGGCTTTAGAATTCGAGGCAGCGAAGCAGGCATCTCATAGAGGACAAGTTCGTGTGGGACAAGTCCAAGAAATAGACCGACCTGTTGAAGAAATCATCAGAGAAGAAGTTAGCAGATTATTACGTACTAAGAAAAAGGACGCTGTGTGCTGGTACTGCAATAAAAGTGGGCATATTAAGCGAAATTGTCCCAAAATGGAGAAAGAGCCACAGCAGGAAAACTGAAAAGGGTCGGTGATAAGGGGCATAAATCGACCCAAGCTTTGGATGCCCCTGAAGTGATAATTCGAGGAATCATGTCTACGGATTCTTCAAGCATAGTTGTTCCCGGAAAAATAAATGATCGAAATGTGAAAATCCTGGTAGACACTGGATCGACCAGAACCATTGTGCGTCCAGAAATAGCTAAAGGATTCAAGATTCGTCCAGTTGTGATCAAACTTCGAACTGCGTCTGGACAGGAAATACCAACTTATGGATCGGTCCTCTCCACTATTGAATTGGGAAATACAAGAACAAGGCACGAAGTTCTAGTGGCTGAAATCACGGAAGAAGTAATCCTGGGATTGGACCTCGTCAAGAAACTTGGATGCCAACTGGATATGAAAAATGATGTTCTTCGACTGGGGAATGAATAGATCCCGTTCAATGATGTGGATGACAAGACATATCGGATTCGATTGACAGAGGACATCACGTTGCCAGGTCGAACTGAAAGCATAGTGATTGGTAGTTGTGATGATGTTACGAGAAATGGCTGCGTTAAAGTAGTCGAGCCCTCTGACGATGCAATACTGGCTAAAGGATTGTTACTTGGGAAGAAGTATCCAGACTGAGTCAAAATGTTAAGTCGTATTGGGCACAATGGGAAACGTTGAAGATCGATAAAGGTCTTCTGAAGCGTTGTTGGGAGAATGACGATGGATCTGAACAGAGGCTCCAGTTGATTGTGCCGAAGAGTCGAGTGACAGACGTTTTGACCAGACTACATAATGGAACTTCAGGTGGACATTTCGGGATTACTAAGACTTTGGAGAAAGTTAGGCAGCGGTTTTATTGGATCAACTGTAAGAAAGACGTTAAAGACTGGTGTAGAACATGTAAAGCTTGTGCTGCAGCTAACGGTCCTTACGGCAAAGGGAAGGCTCCAATGAAACAATATAACGTCGGATCTCCCATGGAACGAGTAGCTATCGACATCGCGGGCCCCTTTCCCGAAACAGATCAAGGAAACAAGTACATATTGGTAGCCATGGACTATTTTACCAAATGGGTGGAAGCGTACGGTATTCCTAATCAAGAGGCAGGTACGGTTGCTGATAAATTGGTCAAAGAATTCTTCTGCAGATTTGGAATACCTCTAGAGCTGCATTGTGATCAAGGCCGAAATTTCGAGTCGATATTATTCCAAGAAGTTTGTAGGAAATTGGGGATTAATAAGACAAGAACAACAGCTCTACATCCCCAATCAGATGGCATGGTAGAACGAATGAATAGGACCATGGGAAAACATCTTGCCAAAGTAGTCTCCGACCACCAGCGGGACTGGGATGAGTATTTGCATCTATTCACCATGGCATAAAGATCTTCCACCAAGGAAACTCCAGCCAATATAATGTTCGGCCGAGAAATTAGACTACCTTGTGACCTAGAGTTTGGTTGTAAGCCCGGAGAAGATGTAGCCGGGGAGGACTACGTCAGTAAATTGAGGAGTAAGCTAGATTACATCCATGACAAGGTGCGCAATCAAATGCAGCAAGCAAGTGATAGGATGAAAATGCGCTATGACATCAAGGCCATTGAAAGAGGGTTCACCGCAGGAGATCTGGTGTGGCTGTATAACCCTCAAAGAAAAAGAGGATTTTCTCCGAAGCTGCAGAGACAGTGGGAAGGACCGTATGAAGTCATGAAAAGGATAAATGATGTAGTTTACCGGATACGAAAGCTTTCTAGAGGAAAACCGAAGGTAGTCCATTTCAATCGATTGGCTCCATACGCGTCAACACAGAATGACGAAGAAGAAGTACGTTTCATCGAGGTTCCGGCGAAGGAAAGTGACGATTTCCAGGAATTCATGAATGCTATGGGGGAACACGAGTTGCCCGGTTTGGCGTCACAAAGGAAGTTCATCAAGACCTGTTTACAGTTCCCGAGGAATACTCCCTTGCTCATTGTGTAGCAGCGGATCTAAGGATGAGTAGGGGAATAGCAAGAGTATTCAGAAATAAATTTGGACGTCAAGAGGAACTGATGAGACAGCAGCCCAGAATCGGAAAATGCCTGAGACTGAAGTCAGAGGGTCGATTCATTTATTACGTAGTCACCAAACAGTACTCATATCAGAAGCCCACCTACCAGAATTTATGGACAGCACTGCATGGCTTGAAAGAAGACCTTCAATGCTTTGGGATAAGGAAATTAGCTGTCCCCAAACTAGGTTGTGGACTGGATCAACTGAATTGGAGGGTTGTGCGAAGCATGCTTGAGATAGTCTTCCAGAAGACAGGTATAGAGATTTTGGTATGCAATTTCAACCCAAAGCAAAACGTAAAGCCCAGCAAAACCGTAGATTGCTACTTCCATCAGAGGGGCTACTGTAGAAATGGTAATTGCAGATTTCACCACGGTCCTCTGAGGAATTCATGGAATCTGTTCTAACAGAACAGGCTTAAGGAGGGGACAGTGTGACGAGTACGGCCCTGTCTATTCTAGAATGTGCCTGAACACTCTAGGCGCGTATGAGTCACCCTCTTTCGAGAGACGGACGATATAAGGGCCGGCGCGGAGCAGCACAGGGACCAATTCAGCAGAGTGATTCGTAGCGGAAAGAGTTCAGTGAAAATAAATTAGTGTGGATATAAATTGTGAACAGACTTTAATAGAAATACTTGTTTAGTTATTGGAATAGTAGTGTGTAAATAGTGTAAATAAATAGTTTAATCATTCTTAACGTTTTGAAAACCAAGAAAACGTTACAATATTCATTAATCGTGCCAAACGACTTGGGCTGTTTTTAAGTCCTATAGGCATTCTATTAAATTCGAAAAGTCCTGAAGGAGTTGCAATAGCAGTTTTATATTTATCATTTTCTTCTAATTCAATTTGGTGAAAGCCTGAAGCAAGATCTAAAGTAGAAAAATAAGTAGCATTGCCCAATTGGTCCAAAATGTTTTCAATATTTGGAAGTGGCTAAGAATCACCAATTGTAATTTCATTTAACTTTCGAAAATCACAAACGAGTCTCCATTTTTGTTTTCCAGAAGCGTCCATCTTTTTAGAAACTATCCAAATAGGTGAATTCCATGGAGAATTCTAAGGTCGTAAAATATTTTGATCTAACATTTTTGTATTTGAAGGTTGGCTTCTTTTTTATGAATTTTGGGTAACCGATAAATTTTGGAAAAGATTTGAGTATTTGTTGATGTTGGAATACTATGCTTCATAGTTGATGTACAATTTAGATTATCGCCAGGTAGAAAGAATAAATCAGAATAGTTTTCACAGATTTTTATGAGAGATGATTTTTCTTCAGAATTCAAATGATATAATCGAAGATTTTCTTTCAATAGTTTATAACGTTTAGTTATTTCAAATTTAGAAAAAGTGTTGGGGTTAGAATCAGTAAAATGCACAAATTTTTCTGGTTGAATTTTTTCTAATTTAAGAGAAGGAATAAAAACATTCGGAGAAAGTTCGGTTTTTTCAATGAGTCCGTGAGATGGATTATTAGAAATATTGACTTCAACAATATATTGCGAACGAGAAGGAATGGTAATTTTATCAGCAGAAAATATATTATTGAATTTTATAACGCGATTGTTCATCGAAACTGATTTGTCTGCATAATTGATTACTGCATGGTGCTCCTCAAAAAAATCTGAGCCAAGTAGTCCATCATAATGAGACTGAATTTTATTAGCACTGATAACGTTAAATTTGTGCTTGATATTTAATGAGTCCAACGATAAGTTAACAATAGTGGTCCCTAAGGTTTCAATTGGCATATTCGGATTGATACCGTTTATAAGAATAAGCTCACCTATGTTGATATAAATTTTCTCAGGATTAAATGCTGAATGTTTAACGATAGAGCACGCAGCTCCAGTGTCGATTAAAAAGATCATATGAGATTTTAATGCATTTTTTTACTTCGAATGTAAGAGTATACAACTGACTTGAAGGAACGATATTTTGAATGAATGACTGGAATGGAATGCCTGTAAAATTGATTAATCGGTTTCCTGGGCACTCATCAGGTCCGATAGTCTTGAGTTTAAATGATTGATTTTTGAATTGTTTCTATTGCGCTCAAAACAATCATTAGTAAGATGTCCGGGTTTTTTACAATAATTGCAAATTTTGAAAGAAGGTGCATTCGGATTTAGATTTTTATTATTCGATTGATTTGTATAGGAGTATTAGATGTTGATGGCTGATTTGGATTTATGTTCGGTTTATTATTAAAAAGCTATAATTTCTTGAATTATGATTGTTAAAATTTCTTGAAGTATTAAAGTTGGTATTTCCTCGATTAAAAGTTTGACGAAAATTATTTTGATGAGAATTATTCTGATTTAAATGTGAACCTCTTTGAAAATTATCATGTCTTTGAATCGATTTTTATTTAGTATAATTAAGAAGCTTTTCTTCCTGTAAAGCGATTGAATACGCTTCATTCAGATCACTGATATTGCGAGCTCTCAGCATTTGACTAATTTCTGGTTTGAAATGTATAATGAATCTACGAAGTGCAGTTTGTTGAATGGCTTTCTTAAGTCCGGGAATTTCTTTATCAGAATATGTCTTCAAAATTTCTGCCTGAATACATTCGTTTTTAATTTTTTCTAAACGTTTGAAGAAATCAGTAATTGATTCTGAAAAATTTTGTCTAATAGTTTCAAGTTCTTCGTGGATTTGAACTAAATGTTTTGTTTGGCCATAAAATTGTTTCAAAACTTGTTTTAAATCATACCAAGATTCGATTTCGGATAATTCTAATTCATTGATAACTTCAGTAGATAATTGAGAAACTACATACAAGAAAAGAGTTGGTGTTTGTTGAGGGCTAGCAAGTTGAAATGCGGAATTTGTGTTCTGTCTGAAGGTATTGAGTTCAGTCCGATTTCCAGAAAGAGGCTTTATGAATTTGAATAAAAGTGCTGTTGGAAGGGTTAAATCATCACCGTCTTCCGATATATTATCATTTGTAGTATGAACAGACATTTAAAAAGGATTTATATGAGGAATAATATGAGAACAAGTATTTGGAATTCGATAAATTAGTAAATTGACTTACTTGATGTCTGTTGATTGATTAAAGATGAAAAAACTGTGCGTAGACCCCGATTGTCCGGTGAATCTTCAGACTCAGTTACACAGTGGGTTGCTTCTGCGTTGACACCCTATGGTCCGGTGAATCGACTGATCCCGTTACACAGATGGTCAAAAATGCTCCTCACACCTAGGATGCGTCACAAGTTGGAGAAATTTCAGCTTTTTGTAGAAATTTTTTCCAATTCTGATGTGGCTATCCCACCGCTCTGTCACCAAATTTTGTGTTGTATTCCTTGAATTACACCACAATGGAAGGAAAGAATAGCAGTATCGCTGTCATCAGGGCAGCTTTATAAAGGAAAGCTCCGTAAAACTTGTATGAGATGCGAGGGTGATTATAGATGTAGAAGGATGAGGGTTGATCCAAGAATTGGTTGATCCAAATGTGGATTTGAAAATATGAGGGTTCACTTTGATTTGGAACACTTTAATTCACTTTGGTTATTAAAAGGCACTATAGCACTTGATTTAGAGGATTAACTTGGAATAATAACGATTAAATGAGAAAGTACTTATTTATTGTTGAATATCACAATGGATACGAAAAGAATACGAAATGACGATGTTAATTGTCGGGAGGACGAAATGAACTGTCGGGAGGATCAGACTGAACTGAACTGACGGTGGTGTGCTGCTTCTTTTATATTATTTTGATAAACGCTGAGGTCAGCAGAAATGATTATTGAATGGGCTCATTGTTCAGGGGTTGCCAACACCTCCCCCCTAAAAAGATTTTTGATTAAATTTTTTAAGAAAAGAGCAAAAATCTAGATGCAACAGATCACCTTACATAATAATGGAAAGTATTGAGTTTTGGAGCTGGTTCATCGGTTTACATAAGAATGAAAATAGATACAATTATAAAAATATCAAAATATAGAAATACATTTAAAATGACAATTTGAAGTTCTGAATCATCAAGATATTCTGAATAGTAGAAAAGTAGGAAACACGGCATGTTTTCCAAAATAGATTAGAGTTGGATATTAAATATGAAAATTGCTGATTCGCATGAAACAATTAAGAGAATATAATTCAAATATGTTAAGAATATGAAAAATATGAGAATTGAATATTTTTAAAAATTCAAAACCGAATGATTAATTCGAAAAGGGTTAGAATTGAAAATTTACAAAGGATTAATTTTGATTCCTTGGAGTCTCTTGGATCTTCTAATTGAGTGGGACCCGGTGCTGGTGGTTTCTTCAGAAGGACGTGAAGCAGAAGACTTGGGGAAGTTGAGACGCTCTAGTTCTACATCATAGTAAAGCGGAATGGGTTGTTCTACTGGCGTTGTGCAACATTGATTGAAGATCTGGAAACATGGACTGCCTTCTATAGCTCTAGGGCTTTTGGTATAGCAAAGATATCTTCTTAGAAGTTGGAAAAAACCACACCATTTTAAAAGGTTGTAACTAATGATGAGGATGATCAAGCCAAGTATGATGGAAAGGATCGTTTGTAACCATGAAGAATGTTGGACTATGAAGGGTTTGTTCAATTGTTGTTGAAGTTGCTAATCGAATTCACTCAATTTATGTTGAGCATATTTTAACTCATGCAGGTTGATATGTGTGAACTTGAGTGGTTCCAAATGGATGGCATTCAATGTGATGTTCTTCTTCAATTTTTCACAACAGTCATCGTCGATTATACTTGTAGAAGGAATTTCGTAGCTTGAATTTGTTGACATCAGAACAGAATTGGTTTCAAGATTGCTTTGGTTTGTGAAGGCTTTGCAATTTGGATTGAGTTCTAAGGTTCCCAGTTGTTTGATAACTTTGTGTCTTAAAGGATATTCGTCACAGGTAATTGTTACTTGGGTTGGAGTAGAGACAGAATATAACCATTGATTAGTGTCAATTTCGTGCCAGATTTCAGCGTCAGCAATTAGATTTCTAGTTTTACATGAAGTTGAAATTGATTTTGTTACGCCAGATATTAATTGAACTTCACACACAGCATCGGTTTTTCTTAGTGTAGGCATCTTCTTGCATATCCACTCTTTTGGATGGTATTCTTCACAATTTGCCAAATTATCGACCATCAAATAGCTGGTTCTCATATTGGAGATGAGGAGGAAAGGTTTTGATGGTTCAATGTAGGAAAATAAAGTATTGTCATCTTTGTGTGGAGTAGGTAATGATAACAAATGATAAAGATCAAGACTTTCAAAAGATGGAAGAGGTATTTCAAAAGCAATTATTAACATGTTGTTTATAATGAATGAATTTAAATTCATGATTTTGTAATAAAGATAAACATTTTCAATAGTTGGAGGAATTGGAAGAGTGAATTTTGAAGATATAATTGATAATTCATGAAGCAATTGTTCTGGAAAAAGTATTCTGTAACTAATAATGCCATGTTGCAATAGGATAAGATCATTGACATAATTTTCAAGTGTGTTCAAGACTTCATCAGTCATTTCTATAAGTAATAATAAATGATTAGAAATGTGAGTTTCGATTTCAAAGGATTCTTTCATTTTCACGACTTCTTTAGAATAAACATAGAATGCTTTTAAATTATTATTAAGAACTTCAATATTTTCATTCATTTTACGAAAAGAACTGTTGAAATTAGAAATAGTTGAAGATAAAATTGAAATTTGCTGTTGCATTAAGACTTCAGTTTGTTTATTATTATTAATAAGTTCTTTTATAGAATCTGAGTGAAATTCAGCATCACTTGCATCAGGTGTACCGATTAACCATTTGATTGCAGTGCCAACTCCATTTAAAATGCCTCGTTTCTTTCTTTGAGAAGATATTTGATGAGAAATTGTTTTATATAATTGATTAATAAAATTCATTTTAGTTTTAACATAATCCAACTGATTTTTACAATCATTTGAGATGTGATCAGCCATAGCGAGATTACATATATTAATTGAACCCGTGTAATAGAGAGAAATTCGGTCGACTTGAAATTTGATATGAGTTAAGTTGTGATATGTTAGAATTGTAAATCGATTATTAGAAACTTGTGCTTTCCCTAAATAATGAAATAAAAGGCCGGAAGAAGAATCGATAGGAGATATTCTATACTTGTTTTGATGTGCCTGGAGTGGGGCTAGGAATATGAATACAAGGAGGAGAAAAACCGTCATCTCCATTTTCATCTGAAATAACATAAGGTTTTAGTTCATTGAAATGATAAGTTTTGAGTTTTTTTTTACTAATTCTTAAAGATGCTGTTTGATTATCATGAATTTGCTCAATTTTATAAGGTCCTTTGTAGTTCGGATTCAGCTTTTTATTTTTTGCTTTTGAATGATTATCGAATAATAATACTAGATCTCCTTGATTAAAAACATAAGTTCGATTGTGTGATTTGTCGTAATATTCCTTGGATTTATTTTTTGATTTTATTAGGCTTTCATGAGCTGTTTCACGTAAAATTCTCAATTTAGTAGTGATATCAGTTGCAAGTTCCGAATAATTGGCTAGAGGTTTAGGTTTAAAATTTAAGAAAATAGATTGCTACTGTCTTAGCATCATGAGTATTAAGAGAATATGCTTGAATAAATTTAGCAAGATCGTCTTGAATTGTTGAAATGAATCGATTATTATTTTTGGTTTCAGGAAGTGGACCTACAATATCTAAAGCAATTTGTTCGCAAAATTTAGTGGAAGTAGTTGTTATGACCATTGGACTTTTATTATGTTTAAAATCAGTTTTTGACTGTTGACAGATTCTACATTTTTTGATATATGTTCTAATTTGATTTTTCATGTTTTTCCAAGAGTATAATAGTTTGATTTTCTCATATGTGCGTTCGAAGCCTTGATGACCCCCTAAAGGTGAATAATGGTTTTCAAAAAGAATTTCTTCAATTAAGTTCTCGTCATGTATGAATATACGTTCTTCAGACAAAATTTCATAATCGAAATCACGGAATAGGAAATATAAAAGACTAAAATAAGTTTCTTCACGAATGATTGAATTTTGTTTGGATAAAGCGATGTTTGGAATAACGAATTTCTGAACACCATTATGTTTCAAAAGACATCGAAGATTCAATAATGTTTGGAATAAATTTTCATAAAGTACTGATTCGTCATAGAATTCTTTCAGAAAGAAAATGTAAAGGGATTGTTGAGGTAGTCTTTTAACAACTATATCGGAAATCTTCGAGTTGGTAGGAAAATCTGGAAAATTTGATTTTATATAGTCTAGAAATTGATTAGAATCAGAAAGATCACATGACAAAGGTATTATAAAGTTCTTTATTTGTGAAATAGGAATGTAAGTTAATTTTGGTTTTGGACTTTGAATTTGTTTTTGATGAAAATCCTTGAAATTGTCGAAAGTTAGTTCTTCTTCGTTAATTGAATGGATAATTTTGGTTGAATTTTGATTTGGAAAATTATAAATTGATATTTTGATATTGGAATCGGAGAAAGTATATTGAATCATTTCGAAGATTTTAGGCCAATATGATTTATCTAGTCCACAAGCAATTCGTGGTAAAGCCAAATAAGTATCTTTATTACGGATGCATAATTTTTTGAGATTTAGAAGCGACATGAACACTGTTTCATAGGAAGGTTTTTGATGATAGAGTTCTTTAGTTATGAGGTAGTAAATGTTTCGATTTTTGTGTCGAATTTTTGCAACTTGTCCAACTGATTCATTTTGAGATAGTAAATTTTTGATTTGTCCGAATTTATTTTTGAAAGAAAAGGCAATTCCTTGTCCCATATGGAAATCTTCAGAAACACAATGACCTAGAGAATATTTTTCAGGTGAATTGAATAAATCATCGTTAATTTCCGAAATATTGGATGGTTGTTTAATTTTGTTTTGTTCATATAGTTTAAGAAAGTCACCGAAGGAATTTTGATTGATTGAATTTATAATTTCAGGAATGATTCTACTCAAAGCATCAGCGTTTTGATTTAATTTTCCTTTTTTATAAACAATTTCATAATCGTAATCCATTAATTTCAATCTCCATCGCAATAAACGACTTGAAGGTTCTTTGCAATTTTTGAGCCAAACTAAAGGTTTATGATCTGTGCAAATAATAAATTTTTGTCCATAAAGGTACGGTCTAAAATGTTTACATGCTTCTACAATAGCCAGAAGTTTTTTTTCTGTAGTGGAGTAATTTCGTTCTGCTTTATTAAGTGTTTTAGAAAAATAGCTGATTGGAAGATCTTTTCCTATTGGTCCCTGAGATAGAATAGCACCGATTGCGTCATTTGAGGCATCAGTAGTTAATATAAAAGTTTCTGAAAAATTTGGAAATTGAAGGATTGGTTCCTTGGAGAGTAATTCTTTAAATTTTTCGAAAGATTTTTGACATTTGTTAGTCCATTCAAATTTTTGATTTTTCTTCAATAAATTGGTTAAAGGTTTTGCGATAGCTGAAAAATTTTCAATGAATTTTCGATAGTAACCGATAAGTCCTAAAAATGATTTGATTTCTTTAGCAGACTTGGGTATTGGAATGCTTTTGATAGTTTGAAGTTTTTTTGGATCTGGTTGTACTCTAGATGCAGAGATATGATGTCCTAAATAAGAAATTTCTTTACATAAAAATTCACATTTGTCCGGTTGTAATTGTAAATTATGACGTCGCAATTGTTCAAACACGGTTTCTAATTTTTGATTGTGGTCTTCTAAAGACGAACCATATACTACAACATCATCTAAATAGCAAAAACACATGCTTCTCTGAAGTCCAGATAAAACAATATTCATTAATCGTGCCAAACGACTTGGGCTGTTTTTAAGTCCCATAGGCATTCTATTAAATTCGAAAAGTCCTGAAGGAGTTGCAATAGCAGTTTTATATTTATTATTTTCTTCTAATTCAATTTGGTAAAAGCCTGAAGCAAGATCTAAAGTAGAAAAATAAGTAGCATTGCCCAATTGGTCCAAAATGTTTTCAATATTTGGAAGTGGATAAGAATCACCAATTGTAATTTCATTTAACTTTCGAAAATCACAAACGAGTCTCCATTTTTGTTTTCCAGAAGCGTCCATCTTTTTAGGAACTATCCAAATGGGTGAATTCCATGGAGAATTCTAAGGTCGTAAGATATTTTGATCTAACATTTTTTGTATTTGAAGGTTGGCTTCTTTTTCATGAATTTTGGGTAAGCGATAAATTTTGGAAAAGATTTGAGTATTTGTTGATGTTGGAATACTATGCTTCATAGTTGATGTACAATTTAGATTATCGCCAGGTAGAAAGAATAAATCAGAATAGTTTTCACAGATTTTTATGAGAGATGATTTTTCTTCAGAATTCAAATGATATAATCGAAGATTTTCTTTCAATAGTTTATAACGTTTAGTTATTTCAAATTTAGAAAAAGTGTTGGGGTTAGAATCAGTAAAATGCACAAATTTTTCTGGTTGAATTTTTTCTAATTTTAGAGAAGGTTCATCAATTGTAACAGGTTCAGAATTCAGATTCAAAATAGGTATTTTCGCTTTAGAATTCTGATTATTGACTAGAATATTAGGAATAAAAACATTCGGAGAAAGTTCGGTTTTTTCAATGAGTCCGTGAGATAGATTATTAGAAATATTGACTTCAACAATATATTGCGAACGAGAAGGAATGGTAATTTTATCAGCAGGAAATATATTATTGAATTTTATAACGCGATTGTTCATCGAAACTGATTTGTCTGCATAATTGATTACTGCATGGTGCTCCTCAAAGAAATCTGAGCCAAGTAGTCCATCATAATGAGACTGAATTTTATTAGCACTGATAACGTTAAATTTGTGCTTGATATTTAATGAGTCCAACGATAAGTTAACAATAGTGGTCCCTAAGGTTTCAATTGGCATATTCGGATTGATACCGTTTATAAGAATAAGCTCACCTATGTTGATATAAATTTTCTCAGGATTAAATGCTGAATGTTTAACGATAGAGCACGCAGCTCCAGTGTCGATTAAATAGGTCATATGAGATTTCAATGCATTTTTTTACTTCGAATGTAAGAGTATACAACTGACTTGAAGGAACGATATTTTGAATGAATGACTGGAATGGAATGCCTGTAAAATTGATTAATCGGTTTCCTGGGCACTCATCAGGTCCGATAGTCTTGAGTTTAAATGATTGATTTTTGAATTGTTTCTATTGCGCTCAAAACAATCATTAGTAAGATGTCCGGGTTTTTTACAATAATTGCAAATTTTGAAAGAAGGTGCATTCGGATTTAGGTTTTAATTATTCGATTGATTTGTATAGGAGTATTAGATGTTGATGGCTGATTTGGATTTATGTTCGGTTTATTATTAAAAAGCTATAATTTCTTGGATTAGGATTGTTAAAATTTCTTGAAGTATTAAAGTTGGTATTTCCTCGATTAAAAGTTTGACGAAAATTGTTTTGATGAGAATTATTTTGATTTAAATGTGAACCTCTTTGAAAATTATTATGTCTTTGAATCGATTTTGATTAAGTATAATTAAGAAGCTTTTCTTCCTGTAAAGCGATTGAATACGCTTCATTCAGATCACTGATATTGCGAGCTCTCAGCATTTGACTAATTTCTGGTTTACAATGTATAATGAATCTACGAAGTGCAGTTTGTTGAATGGCTTTCTTAAGTCCGGGAATTTCTTTATCAGAATATGTCTTCAAAATTTCTGCCTGAATACATTCGTTTTTTATTTTTTCTAAACGTTTGAAGAAATCAGTAATTGATTCTGAAAAATTTTGTCTAATAGTTTCAAGTTCTTCGTGGATTTGAACTAAATGTTTTGTTTGGCCATAAAATTGTTTCAAAACTTGTTTTAAATCATACCAAGATTCGATTTCGGATAATTCTAATTCATTGATAACTTCAGTAGATGATTGAGAAACTACATACAAGAAAAGAGTTGGTGTTTGTTGAGGGCTAGCAAGTTGAAATGCGGAATTTGCGTTCTGTCTGAAGGTATTGAGTTCATTCCGATTTCCAGAAAAAGGCTTTATGAATTTGAATAAAAGTGCTGTTGGAAGGGTTAAATCATCACCGTCTTCCGATATATTATCATTTGTAGTATGTACAGACATTTAAAAAGGATTTATATGAGGAATAATATGAGAACAAGTATTTGGAATTCGATAAATTAGTAAATTGACTCACTTGATGTCTGTTGATTGATTAAAGATGAAAAAACTGTGCGTAGACCCCGATGGTCCGGTGAATCTTCAGACTCAGTTACACAGTGGGTTGCTTCTGCGTTGACACCCTATGGTCCGGTGAATCGACTGATCCAGTTACACAGATGGTCAAAAATGCTCCTCACACCTAGGATGCGTCACAAGTTGGAGAAATTTCAGCTTTTTGTAGAAATTTTTTCCAATTTTGATGTGGCTATCCCACCGCTCTATCACCAAATTTTGTGTGTTATTCCTTGAATTACACCACAATGGGAGGAAAGAATAGCAGTATCGCTGTCATCAGGGCAGCTTTATAAAGGAAAGCTCCGTAAAACTTGTATGAGATGCGAGGGTGATTATAGATGTAGAAGGATGAGGGTTGATCCAAGAATTGGTTGATCCAAATGTGGATTTGAAAAGATGAGGGTTCACTTTGATTTTGAACCCTTTAATTCACTTTGGTTATTAAAAGGCACTATAGCACTTAATTTAGAGGATTAACTTGGAATAATAACGATTAAATGAGAACGCACTTATTTATTGTTGAATATCACAATGGATACGAAAAGAATACGAAATGACGATGTTAATTGTCTGGAGGACCGAAATGAACTGTCGGGAGGATCAGACTGAACTGAACTGACGGTGGTGTGCTGCTTCTTTTATATTATTTTGATAAACGCTGAGCTCAGCAGAAATGATTAATGAATGAGCTCATTGTTCGGGGGTTGCCAACAATGTACTAATTCTAGAGGAATCAGAAAGGAACGAGAGAGAGTCACCCAATAATATATAATATTTATAATGTTTGATATCGCCGGTATTTCGGTAAATTCTAGTTTTTTTCTATTAAAGTCATGTTCCTAGTGCAATTTTTCTTTTATTCAGTTAAATTTGCTATGAACCACATTCCGTAATATGCTCAACATGAACTAGGTTAACCCGACTCCTAAGACAGCCAGTATATTTCAGGAATCAGGCTCACCTCCGAAAAGCGTTTATTTTTTAAGTAATCGCATTGAAATTCTAATGATGCATACTATAGACTGTCTTTCATCGACTGAGGGTAAATAGAAAATTTTATTTTTTTTCGCTTCAACCGGAAATGGCCGAACGATCTTATCAAAGATGGTTGTGTATATTTTTATATATTTGAATTCCATGCTGAGGTTTTGGTGAAATTTCGTTAAAAATTAAATAATTTGAATATTTTTTTGTAAAGTAATCATTATCTGGATACAGAAGAAATTGCAGAATTTTTTCTACCGTAAAGCATAGATGTCGAATATGCAAAAATATATACATCACATCATATAAGAAAATCAAAATTATTCGGCAATTTTCCTATAAACTGGAAGTCGTAGACCCTCTTTTTTCACATCTGTCGATGGTTAATAATTAAGTATCAATGTGCAAAGTTTCATTTCACTCTCTTAAAAAATAATTATTTTTTCGGCAGTGAGTCTTATTCCTGTGAGTCTCGTTATACAGCCGAGCTTCAGCTGCATTGTTGCTGCTTAGAAACTTCATATCGAAGTAGCACAGTTGATGCATTATTACTACATACAAACTGCATTACAACGAGGCATAGCTCCTCCACAACTGCTGTATAGTGGCTGTACTTCGAATGCAGTTTGAGCTGTACAGTTTCGATACAATTCCGCGGGACATATACGGTCCGTTTCGATACAGTTACTGCACCACCATCGCTGCACTTCAAGTGCAGCAACGCTGTACAGTTTTTGTACTCTTGCTGCGTTTTAGTGTTTGCTGGGTGGGAGGCGATACTCTGGAGGCAACACTCTGGGACCCTCCGGCTTCATGGCTATCAACGTCAGAATACAATAAAATCTGTTAGCTTCACACACTTCATAATTCAGATACCCCATTTCATAGGTTTTATGTTTTCAATATTCAATTTATCATTCAACCAATTTTTCGCGTTTACCTTGAATGAGACTTGGAATAATTTTCGCGTTCATTCAGACCTGCAACTAATCGCTTCTATAGAACATTTCTACGCTAACACCCAATACCTTGGATAGCTAGACGACTAATATCCTTGCCTCGCAGCAGGGAATCTTGGGTTCGAATCCCATCGAAGAATTTTTTAAATATTTCGGACTTGGACAAAAATTTCACATATTGCGGACTTAAAAAAAATTTCAAATATTGGAACTCAAAATAAATTTCGGACTTGGAAAAAATTTCAGAGGTTTCGGACTTAAAGTACCCTTAAACAGGGGCGGATCTGAATTTTTTTCGCGGTGGCACCAAGCGTATGCTACGTTCAGTCATAATACGTTGTTTCAATAAAATATCTCCACTGAAAATTTTCGGTCAGCAAAGTATTCCTAGAAATTACGAGGATAAACTACCCTTAAACGAGTCGGACCTGAAATGTTTGTATGGTGGCACACAGGGTATCCGATTTGCATTTATTTTACTTTGTTTCAATGAAATATCTCTACTAGAAAATATCGATCAGCAAGGATTTCCGAAAAATCACAAGAATAAACTACCCTTTATAGGGAGTGGATCTGAATATTTTGTATGGTGGCACAAAGAGTATGCTACGGTTAGTAATAATACATCGTTTTAATAAAATATCTCCACGAAAAATGTCCGATCAGCAAGGATTCCTGAAAAATCACAAGAATAAACTACCCTTAAACGGCATCTGAATTTTCTTTATGGTGGCACAAAAAGTATGCTACATTCAATCATAATGTAGCGTTTCAATAAAATATTTCGACTGGAAACCTCCGGTCAGCAAATTATTTTGAAAAATTACAAGAATAAACTACCCCCAAATTGGGGTGGATTTGAATTTTGAATATGGTGGCAGGAAGGTGATCCTCGATAGATCTTTGGTTTGCAATATTAGTCTCATATTCGTACTAGAAGGCTGAAAGTAACGGTATAATTCTATTTCAGTCAGCAAAGTATTTTTACCCGTCTCTAATTATAACTTCACGATAGATTAGTGGTGTAAGGATCAAAGATGCAGGAACAACGATACTCTGTCAGTTCGCCGACGTTTCGGGAAAATTTATTTCCATCCTCAGGGCTCTACAAAATTTATGGAAAACATGATACGTGAACGCAGGTCATCGCTTTGATTTTGAAGACGTCCGAATACTAAATAGGGAGCCATACTTGAGTAATCGTTTAGTTTTTGAAATGTTACAAATAAGCGTCCATGACTCGGTAAACTCTATAGCTGATATTCAACAACTCAGCCGATTTTATTTTTCTTTATTGAAAACAAGCAGAAAATTACGAAATTAACGATTAAAATAAGATGAAATTTCTAGTCCCTCTCAACTTCACTCTACTTGGTCTTCAATGCATCACATACATGCGTTTACGTTTTTTACCCTAATCTGTTTCGAGTCTGCCGTTCCTTTGATTTCACCTCCGTCTGTCGGCGTACTGTCTGCATATCGGGTGCATTGTTTGTCCTCGCTTTTTAATCAGTTATGATTTCTTTTTACAAGAAATATTGGAGAATTGATTTGGTTCTTAACAAAATGATTTTGGGAAGATACACTTGTTCAGTCTGTAAGTACTCTATCTATGTATGTATATATATATCTGTATATTTATATGTATGTTAACTTTACTTTAATCCTAAGCTGTCTTTTGAATTGTGTAACTTTTTCTTAGTATGTCAAAATTATTCCCAAGCCACCTTTTCTGAGATATTTTTCTAGTCAATAACTTAAAGTATTGCTCGTTTTTCCTTTATTATTGTGAACAACTTCATCAATGTTACCAATCATGTTTTCCATAAATTTTGTAGAGCCCTGATGGAAATAAATTTTTCCGAAACGTCGGCGAACTGACAGAGTATCGTTGTTCCTGCATCTTTGATCCTTACACTACTAATCTATCGTGAAGTAAAATTCTTTGGATCACCACTTCAGATTTTCTAATTAGAACGATCAAAATAGTGATTGGTCAATCATTGAAGTTCATTGTTCCGATCAATTTCTGACATTGTCCCAATGTAAAATACATCATAGTAATGTCCATACGGTTAATCACCTGAGGTGATTGATATCAGACTCAGTATTATTTTCTGTGCAGCTCATTGGATGGGTTGTAGGTAGAGATATGAAAAAAAAACAAACATTATTGGTATATGTCCTAATTATCAATTTTTACTTTTTTCGATACCTTACTCTCGGAAAAATTTTTATGTTTTTTATAATGGCCTGAACTTAAGGTTTTTCGCTACTTTAACAACCCTTTACTACTTTAGTGCTAACAAACTGCCGCTTCAATTGACGAACGGCGGCACCTATTCATTCAAATTTTTTGGTGTACATTGGTTCACCTACATGCTTTGTCGTGACGCCGAAATTGAAGGAGAATATTCGCTATTTTTCCGTCAATAGCAATTTGAAAATAGAAATATTTATTAACCCAAATATAGCCTAGATGAGAATTTTCATTTCAGAAAAATAGACGTCAGTCGATGGCTATCAATCTGAATCTATGGTTGGTTGGAATTGCACTTTAGGATATATTTAGGAATACAACAGCCCACGAAATATCCAGTCACTATTATATGTAAATATATATCGCATCATTTGAATAACACAAATGACAAGACTAATTATTGGAAAATATAGTATAAGTATTGATTCAGTCTTTAATTGGTAGAAATTCATTTTGAACAAATAATAAACATCAATTTCAACAGAAACCTAGTTCTAATGTATTTCAACAATTGTTTCATCACACTGTGTTGGAATACATAAAAACTATATATTGAAATTGAAGTTACTCTTTCATTTGAAATGATACTATATTTTGATTTTACGAAAAACAAATTTTAACATTCAAACCATGCGAGTCCTTGAAGATATTCATTTTCGCGTCCTGTGTAATCAGACGAGCATTTTGAAATGCAACCTACCCCGAGAGTTTCAAAGTCGATAGGATTCTCCGTACGCCTGTAATAGTGCATACTGTTGGCCGTCGGACGGAAAGCCGGCCGACGGTGAGTCCAGCCTAGTCATTTGAGGCCATTCTCGGGAAAAAAATTCGAAAATTAAAGATATTTGGACATAACGGTAGAACGCTGTTCCCTAGTTTCGTTCCTATACTAAAATTTAGCTTTTCACCAAACTCCCTGAAGATTCAATTCACAGCATTGTTGCCAGATGACCGGTTTTCATTTTAGAGGGGATTTCTTCATCTGGCTATTCTTATTCGAGCTAAAAATATAAACTTCGGGAATTTTTGGGGTTTTTATGTCTGAAACAACTCTCCTATCTCAGGAAAGTCTCCAACATGAATAAACTACGGTTTTCGAAATTTTGTTCATTCAGCGAATTTTCGGTTTTTTGAGAATTCTAGCAACGATTGGTAAAGTGTTCTAAGATTCATATTACATCTCAAAAATATTGAGGACAGAACAACATAATTGTCTCTTCCCTTATCTCCAGTGAATTTCGGCTCGTTTTCGTAGTTTATTACTCTTTTGACCCACATTCGAAATTATACCGAATTCCCAAGAAAACTCATGAATTGCATGTAAATTCTTTCAAATGAATATTAAGGTTGTTCGATACTTTGCCCCAAAACTCGAATTCCGCTAGATGGCACTACTCGAATATTCGAAGGAATATTTGTCTGGTACATAAACACCCGCCTGCTCGGGATTTATAACCCCTAACAAAACTCGTCATGGAACGGGAAGAGTTTTTAGTTTTCACCAATATTGTCTCTTCGAATATATTTTGGCAGATCATATTTCGACCTAAGCGAAATCTTCGTTCCTATGCCTAGTTTCAGGAGAACTAGGCCTATTTGAAATTTGAAAACTGGGAATATGAGATTTGTACGATATTTGTTATTGAGCTGAGATAATTTTGCGACTAATTCTCGTCTGATTACACAGGACGCGAGAACGAATATCTTCAAGGACTTTCATGGTTTGAATGTTAAGATTTGTTTTTCGTAAAATCGAAATATGGCATCATTTCAAATACATAATTGACTTCAATTTCAATATGTAGTTTCAATGTATTCCAACACAGTGTTATTAAACAATTGTTGAAATACATTAGAACTAGGTATTTGTTGAAATTGAAGTTTATTATTTGTTCAAAATGAATTTCTACCAATTAAAGACCGAATCAATACTTATACTATATTTTCCGAAAATTAGTCCTGTCATTTGTTTTATTCGAATGATGCGATATATATTTACATAATAGTGACTAAATATTTCGTGGGCTGTTGTACTCTGTATTGTCCAGGAATTCTCTATTTCAATTCAATTACATAGTTCACTTTCCTCACATTAGGGATAAATTCAACCTGTCAACTGTAAAAAATGACATATAATGATATCAATTGTAACGTCAATTTCTAATCAATTAATTTGGTTTTCCGACACTCGTTCCTCTGGGAATCCTTCCCTCTAGGATTTCAGGTATAAGGCAATTCAAATAAAAATTATTCAATTTGGGAAACATTTCATTATCCCATAATGGAACACCCTTTCAATGTTGAAATCATCATCGCTGTAAATTACGAAATTTCAATATTCCCTTTTACATAAGCTCAGCTGTCCCTGTATTTGGAAACAATAATTGTGATTTCGTTTCAAACTGAAGAAATAAGGATTTCAATTTTATCGAAATCTCCAAAAAAAAAGTTACTCACATGATTCCGTCTTCAACTACACTATAGCAATTAGGTTTGCCATTGTCTGTAAGCTTTTGTGTTTTGAATGGAATATCCATAACAGCGATTTTTTCCAATTCCTATTGACATATTGCCCCATACAACTGCTTTAGTTATTTCATTTTCCTCATATTCAGGATCAGTGTACAAAGTTGTGACTTCTTCACAATTATCACAAACGAAATGTAGTCGTGAAATCAATCCAAATCTTGTTTCTTTTACGAACTTCATGATTCCCATTGTACATCTGTCCCCATGTCTACAAATTTTTTGATATTTTTTGAAAACGTGACCTAAGTTTACGATGCGTCTACCGTTCAACAGATCTCGCATTGATTTATACGAATGGTCAACTTCTCTTTCTAATTCAGTGGCTAAAATTCCTTCTTTATAACTTTCTTAGGACATATTGAATGAACAAATCACGAACAACTTTGCAGGTATAATACGAATTCATGTGAGTAAAATGCCAGGCAACAACTCCCAGAGTTTTACTATCTTTCAAACCGAGAAGGGGTATATCCATGATGTAAAAAACATGGTGTGCTCATCTGAAAAATGAGTGACGTCAGCTAGCAGAAATACAAAGAGTTGTATATTCTGTGCTTTTAATTTTCATGTTAATTCAAAGCACAGAATATACAACTCTTTGTATTTTCTGCTAGCTGACGTCACTCACTTTTCAGATGAGCACACCATGCTTTTTACATCCCAAAGTGCAATTCCAACCAACCATAAACCCGAAATCCTGTAAATCATAAAACTGTCCATCATCTGTAGCCATAACCGAAAACTCAAGATTTTATTGGCTCTTCTATAAGGTAATGGGTGTTAACCCTTGGGAGGCGGGTAAAATAAAAAAAATGATATAATTTTCTGCTACTTCTTGGGCTAGTAAAGGAAATTTCTGAAATATTTTTGAGAAAATTCAACGTTCAGATTGATAGCCATCGACTAACGTCCTTTTTTTTTTAAATGAAAATTCTCATCAGAGCTAAATTTGTGTTGATAAATATTTTCATTTTCAAATTGCTATTGACCGAAAAATAGCGAATATTTTCCTACAAATTGGACGTCACGACAAAGCATGTAGGTGACCCAATGTACACAAAAAAATTTGAATGAATAGGAACTGCCGTTCATCAATTGAAGCGACAGTTTATTAGTACTAAAATAGTAGATGGACGTTAAAGTAGTGAACAACCTTGATAACTGTTTGAATATATATTGTGTTATTGTGTTGTATTCGTGAAAAATGCTGGATTATCATTACCTGAAACTACAACAATTTCGAAGGTTAGAGTTGTATATGTTAGCCACATTCAAGTTTCAAATTGAAATCCTGGTGGGTTTTGATGTTGCGAATTCCAAATGTTCTCCTCTATAAAAACGCGTAGGTACTCAGGATTCAATCAGGTTGTGAGAGATGAAAGAAAAATGAATTGGCTAAAAATCGCGAGATTAAATTTTTTTTCGAGCCTTAAGTCTTTCCACATGGAATGAACAGAATGGGAAAGTGATGACACCATAATTGAAGATTCGAAATTCAATACCGTGAATTTATTTGCTCTGGATTCAAGCGAAATTTTTTCGAAAATAATCGATTGATTCCAAGAACAAATTTTTTTTGGAAGAATTTCAAAAAACTTCTTTTCCAGTTTACTGACAGCACGATATCAACAAAACTTTGCTCAAAGTTGCGCGTCATAATAGCTTCAACTAACTGCTAACTGTCACTCCACTCGTTTCAGTAGTTCCTCCTGATATATCAGGAATTAATTTCAAAATTTTGAATGGATATAACTCCGAAACCTTTGCGCCGATTTCGACCATTTACGACCCACCCTGAAAGTTTCATTTCGCTAGGTTGCTCCGTCTGACAGTTATCGTGTTCTCGGCCGGCCAGATGGACAGAATAGATTTTGATTCCGGATTCGTCATCAGTGAATCCAATCTAGTCGTTTGGGACCATTTAAGGGGAAATATTCGAACATAATAGACATCTGAACAAAACGATAGCCCATGCTGTTTTCCAGAATATAAGCGCAAAAAGATTACAAATAGATTAATCGAGGGATTGGAAGGAATATATTCAAATTTTAATTAAGTACCTAATAACAATAATCTTAACTGGTCTCTTTCGAAATATATATATAATGTATGAGACCAGTCAATAGTCGTGTTGGGTAGGTGTCTCAACTTTGAATTGTGTGAAAAAGCTTGTAGTTACTTAGAGACACAAGCGTTGAGGAAGTAAAGACGGATCACTAGATAATGAACGTTTATTGTTTACAGGTAAAAACTATATATACAGTCTGATCGATGACATAGGTGGAAATGTTGATGATACAAGGGTACGAAGGTTACATGACTTGAGCTTCAAACACAGTAATTTTTAGTTGATTAATTTCGTAACACAGTGCAATGGTAATTAGAATTCAGGTTGTAATGTAGCAAGATTGTTATTATAATCATTTCTTTCAACCTACTTAGCTGGAGGAAATACCGGTATGCTAGGGTTATTTCGTAATTGTTGGCACGTGTAGAATTAAAATTGAAGTTTGTTAGAATTAAGATATTCTATGGAAATTAGGAAATTGATTGATAAGTAAGTAAATTTATACATGAAATCATACCTTCACAAAAACAATTAGACATTTTCTCATTCAGGTAGGTAGTCATCAACACTATAATAAGATTTAAGCCTCAGCCAATAAGAGATGTGCTTTAAACTTCTTTTCTTAAACATTTTGTCACTAATGTTGGACTTGTAGATGGACAGGAGATAATTATACAACTTTAAAACCTGATACATAGCAGATGTGGCAAATTTTATTTGCTCACATGATATTTGTTTTTCATTATCAATGATGATTAATCAACACATAAAATTCATATGCAATAGTAAACCGATTTTCGATATGAATCTGATAACTACCGATTGGTTATGGATATATTATAATTATGGTGGAAGGGCGCCATTGCCAAACTTTCTAGAAATCCCCGTAACTATGAAATTCCAACTAAGTATCTGAAAACATGTAACAATGATGTTTACAGAACTACCAATTCACCACTATTAGGAATTCCAATAACGATAGAATATATCGTTATATGGTTTTACTCAACAAATTGAACCACTGTATATTTTTTTACAATGGTAGAATCCTTGTAACCTGACACTTCAACATTTATATGAGTAGTGTGATATGTCTAATTAAATATTAGGTGAATCCACATCATGGTCTCTCCTGTTCATGAAATTTCCAAAATCATTCTCAATCACATCTAAATAATTATTCAATCATGAATGACATTGGTTTCGTGCGTCGTTTGACATTTGTCATACGTTGGAGGTAAAACAAACTCACTTTCCCGCTTTGTTTATGTTATGAAATACAGCATTTTCAACAATTTCAGGATACATTCACAAGTTGAAATGATTTATATTAATAAAATTGGTGAATAACTAGACCCGTGAGGCCAAGTTATTGTGTCGTTGTGAAATGCAACATAAATACACCGAGAGACCAAGGAATACATTCGCTTTGTTTACATTGGCGAAGAGCGATTATTTGGAGGTTTTAGTGCCGTATTTATCCTTGTCTTCTGAAGCCTAGAGTATCCACATAAGCGATAGCATTTATTATAGGTATAATTATTGAAAATGAAACAGTAAAATGTTTTGCTCATTAATTCCTGAAAATAAACAGCAGAATGAAATCCAACAAATGTATGGAATGGAAAAAACATGGGTTCCAGAGAACTTATCAGTATCATTTCAAATAACGTTCTATGTTGCAAATTATCAAATTACTACAATATTGGTCTACAGTTGCTATGTCAGTGCTATCATAATCTTCAATTATACAGGGTGTTCTACAAGCTCTATGACAAACTTTGACAGGTGGTAGCTATGCTTATTCTGAACATTTTTTTTCTATGAACATAGGTCTGATTCGTTCTCGTTGTCAAGTTGGAAACATTTGAAAAATTTATTTCCCTGTTTTGATCAAGTAGACCGACATGAAATATCGGTTGATATGGTAATTGACGTTATTTTAATTATTCATTTTTTGGAGCACAACCTTTTTGACTTCATTGATGACTTAGAGCTAAACATTGTAGGAAATATGTGGTATCAGCACGATGGTGCACCACCACATGGGGGGAGACAAGTAGTCAGTTGGCTAAATGAACATTTCCCGAATAAATGGATAGGTCAAGGAGGACCAATAATATGGCCATCTCGTTCACCTGATCTGAATCCCTCAGATTTTTATTTATGGGGACATATGAAGCAGCTTGTTTATCATGTTGAAATCGAATCTTATCAACAATTACTTGATAGAATTCAAGATGCAGCAAACCAAATACGAAACGACCCAAATCTGATCCCCCGAGTAACGGCATCTTTAGTTCGTCGATGTAAAGCTTGCATTCAAGCCGAAGGTGGACATTTTGAACAATTTTTATAGTATCAAAATTTCCATTTATAATTATGATTTGAACATGAAAATATATTTTTTTAAATGCTTGTATCTTCTTAACAAAAACGAATCAGATATATGTTCATAGGGAAAAAAATGTTCAGAATAAGCACAGCTACCATCTGTCAAAGTTTGTCATAGAGCTTGTAGAACACCCTGTATATTTATTATACTAAATATATGTTACAAATAAAATAATTCATATGAAATTTTTTCCTTGAACACTGATTTCGATTCATCCTCAAAAAATTCTTTACTATCCATATAAAATGCTTTTTTATCATGCAGATGCAATATTTCGGCTTTCATAATCTTTAATAATTGACAATAAGGTCAATTCGAAACATATCACAAACAACAAAATGTAGAAGTTCCATCCTTGAGTAGTCGAGCCACATCGGAACGTGTTCGGTTGAGAACAGAGAAAGTTATCTGGTTCATTATTATTATAAAATGCATGCAATATTTTGACAAATCTATCACATAACGAATTGCCTTGATTGGCTTTATATAACATATAGAGATGTGAGTGGTAACCAATCAGGATGGGTTTGTCATTCATAACTCCAGCTATTGTAGTGTCGAGAAGATATAATTCTTGAAATGTGTATAACAAACACGAAATATTTTTATC
The DNA here is from genome assembly GCA_958510865.1 of Myrrha octodecimguttata. Lineage (NCBI taxonomy): Eukaryota > Metazoa > Arthropoda > Insecta > Coleoptera > Coccinellidae > Myrrha > Myrrha octodecimguttata. The sequence continues at coordinate 121,453 of CAUEHS010001049.1, forward strand.
ATACTTATCTCATCATGAGTAAACTTGTTAAACAGAACAAATTAATATAATTCCTTAACCAGTGTGGAAATGCCCCCAACAAACTACCATAGTTTGTTACTTTGTCAGAACAGTTTTTTCAATTTATGGCGTGAATATAGGATGTTTGCCTTCTCTGGAATAGTTCACATAGTATTCTATTTCTTCGAATACCAGATAAAACTTAGGGGAATGGGTCAAAAATGCAAATATTCAAATATAAAGTCTACACTACAATATATCTGAAAAATCGGATTCTTTCGTCTCTCGGTGTATTCATATTGTATTTCACAACGAAACAATAACTAGGCCTAGTTATTCACCAATTCTATCAATATAAATCTTTTTACTTGTGAATTTATCCTGAAATTGTTGAAAATGCTGTACTTCATGACATAAACAAAACGGGTAAGTGAGGTTGTTTTACCTCCAACGTATTGCAAATGTCAAACGACGCACGAAACCAATTATTCAAGATACATTAGAAATTCGGAGGTTAGGAAGTACAAAACAAAATAAGAGTCACTTGTCAATTTACAGAGTGCAAAGTTGGGGATGAAAAAGTCTTATTTTCATCGTCCTGATTGTCGTAAACGAAAGGAGAAATAGCAATAACCAGGAAAAAATTACGCCAGTTGGCTTAATCTCTCTCTGTTAGTGGAGAACTACTCTCTGAAATAAATATTTTCCGTGATATTATATTCGATTTTCATTATATTCAACTAAACATTTGAAATTCATTTTTGCAGGGTTCTGGGGTTATGAAAATCATTTACAGAGATATCCTGATCATGATGACCGATGGCGTAGCTTGTTGGCCGAGGGATTACAAGGCACAAATAAAATTAGACATATAACCAATGGAATTTCTTGATTTGATGACCATGAAAACTTAAAACTGAAACCTTCGAAATTCACAAATATATAGGTATTAAATCATTCATGTTTTCCCTTGTAAGGAGGGTTTTATTCATTATCATTGCATGCAGAATTCGAACCTGTGAGATAAGGCTCTTTCTAAGATTCTCCTAGCTAAAATTCGATACTGAGAATACAGGTATACGTACTTGAGCGAGGGCTCCTAATGATCTAAGTAATGAATAAAACGGCTGGATTCCTATGAGTTCTTAACAATATTGGCAACTGCTTTCACTGATGAATTTCTGAAGAAAATAACTGGGCATTTTATAAATGTACCCGAGCGTAGATTTCGCAAAATAGTTTTCTTCCTCGTTCATTTTCTTGGAAATTACGGCATTATTTATAACAGATGGAAAAAAACCGAACCGGCATGAAGTTCATTCAGTGGGTAGTAATTATCAATAATAATAAGCATAAGCATTGAAAAAGGGAGTAGAGAAGAGACGAAGATAGCTGAATGCTGAACTCCCTTAATAATAACACCTTTCCAGCTGGCTGCAACCAGCAATGCAGCAACCGTCTGGGCGTAGCACCCGAGGCGCCTCGGAGGTGCGACACTCGTGTTCAACTGTTCCAGCACAGCCGTCTTTCTAGATACGTAGAGACGGCTGTGATTCCAGTAAGCGGGAGCGTCTGACATTCGCGCTTCCTACCCCTTACCCCATATGCACCGCCGGAATTTGCGTAGCTTCATGCACTATCAGCTGTGATTTGTATTATTTTGCCGCTCTGAATATCGTCTCGTTCTCCTATTAGTGCGGGCTACAGGGTTGCCAGATGAGATGGAGAAAAAATCGTGTAATTCAAAGACGAAAAATCGTGAGATCACAAATGGCTCAAAATCTCCATAATAAACTGAGCTGTTGAATAATAGTTTCAAGTAACCCATTTATTGAAAACTGTTATAAGACTAAATTTAACATTAGTTCAAAAATGTTGTCATAAGTATATACAAATAAGGAACTGCTGTATATTTCTCATACAGACATTATATTTATTATATATATATAGATATAAATATCAAAAAACTACGCAGCAAAAAAAACGTGAGGGACCTACGAATCTTAGGGTACAACAAGACTGCGTAACTGCGTAAAACTGCAAACGAATAAATGAATTGTGAGCAATGCAAAAATATCTTTGAGCGACAAAAAACATCTAAGCTACAAACCCTTGAATTGTAAGCAAGGAGCAATAAAAAATTTTTGAAAAGCATTGCCGTGGAGGCAGCAGCTTTTGCGCGCATGTTCAATGTAGATGACCGCTTCGGCAACGAATTTGAACATGGGCGTATGCCTTCACGGCAGAGCTTTCCTAGATTTTATTTCGATAAATTACTGGATTTCAATTCGATCTAATCTGTATTATCGAAAATATTGAAAAAATGAGATTTTGAATGGGTATATCTACGGAATCATTGGGCGAATTTTACCCATTCACGAATTCGGCCTTCGTAATTAAGGTCCAAACCTTCTTTACAAATAATTTGTAGAGTAGGTTTGATTCCGCTGATTTACCCATTCAAAATTTTATTTCCCAATATTGCCAAAAATACAGATAAGATAGAATTGATATCCAGTACTTCATCGAAAAATTACAGCTCGAAAGTTCATACAGAATTTAATGAGGATGATATGATAATAAAATCACAGTATTTTTTTTTCAAATTGTTCTGATGACACGATCATCACGAAATTCTGCATAAAGTTGTTTTTCAGCATCTTCAAACTAGCTGCGAAGTTTTATCAGGATTGAATCAGTATTTTTCGAGTTATACCGAAAAAAGCAACCTCGAATATTGACATATATTTTCCCGATATCTCCTAAACTTATGATCGTATGGAACTGAAATTTGGTACATTGCTGTGAAATATGAAGCTCAAAGTCCGAGTGGAATTTTTTCCTAGGTATGATAAACGGTTTCCGAAGAAAAATTTTTTCGAAAAAAATTTTGAAAAAATTTTTTTTTAGGATTCAGTTATATTATGATCCTGACAAAATGCAGCTCATAATTGCGCGTCGTTGTACTCCACCTAATGGCCAAGTTTCAATTCAATCGCTCAAGTAGTTTCTGAAATAAAAAATAAATAACTTCAAAATTTCAAGTGGCTGTAACTCCGAAACTATTCGACTCATTTGGCTCATTACGAACTTAACCGCGGCATTCCAATGCGCGACCTACCTTGAAAGTTTCAAGTTGCTAGCTCACGCCGTTCGACAGTTATCGTGTCCACGGCCGGCCGGCCGGACAGAATCAATTTTGACACCGTATTCGTCATCAGTGAGTCCAATCTAGACCATTTTCTGCTCAATCATCGAAAATTACAGACGTTTGGACAAAACGATAGCATGCTGTTCCCCTAGAACATGCGCGCAATAGTGGCTGGGAGGATAGACGACCGCCACTTTCGGTTGACAAATATCTCTGATGAGCTATAACAAGCGATTAAACATTATCCTTCAGAAATTCAAAATGTAACAGATACTTCTAGGATTTATAAATTATTTCGATACTTTATGATATATCAACCTATACAGGTGTAACGATGAGTATGACCCAATTTTCTGGGCAAGATATACCCCTTCAATGTATTTTCCTATATGAAAAACTCTTTTTAGGGAGAGACACGGATAAATGTAACGCACAAATTCACCTAGGCGTTTTGCTCGATAACTTTGTACTTGTAGACGACGGGGCTTCCTCTCAGAATAAGCACTTGTCATTGTCATCATTAAATTTTAAATTACTACTGGGGCGGAGTAAATTAGTCGATTAGTAATTTTATAAATAAATTTTCCAGTATTTAACTGGTTTGATTCAATTTAAATACTATTGTTTATTCGAAAGTAATTTGTTCAAAAATCGTGAGAATTGTTTCCTCATTCGCGGGATAGTGAAGCCGCAACCAAAATCGTGTAATCTCACGATTAATCTGAGATCAGGCATTCCTGTGTCGGCCTGAAGCCCCAGGGAGCTATGTGAACCTGGCAATTGACCTTGGAATTTTCTCGTGAAAATTATGTGGTGGATTGTACCAGGTAGGTTCCAGATTGTACCACGAAAATTTTCGTTTTTACCCCTAACGTTTCCTTTATACGGCTTTTTGAAGTTTTGAACCCACCGGCATCAAAAAAAAAAAATCAAAATTTTTTCATGAAAACTTGGTGAAAGATTGTTTCAGGTAGGTACTTGATTGTATTTTTGTTGTAATCCCCATGGTTTTTCACACATCAATTCGATATTTTTTTTCTCTTCAACTCGTGATTGGCCGATAATCCATAGAATTTTTATGTGAAAATTCTGTGGTCGATTGTACCCGGTAGGTACCCGATGGCTGCACAAAAATTTTCTTTTGCACCCCTTACGTTTCTTTTACACAGCTGTTCGAAGTTGTGTACCCAACAGAGCCCTAAAAAAAAATTAAGTTTTTTTATGAAAACTTGGTGAAAGATTGTACCACTTTTATTTTTGCTGAAATTCCCATGGTAGGTACCCGATTGTACCACAAAAATTTTCGTTAAATTTGGAACTTGTCCAAGCTAGTAGTAATATTTATTAAGCAGAACTATATTTAAAGAAATTAACATGATTTTGTTCAATAGGAGTTATTTCAGTGTCTGTTGCTTGGTGGATCAAAACAAACCAATATCCAAGTTCAGTTGAATTTCTGGGAAAATAGGCGCCACAAAAAGTAATTCAGCGACTCTTATTGAAGTGAAGAAGTGCTGAATGCAAGCCATATTATGTGGTAAATCTATAGAATCAGTCCGAATTATGTGACTTATGTTCTGTTTGTTTACAAATAGATATGTGAGACAATAAAATAAAAAGACTTCTGCTTCAGTTCGTTTTCCATCGTTAAGGTTGATTCTTACTATACGTTCCGTAACCTCCCAGTATCCTTCCCGTAAAATATTATAAGGTGTAAATGTATTGATGTATGCACACTGTACGTTCCGTCCAATGTACATTTTTGCCAACTAAATTTTGACGTAAATTATACGGAAGGGATACTGGAAGGTTACGGAACGTATAGTGAGAATGAACCTTCATTCGGAAAAAAGCAAACAGATAGACATACGAATAATTTTATTTTCATATCACATCAGCTCAAGATACAAGCAAAATGAACAACGTCACAGCAGGTTCAACCAAAATTACCTATATAGAAATGAAAAATATTAATGTATATACATATATTGTTAGGAATTCCATGCTACCGGATTCTGCCTATGAGACAGACTCATCCCATAGCGACGATCCGCTGTCCAAGAAGTAGATTGTGCAAATTATTCATTTCTTTCTCTTCTTTTGAAGTGAACATTTAATAGACAGATAGTTCTAATCTGACCACTGTGAACCATATTAGGGCTCTTGGAATAAACACCTTCTTCCGTGGTACATCTTTTCATTTCGCTTTCATAGTGTAAAGTTGTTATTAAGAAAACAGAAAAGAACAGGATATCGCATCGCAAAACTGAAATTAGTTTCCATTTTGAATACGAACTGTAGCCGGATCGTGTTCGAGGAACTACCGTTGAAATTTAACTCTTTGTGCGATATCAAACCATCATCAACCATCCACTTCAACCAAGAGGGAATGACGAACCACTTTAGGATGCAAATCTTGGTGCAAGTCCGTCAAATCCAATACCCAAAAAACTTTCAATTTTCTCAGTTCTTTCTCAATGACAGATATCAATTCCTCTCAAGAATTGGAGATAATTGCTGAAGAGTCAGAATCATTAGAATTAGGTTAAGCTAAAAGACAAAAAACAAAACAGACTTAGACCATACCCCAGAGGAAATTTCGTTCCGTCAGAAATGAATAACCAAACTTCTTTTAACGCAAGTACTATTGACGCAATGTCCAGACAAAACCTTATTGAATTCAATTCTAGAATATTACCCTGGCCAAAATTCATTTATTTTCATAAATGAGGTTGATAACTTAATTATTCATCGTCAAGGAAGACTAAAGTCAGATTTTTAAATGTGATGAAAAGTGAGAGACGAAGCTAGTGATTTCATAGCATTCCAGAACGCATCAGACGGCCGCCGTCAATTCGACGAGCATTATTACACAGATACGGAGATCAGCGCAATGGAGACTTGCTATAGTTTCCTTTTCGACACAATGCGTACAACATAAAAATGAAAATTAATCAGAATTTTAAAGCAGGCTATCGAGAAGTTACATCTATTACAACACCTTACCCTCCACATAGAGGACCAAAATAACCTATTATACAAGAAACAAGAAATTAAAAATTTGCCCTGAAAACTTCCCAGATAGAGGTTTTGGAACCCTATAGATCATACCTCAGTAATTTCGAATCTAAACTGATCGAACAATGCATAAATAGATGTAAATTTTACGACAACAGAAAACAAGAATCGGAATAATGTGAATTCCTGCAAAGAACACAGGAAGTACCGAAAAAGTCAAATCATAATCGTACTCTTCCACCAGATGTACAATCAAATCACTATAATAACAAACACAGAACTCCCAACCAAAATTCAAACTCAAATTATTCAGGAAATCAGAATCACCAAAATTTCTCAATAAATCGACAAGTCTCAATAACTCCGGAAACCTAGGATTAATAAACCTATAACAAATCTACAAAGATTTTCGACAAATCGTGAAGTTTTCGGAACAAAACCAGGTTCGAGTATGTACAAACAAACTCGACACCGAGAGCTATACCTATGTCCGTGTCAACGAGAAATACTTTCAGACAGCCGAATATACCTAGGTCTGTCCCGAGAAGAACACTCCCGCCAAGTCAACAAAGACAAAATTTTATTCCCGAAGGAGTATTCAGTACTCAATCAAAAAATGAAAATCCGGAACATTGTGAATCTGAATTTTTTACTGGAAATGTTGATTCTCGAGAAAAGTGGCAAAATAATGACGAAGATGAAAATTTTCAGAAAATTGCCCCGGAATTCCAAGTAAGTATATAATAGATTTGAATTTCGTTAAAATTAAATCAAAATAACCTTAACATTATCTTCCCAATACCAGACTTGAAAATTTTAATTGACTTTGGAGAAACAAATTCAGTAATTAATAGAAAGCCCGCCTCTGAAAAATTTTCCCAATTTTATTTAAAGAAATCTATAGCGTATCAGGTTTAGGAAATACAATTAAGGCAAATGATAATCTCAATTTCCCAATTTTTTACGAACTAGGAATTTTGGAGAACATCCATTTACATGTAGTAAATTGGCATAAGAAATTCGATGCTTCATTAGAAACATCTGATCTACAAAAATTATAGGTGCAATAATGGATTTATAAAATCAAATCGCGCGAACTTACTGCTGACAATTTCGTAAAAGTACCTGTCCACAACAGAATACGGTGATGTTATATTACCCAAAATAAATTCCAACAATTTTAGACTCCTGAATACATTGCTCGTGCATAAAATGGATTTTGTTTCATACCGATTGCCCAGCCAATCGAAAACGATGTAGAAATTAATTTTTCCGAACACTGCTGAAAACTCGCGAAAAATATCAGAACCGCTCACATGAATTCTGAAGAAAAAAGAGAAATTTTAAAGCTTTGTAGCAAATTCAAAAATATCTGTTATAATGAAAACTGCGATCTCTCATTCAGTAACACAGTAAAACACAAGATTAGAACCAAAGATGAGGAACCCGTTGATGTCAAGTCTTTTAGACACCCTCTGTTAATAAATAATGTTAAGCGTCCATCCCTTGTCTGAAACTTTGAACTCTTCCTAATGGTTCATTCTTTTTTGCACGTATCAACAAGTCTAGACGCACATACGCATAGACAAGATTAGAGAGTCAATGGTTAGACGTCTAAAGCCCCGTACAGACACGCGAGCTAAGCGGCTTGTGAGGCAAGTTAATTGGGCTGCCTCGCAAGTGTAGACGGTTTTTTGAGCGGGGGCAGAGGCGCAAAACTCGATCCATCGGATGTCGGTTTTTACGGCGAGGCAAAAGGATTCCTCAGGCTCAGTTTGGACGGTAAACAAGTAGCGTTGGAATGTTTTTACGATGTTGAGAGCACACAGCTGCGTTTCGTGACGCTATCCGTCTTGATGTTATTCATAGGCGTATCGTTTGTATGGAATAGTTCTAATGAAATAGAATTTTAATAAAAATGCGGATCGAGCTGTGAGATATATTTTGTGAATTGAATCGTATAGGATATTTTTCCGAATAATTCTCACTGAAAGAATAGATATAATGCATAATTCGTTACTTTTCATTCTGTCAATAATCTATAATCAGGGACAAAAAACGAACGATTCTCGCAGAGTTATACATATTGAAAATAATAATAATTACTTCGAGGTTGTTTATCAGATGAAGAATATCTTTAGGTATATAATGGTAAGCTCGTTTTTTTTGGAATGCAACTGTAATGAAATGTTTCGGCAGATTTGTCTCTAGTATTTTGATATAAGCGTATTCATCAAGGTAGTACCTACTTTGAGTCTATATTGATATTAACCCTAGATGATTCGAAATTTGTGCCGTAAAAACTTAGAGTTAACGAAATAAACAGGGAAAAGCAACTGTAGTTGCAATTTATTTTTCTGAGGGTATAGAGAGTTAAATTTATTTTAGCCTTTGAAAAAAGCGTCATGGCACTATGAAAAATGAAACAGTTGTGAGAGAGTATGGATAAGTAATATAACTATGTAACTTTTCCATTCAGCATGAGCTTCGTGGGGCCACATCAGTTACTTTGAATAATAAAAGGGTTGAACGAATTCTGTTCTTGACTTTTCCAGTTGGTTCACAATGTGTATATATATTTCGTTGTCAAATCATTGTGAATAAGCTTATAATGTACAATATTCCTATGGAATAATTCAATCATCTATCAATTTTCCGTATTTCCAACCACATTCCATGAAAACCTAGATTCCCCAATCATGACCATTTAATAATTTTTACATTTATCATCATTCTCATTCGTCATATCAGTACACGTTGATACATATAAATTCTCGTAAAATAATAAACGTCTGTTTTACTACGCTGCTGCACGGGCTACTGGGAAGGGGCTCGCGAGCCACTGCGGCTCGACTTGGCCTCACATCTCGCTCAAGGCTGCCTCGCTGTGTCTATTTTTTCTCGAGCTGCTCATGAGCAGCTCTGCTCCCGTGTCTGTACGCGGCTTAAGAACACATCGTCTATTGTACCACTAAATGCATGTGCATAAGTCTGAAAAAAAACAAGCTTGAAGGGAAATATCGAGAAAAATAATAGTAGGCCAAGAAACGAACGGTTATATGAAGTCTGGAATGTGAATACTGAAAAAATATTCAGTAGTTAGATATATTATTGTAGATGAGGGTAGGACTTACTTTCACTTATCGAGGTCAGAAATAAACCGTATAGGAGTAAATTATGAAAACTCCAATAATCAAACTGATCTTACTGACATAGGGTCAAAATCAGTAGAAGATAAGTCTCTGAAATCTGATATTGATAAATCAGACATAAAACTGATTCCTGACATAATGTCAAAATCAGTAGGTAATAAAATATCTAAAATATGATATAGCTGAATCAGATATAAAACTGATCTTTCTGACAGTGTCAAAATCAGTAGGTATAGATAATCAAATCTTTGGAATCTGATATTGATAAATCAGATATGAAACTGATCTTTTTGACACAGTGTCAAAGTCAGTAGGTGATCAAATCTCTGGAATGCGATATCGATAAATAAGATACGAAACTGAACTTCCTGATATAGAGATCATATGTTGAATAATCTGATATTAAACAGATCTTAATATAAAGTCAAATCGATAGGTAACTATATTTCAGAAATCTGATATTGATACCTAAATCATATATAAAACTGATTTTCTGATGTATTGTAAGAATTAATAGGTAACTGAGTTCAAAGAGATCTAATATTGATGAATCAGACATGATTTGCTGATGTTTCTGCTAATTAGTTATTGAGTCTTTGAAATACCTTGTCTCGATAAATTGGATAAGAAACGTCAAATAAAAAAAAAACAAAAGAATAATTCGAAAATCTAGAAATTTCTAGTGATGAATTTGAAAGGGTATAGGTAGTATTTAGATAATGCAAAAAACGATGTTTCAACAGATTGAAAATCAAAAACAAAAATGTTTCGAAATGTAAAGCTGTAGTCGAATTGAAAGGGAATTTCAAATTCTTCGATATAAATATATGTATATTTATAACAGATGATGGTTCATTGTGTACTCTGTCTATTTTGAATAAAATTCAATGTATTGAAGAAGAATTGAAAAGGAACAGAATTTTATGGAATTGAATGAACCATAGAGAAATTTGAAAAAAAAATGGTGATATTCAAAGAGTTGATAACGCGCCATTGAAAATGTGATTGCATTTTTGAAAATAAACAGAGCTCGGACATGAGTTTCTGAGCTCTGTCTAATAGACGAATTGTAGAATGTAAATGGCTATTTACTGAAAGATATAAGTTGGTAAATTCATAAATTTATAAAGCTCGTCTTTAGTTTCAGCCAAAATATTGAATAGATCATAATGAAAAATATGAAAGTCGCAAGAATCTCAAGATCTAGACTCATGACAGCATTTGAAAATCAATCTTATTTACTAAAAAATCCATGGGATATAAATGCTCGAATCGTAAATAGGAGAGTGAAAATCTAATGTATGGAAGTTCCTGAAGGAATTAGTTGTAATAATGTTGAAGATAATGAAGGAATAAACAGTGATAAAAGTTGCATAAATCCTTGTACGGATTGAATAAAACAGTAAGATGCTGGTTTGGAGAATTTGAAAACGAAAAAATGCAAATGAAAGGGTTTTGAAATTATCCCCGTAGAAGTGTGTAAATAATTTGCAGACAGATGAAACATGGTAAAAATAATTAAACTTTATATTTATGTTCTCATGAGAATAACAGCAAGTGTCGATCATTTGAATTATGTTACATTATTTTAAAATCTGAGAGTAATTTTTATGTGATGGTCCTAAAAATATCACAGATTTTTTCAATTATCAATTCTGAAATGACAATACCGACTTTAATTTATAAATGAATTAGTTGTGTTGGTATCAGTCATAAAGTGTCGAAACATTTCGATACAAAATTTGATTTCTTTCTAGGTGATCAGTTGAGAAAAATGTAATAAAATCAAATTTTATTCCTACAGGTTGTCAACTTGCAGATGTCTCCGCAGAAACATTACTAGCAGCCAAATTCTTGGAGCTGAGCGATGGAATAGATTAAAAACTAATCGATTATATGATATTATGGTAGTTTTAAATGAAATGGTCGGGTTAGGTTTTTCTGGGTTTTCCTTAATCCCATGCAACGAATGTTGGACCATTTGTATACATGTCCCAGAAAGCACAAGGAAGGTTATTTGTTTTGAATTAATGAAATGTATTACTTAGATCTTTTCTCTTTTGAAATGAGATTAATTTTTGAGGGGGCGTGTTGGTTTTTCAAGTCCCTGTTGAATGTTCAAAAATTAAGTCGCATTAGTTTATCATCGATACGTTTATCTGTGGTTCACTCGGAAATAATAAATTCTGAGATTAGGATTGTTATAGTTGACTTCGAGCAGAAATGCCTCTTCAGAATGTTTATATTATACACGTGCATGAGCCGAGGGACCATGCAGAAAAGCTTACATTTCGTGTTTTAAGGAATGCTAGATTCTTCCTAGATTATTAGAGTTAGTGCTCATTCAACACTCCATGAGTGAAGAAACCTTCCAAGTGCAGATGTCGCCAATAAAGAAATTGCATAAGAAAGATGAACCTTTCTTTCATTTCAACATAGCCTTTCCAACAAATAAAAATATTAAAGTAGAGATGAGACAACTTGCTGACAGCAATGGAATCAAAAACACACAATCCCAAAAAAAATTATATTCGATTCAAAATATGGAAATATCTCATAAATCTGAAAGATATTGAAGAAAAAAACAAATCTTAGCTATAATTCTACAAAATTTCGTTCAAAACAAAAGTCTGCAAATATATTTATATATGTGTATTGAGGCATAATTTCGTTCAATATTGTTTTATATTAAAAAAAATTGTAGTTTTTGGTTTAATCCAAAACACAACCACTAAAGCTCGCCTTTAGATTGATGATTTTTGGCATCATATTAATGTACCTAAGTGATTAGTTGATGTAAAAATACATCGATACAATGACCGATAAGCCTGAATTCAATGCCCTGGCACCATTGATATAAGGACTGCTGTTTATGGATCGATGTACTCGTGACCTGGTATTAATGTCGATGGTCATTGATACAATGTTAACGGTTATCAAATACTGGTGATGAATTTAATGCTCTTGGGGGATTGATATAATCACTCGAACATTGAACAATGACCAACAGGACGTTATATCAATGAACTCGAGCATCGGCTAAAAATTGATGTCCAAATACATTGTCGTAAGGCTGAATTTGATTATATTCACGTACGTTTTCGTTCTGTGTAATTACATAAAATGTGTGAATTCAAACATTAAATCTACCTCAATAGATTGGTGAAAATACATAGAATTATACATATATATTTTTGCGCGCATGTTCTAGGGAAACAGCGTGCTATCGTTTTGTCCAAATGTCTGTAATTTTGGATGGTTGAGCCGAAAATGGTCTCAATCGACTAGGTTGGACTCACTGATGACGAATCCGGTGTCAAAATCGATTCTGTCCGGCCGGCCGTAGACACGATAACTGTCGACAGAAGCAAGCTAGCAACTTGAAACTTTCAGGATAGATTGCGCATCAAAATGCCGCGGTTGAGTTCGTTAATGGGCCAAATCGATCGAATAGTTTCGGAGTTATAGGCATTTGAAGTTTTGAAGTTATTTATTTTTTATTTCAGAATTTACCTTAGCGATTGGTTTCAAACTTGGCAGTTAGGTGAAGTACAACGACGCGCAACTTTTAGCTGAATTTCTTCAGGATTATATCGTCAGTAATTTTAAAAAAAAAAATTTTTCCAAATTTTTTTCCAAAAAAATTTTTTTTTCGGAAACTATTCATCATATCCAAGAAAAATTATACTCACGCTTTGACCTTCTAATTTCACAGCAGTGTACCAAATTTCAGTTCGATACGATCATAAGTTTTGGAGATATCGGGAAAAAATATGTCAAATTTCGAGGTGTTCTTCTCGATATCGTTGATTTTTTCGGTATAACTCGAGAAATACTGATTCAGTCCTAATTAAACTTCACAGCTAGTTTTAAGATGCTGAAAGACAACTTTATGCAAAATTTCGTGATAATCGTGTTATTAGAACAATTTGAAAAAAAAAATTTCTATGATTTTCTCATCATATCATCCTCATTAAATTCCGTATGAAACTTCGAACTGTTATTTTCGATGAAGTACTGGATTTCAATTCGATCTGATCTCTATTTTTGGAAATATTGGAAAAATAAAATTTTGATTGGGTATATCTACGGAATCATTGGGTGGATTTTACCCATTCACGAATTCGGCCTTCGTAATTAAGGTCCAAACCTTCTCTACAAATATCGAGTTTCTAAGTTGTTTCTTTCGGAAGTTATTGTGTTTACGCAGTCGGCCGTTAGGCTGACCGTAAACACAATAACTTCCGGAAGAAACGACTTAGAAACTCGATATTTGTAGAGAAGGTTTGGACCTTAATTACGAAGGCCGAATTCGTGAATGGGTAAAATCCACCCAATGATTCCGTAGATATCAAATATCGAGTTTCCAAGTTGTTTCTTTCGGAAGTTATTGTGTTTACGCAGTCGGCCATTAGGCTGACCGTAAACACAATAACTTCCGGAAGAAACGACTTAGAAACTCGATATTTGTAGAGTAGGTTTGGGGCTTAATTACGAAGGTCGAATTCGTGAATAGGTAAAATCCGCCCAATGATTCCGTAGATATACCCATTCAAAATTTTATTTTTACAATATGTCCAAAAATACAGATATGATCGAATTGAAATCCAGTAATTTATCAGAAAAAAATTTCAAAAAGCACTGCCGTGAAGGCAGCAGATTTTGCGCGCACGTTCAAATTCGTTGCTGAAGCGGTCATCTACATTGAACATGCGCGCAAAAGTTGCTGCCTTCACGGCAGTGCTTTTTGAAATTTTGAAATTGAAAATTTCACTTTCCAGATTTGATTTTACATGAGGTATAGTGTAATATTACAGCACACTTCCCTGGCAACTTGATGCCAACGTATATAAAGTGCTGTAATTTTACGATGGAGTTTTTAACAGTGTACCTACAACTTGAAAAATCACCCTGTGTAGAGAGAATTGAGTGGGTACCTACAGAATAAAATTCTCAGATTCCTATTGCCTGAATCCTAAAGTGATTAATATCGTCTACAGTAATCATGAGTATACTGGCATGTTCGGGGGAGATTTGGTATTATGGAGCTGAAGAATCGTCGCCAAATGACTGACATTGTTGTACTATATAGAATATCGTCAATGGCTTGTTCCGTGTGCCTTATGTTCTGCAGTCATTTTCATTCAGATTCCCTGATAAGTTGCGAAATATATAGAGACACATTTTATGCCCCTTTAAGCTAGACGGATAGCGCTCTAAATGCCCCTATTTTGGCTATAGGATGATAACTTCATTGAACAATATTTGCATTGACTAAGATATTTTGATATATCTGCACTCAGTAATCTGAAGCGTAGTCCCCAGGAATATTCTCTTATGAAGAAACACTACTGTTTCAATTTCTTTTGCTGGTTTTTGAATCGATGTAAGTACCTAATTTGTAGTTTCAAAGTGGCGAATTTTGTTTTTTTAGGCTGAGCCTGTTTGTATTCCTTGTAAACTATTGAATAAATTGATACATATGATCAACAATCTCAGGAAAAAAAGTTTCGACAAAACTTTCGAAAATTTTGCACGTTGTATGTTGGCATTTTTCAAGTTACAACGAAATTTCAATCTGATCACATTGGTACTTACCTATTTCATAAGATATCCAGGAAGTAATCTAAACAGTTGAGATTTCTATAACTGTATATAATAGATATAACTATATATAAGCAATTTGACCGATTTCGCCATATAACGATATTAACCGAGATATTCAGACCAAACCAAACCAAACCTGAAAAGTTAGACTACAAACGGTCAGACCGCCGGACAGAATTGAATTCGACCACGGATAAACCATCATCAGTGAGTTCAACCTAGTCGTTTGAGACCATTTTCCAGAAAATATTCGAAAATGCCAAACCTTGGGACAAAAATATAACGCGCTGTTCCCCAGCAGAACAATCGAGTAAAAATCGGATTCACACCGTTCAAATTTATTTTTTAGTGCCGAGATAAAAACAACAAATTTATATAATTTTATTGTCAAGAATGCAATAACAAACGTTCGAAGAGCACCCAGGTCCCAGGCCTCATTCAAATATCGAAAAGATAACGCTACTTTCGCGAGCCATTTCTTCCGAACAAACCATACCTTCGCAGATCTGAATATCCTCGAAATTCTCCGTCTGGTACCGAGAAGTAAAACATTTTAGAATCATTGGAAATCTTCAAGTACCTAAATATCCCGGCAGTAAAATGAAATTCCCCAGTTCTCGAAATTGAAATAAGCCTGTAGAACATTTGAATACGTTGTTACCTATAACTTAAAATACACCCAGTTTGAAAATGTAGTAGTACTACAAAACTCAGGTCACTGTTGAACTTTAATAAAATAGTTTGATAATAAACAAAGTAATTTCTCTTATTTCATTTCAAATGAACCCAGTAACAGACTATTATATCCAACCAAGTAGATAGTGTTCTTAGAAATAGAGGGGATGACGCTTCTTTGTGATTGGCTCCGGAGATAAACGTTCCTACGCGGCTCCGCGCTGTTTCTGAAAGTGACCAGTCTACTGCTGGGGTTCGATTTAGATACGTTTCAGACGAGTTGATTCTTGGAGATTTTCGTACTTATTTCGTGGTATTTTGTGTGTGTGTGTTAGGTTAAGTTTCGTATAATTAAGATAGTGACTTTATTTTTTAAGACAGTGACTTTATTTTTCAAGATAGTGACTTTGGTATTTGAGATAGTGACTCTTTTTTTAAAGATAGTGACTTTTTGTGTTTCGTGATAATAATTATTCCAACTTCTGAAAATGTGAGTATCAGCTCTTGAAAACATTATCCATCTATATTCTACCATTATAAATGATTACAAATCGATTTTCGGGAGTCATGCAGATTGATCTGCATTGATTCTTACACTGAGAAAAATCGTCCGAATGAACAGTTTGTTGGGAGTTATTTCATCAATAACGAACGCGGTGTCCATTTACTTATAACAATCCACTGGGATGAGTAGAATGAGTTTTCTGTTATTGCCCATTTGCTATAAATAATCTTTTTCTTGATGTGGGAGTCAAGAAATTTACAGGTTATAAGTTCATAATACCCACTATAAACTTTTTCATTCAATAAATATCATTTGTGATGAGAATGAATACTGTTGATTAGTCATTACTAGTTTGGGATGTGGATCTACCTTGCGCCCAGATCTACCTTTCGTTTAGATACGCCTTTTATGTAGTTAAATGATTTTGCACTCGTATGACGTCATCGAAAAATTTTGTAAACACTCGCAAAAAAATGCTCTGTACCCTCGCAAAAAAACGCTCTCTATGACTTGTCAAAACATATGTCAAGGTTATTTCGGAATTATAAACTTTCAGATACATTTTCTAGAGAAACGGGAAAAAATATCGTCGAAAGGGGATCGAAAACGAATAAAAGGATATTTAATCTTCAAAAACTTACCAGCAAAAGTAACCTAGCTTGTACACAACGGTAGGATTCCAGTAAGAAAGATCGTTCTGAACCGGCACAAATTATGCTGAAATTTTGGAAAAAACTCAAAGTTGGTGGTAAAACACTTAATAGGATTCAGTACCAACCTCTAATCGATCCATTTCCATATAATATATCCCATATTGCAGTCGATTTAGTCGAATTTCATGTTAAAATTCCTTATAAGGAACTCTGGTTCATAGGGTAGATTTATGGAATTTCCTTTTATAATATCACCAATCGCTTCATTATTTTGCTTGAATACGAAGCCCCGTGCTTAGTTTTTGCCTTTTCATACAATATTTGCCAGTATTTCGGCGTTTTACGGTCAGTTTTATTCAATTTCTATCTGACAGCACTGACATCGCTTTCCGACCCCGAATGTAAACACAGATCGGACTCGATGGTTTGTCAGAAATTTTCCGACAAAAAAGAAACGTCACGAAGTAAACAAACTTCTTACGAATTTTTCCTACATTTTCGTTCGTTTGAGAGGAATGGGAATATATTCATGGACGTCTACGGTCTTTGAAGGTTCATTCCCAACCCTCGGTTTAGGCCGAAAAGCTTCGCCTTCGTAGGAGACAGCCCGTATGGAACGGTCTATTTTACGAAATCGGTGAAATTCGTCAACTTTAGGAATTTTTTTAGGTATCTTGGAATTCTTCGACGTTTTCGAACGTGGTATCTACGGAAAGAGCGTTCTTTCTTCTTTCAGATCGGGAAATCGCCTTCGGCGAGTTCCCTCTCTCGGTGGCTCGAGGTTCCGCTTCGCGGAACCTCACGCCACCGTCGAACTGTCAAAGTTTCGAATTTCGTGGTTCGATGATTTTTGCTTGTTCGTTTAGATATATAGATTATAGTGCTTTAATTATTCATAAATGAAAAGTTATTTGAATTAATTAAAAGTTATTCATTAATTTCGGAGTTACTCGGTTTCCTCCGTTCTTGCAGTTTTTTATACGAATCGACGGCCAACGCCGCGCGAAGCCGCTTTAAGGGCGCCATTTTTTCCGTCTAAAAAGCTATCGGTTCGGTATTGGCGCCACCAGAGACTACAAACACAGACGATATCATGGACTAGGCCGACTGGGCGTCACGTAACTTCAGCACACTGCTCTATGCATAGAGAGAGAGGTATAGTGAAGAATGGAATAGGGACCGGCAGAAGACTCTAATTTGCTATTGCGGTACATAAGAATATCAGGTTTTTAAATTTCTAGGAGATATTTTGACTATTTCGAATGGGATGAGTATAGAAAACCAGAGGAGCAATGTCGTGAAGGCAGCAACTTGTGCGCGCATGTTCAATGGAGATTACAGCTTTTTTGGCAACGAATTTGAATACGCGCACAAAAGCTGCTGCCTTCACGGAAGTGCTTCTCTAGGTTATTCGATAATGTATACTGGATTTCAATTCGATCTAGATCCAAACTGTTTTTTTGGAATTATTGGGAAAATAAAATGGGTATATCTACGGAATTATTGGGCGGATCCTACCCATTCACGAATTCGACCATTGTAATTAAGCCCCAAACCTACTACTAATCGAGTTTCTGGGTTGTTTCTTTTGTTACTGTGTTTACGGTTGGCTATTAATCCAAAGTCAGAAACAACCGCAACACTTATGAAGATGCCAAATATGAAATAATTAATGCACAAATTTGGTGATAAGGCCTTATAGGCGATCGTTAACACAATAACCTCCGAACGAAATCAATAAGAAACTCAATATTCGTAGAATAGATTTGGACCTCAATTACGAAGGCCGAATTCGTGAATAGCTAAAATCCACCCAAAACTTCCGCAAATATAGCCATTAAAAATTAGTTTTTTCCAATTTCCAAAAATATAGATCAGATTGAATTGAAATCCAATACTTCATCGAAAATGACATTTCTCGATGGTTTAGACAGAATTTCATGAGGATAATGTGATTTTTTTTAAAATTTTCTAATGACACGATCACCACAAAATTACTTATAAAGTTGTCAATCAGCATTTTCAATCAATTCAAGGATATCCAGGAAAAAACACGAAATTTGACATATTTTCTCGAAATAAAACTTATCATCGAATCGAACTGAAGTTTGGTACACTACTGTGAAATATAAGGTTCAAGGCCTGAGCAAAACTCTTTTTCGAATATAATGTATTCGAAAAAAAAAATTTTTCGAAAATTTTATTCGCTGACAACAAGATTTCAACAAAATTCCGCGAAAAGTTGCGAGCAGAACTTACGGTCAAACCATCTGTCAAGTTTCAATCCAATCGCTTCAGTAGTTCTCGAAATATCAGGAAAATAACCTCAAAACTTCAAATGGCTATAACTCCAAAACCATTCGACCGATTTTGCCCCCTAACAAACTTAACCTTCGTATTTTGAAATACAACCTTACGCTTGTAACCGTGATGACGGCCGGCCGGACAGAATCGATTTTGACACTGGATTCATTATCAGTCAGTCCAACCTAGTCGTTTGAGACTATTTTCGGCTCAAAATTCGAGAATAACAGACATTTGGACCAAACATACGCGCAACGAGCTACATGAATTAGAATGATGACCTTTTCTTGATATATTTTCGTATCTTTCATAAACAAGAGAAGTTTATCGTGTTCAATTTGTGTATGTTTTTATTTCTGTTCCAAAGTTTTCCGAAAGTTCAGAACTGAAACACACTTTTTTGATTAATTTCATATTCCATATCATGGAAAATTTATTTCAATTGGAATATCCAGTATTTCTTATAAATTTATGGCCATTCAAATATTATAAAAAAAAATTCAGAAAAGCACTGCCGTGAAGGCAGCAGCTTTTGCGCGCATGTTCAATGTAGATGACCGCTTCGGCAACGAATTTGAACTTGCGCGCGAAAGCTTCTGCCTTCACGGCAGTGCTTTTCTAGATTTTTTTTCGATGAATTACTGGATTTCAATTCGATCTAATCTGTATTTTTGGAAATATTGAAAAAATAAAATTTTTAATGGGTATATCTACGGAATCATTGGGCGGATTTTACCCATTCACGAATTCGACCTTCGTAATTAAGCCCCAAACCTTATCTACAAATATCGAGTTTCTTAGTCGGTTCTTCCAAAAGTTATTGTGTTTGCGGTCGGCCTAACGGCCGACTGTGTAAACACATTAACTTCCGGGAGAAACAACTCAGAAACTTAGTAGAGTAGGTTTGGACCTCAATTACGAAGGTCCAAATCGTTAAGGGGTTAAATCCGCCCAATGATTCTGCAGATATACCCATTCAAAATTTATCTTTCCAATATTTTCAAAAAACCAGATTATATCGAATTGAAATTCTGTACTCTTTCGAAAAATGACAGTTCGAAGGTTCATACAGAATTTCATGGGGATAATTTGATCAGACAATCACAGAATATTGAATATTTGAAAAAATAAAAGTTTTTTTTCGAATTGTTCTGATGACTCGATCATCACGAAATTCTGCGCAAAGTTGTCCATCAGTATTTCCAGGCTAGCTGCCAAGTTTCAGTATGATTGACATAGTATTCTTTTGAGTTATTCCAAAAAAAATACCGATATTTGAGAAACCACGAAATTTGACGTATTTTTTCACCTTATATTCGAAAATTATGACCGCATTGAATTAAAATTTGGTACACTGCTGTGAAATACAAAGCTCATGGTACGACCGGAATTTTTTCCGAGTGTAATGAACAGTTTCCGAGAAAAATTTTGAAACATTTTGTTTCCTTCAAAAGTTAGGGTACAAATTGACAGACGGCAGGAAAGAATTGGATTCGACCACGGGTTCATCATCAGTGAATTGTGCATGAGTCCAACATAGCCGTTTGAGACCATTTTCCAGAAGAAATTCGAAAATTTTAAACATTGGAACGAAAACATAACGCGCTGTTCTCCAGAACAATGGCGTAAAAAGCGCCTTCACAACGTTATTTTAAGATTCAAATTGGTTTTTAAATGCTAAAGATGAAAATCCATTCATTCAAATATCGAAAAGATAACTCTAATTTAGCGAACCATTTCTTTCAAACAAATCATAACCTTACCAGACATGAATCACCTCGAAATTCTCCGGCTGGTACCAAAAAGTAAGACACGCGTTTTAGAATGCATGGAAATCTTCAAGTACCTAAATATCCCGGCAGTAAAACGAACAGACGGACCTATGGACTTCCCCACTTCCCGAAATTGCCAAGAAATAGGCCTGCACAACATTTAAATACGTTGTTAACTAACTTGATATACACAAAGTTTGAAAATTTATTTTATTATATTTGAAATGAATGAAGTAACGGACTACTCCATCCAACCAATGGAATAGTTTTCTTAGAAATAGAGGGGATGACCCTTCTTCGTGATTGGTCCCGGAGATAAACGTTAGTCCGCGCTGGTTCTGAAGCGGGACTGAACTGACCCAGAGACCAGTCTATTGCTAGCATTAGGGCCAGTATTATGAAACTTAACTGAAAGTTATCTTTAATTTTAACTGACTGTTAAACTTTTGCTCGAAAAATTATAAAAGTCTCATTTCTATCATAGACAAGATATACTATGATGATCTCTATAAGAAGGAGAAGGAAATAATTAAAGATTCTGTGATAAATCTAACCACCAATTTCTGGGTTGGAAAAATACTCCCTTTCAAAACATGATAGGAATAAACAAATCCTCTATTGACAAATACCTATTCGCACTATGAATCAGGGAGCTTAATGGATTGTGGTTTCCATAAAAATAGAAAGTGAATTACTGATTTGAGGGAGAGTTGCAATGATCAATTTTGAATTCTTATACTTTTTGCAATTGGAAGGGATGTTTTGGTATTTATTCGGTAACCGAACTAAAACAACTACTTCCACTGATGAATATATTTGAAATGAAAGCTTAAAAGGAAAAACTTTGACAATAATGATATACAAATTCAGGAATAATTGTACAATTACAATGAAATTCTTCCAAATCCAATTAGGTACTGATTAGGTCATTAAATTAAAAAAAATGGTAATGTTTTGTGTGGCTCCAGGTTATCCAGCCTTGCTATTTAGAATTTGTACACAGTTACCAGCTACAGTTTGGCCATTATTATAAGAAAAGTATCCATTGCAATTATGATGGTTTCTTTTCATCTTAAAAGTTAAATAATGTGTATAAATTATTATGTTTCATTACGCCTTCAAAACTTTTATCTGTTATATAATACACCAAAAAGAATAAATGCCAATGATTTTTTTTCATTTACATCTTATAATAGTTGAACAGAAAGAGTAACTGATATTTTCATTACAATAATATGCCACGATCAAGTCTCGAGATTGGATTCTTACTCGAGTGAGGTTTATAGCAGGCATTTTGATGTAAATAGATAATAAGTATGCAATTTTTCATGGGACATTTCTGATAATACAGTTCATCAGTATAGTTGATTTGTGAAAACCCCTAAAATCTCCAGCAACTATCAAGAAAGAACAAGATGCATAAACTCTGCGCGTATTACATTCGCATGGCACTAGCGTCATAGCACGATTTTTAAGAATATGTATTCCATTAGAGGCGTACAGAGTGTCCAGATAAGCGAAATCGGTTTTTGAATTCCGTTTCTTCCCATAAATTCAAATGATGGTTCAGCCGATTTCTAAATATCCTTTCTCAACAAGGATATTCAACAATAATCATGGCATCATCGTTATATTCACTTGAAATTCCTTAAAAAATGAAGTGGATATCTCTTGCTAACATGTTTCCGAAAATAGAAACCAACATGTTGACAACAAACAAATCGAGGTTATATTCCTCTTATGTCAGCCGAAAAGACAGAGAATCTGTGAAAAAAAACGATTTAACTTAAACTATAATTGATACCCAAACCACCAGATAAAGATAACCCTGCAAATCTAACTTTAACTGGAAATTACTGCTTAATTTTCAGTTGAAGTTAAAGATAACTTCCAGTTAAGTTTTATAATGCCGGCCCTTAGTAGCGTAGATGTTAGAGCGATTCGGTCGAGTTTCGAGTTATTTGTATGGTTTTTTGTTTGTGTCTTTCTAGTTCTTGTTCTAATATTTTATGTGTGCCTGTGTGTGATTTAGTTGATATAGTGATTCCATTTTTCAAGACAGTGACTTTGTTTTTGAGATAATGACTCCTTTCTATAAGATAATGACTTTTGTGCTTGTAAGAATAATTGAGAACTGATAACAACCACTGGGGTAAGTAGAATTTATTTTCTGTTATCTCCAGTTTGCTACAAATAATCTTTTTCTTGGTGTGGGAGTCAAGAAATTTACAGGTTATACGTTCCTAAAACCCACAATTATCTTATTCATTCAATTAATTTCATTGGTGATAAGTATACTTTCGATAGGCCATTATAATTACTTTTATCATTCATAAATGAATAGTTATACTGTTAATTCGGTTTCCTCCGTTCTTGCAGTTTGTCATTCGAATCGACGGCCAACGCCGAGCGAAGCCGCCTGAAGGGCGCCATTTCCATCTAGAAGGTTGTCGATTCGGTATTGGCGCCACCAGAGACTACATACACAGACCATAACATGGACTGGGCGTCACTTAACTTTAGCAGACTGCTCTGTGCAATCTACCTTAGAGTGAGAGGTATAGTAAAGGATGGAATAAGGACAAGCCGAGGATACGAGTTTGCTATTGGGGTACATTAGAAAATCAGGTTTTCAATTTTTAGGAGAAATTTTGAGTATCCTCATTAAATTCGATAAAAACTTTCAAATTGTAATTTTTCGATAAATTACTGAATTTCAATTTGATCTTATCTGTATTTTACCCACTCACGAATGCGGCCTTCGTAATCAAGATCCAAACCTTCTCTACAAATATTGAGTTTCCAAGTTGTTTTTTTCGGAAGTTATTGTGTTTACGATCTGACCGTAAACACCGACCGTATTTGTAGAATATTTTTCGAGAATTTGTCGTGAAGGAAAAAAAATTGTCGCGCTTTTGGTTTTTTTAAAGGGTTGCTTGCTTAAAATTAATTTATCAGTGCCATTCTTCAATATGGATGGAATTCGATCAAACATGTTATAAATATTTGTAAAGAACTCGTCGTAAACCATCTAATGTGTCATCTCTAGAAGAGAACTGCCGTGAAGGCAGCAGCTTTTGCGCGCATGTTCAATGTAGATGACCGCTTCGGCAACGAATTTGAACATGCACGCAAGAGCTTCTGTCTTCACGGCAGTGCTTTTCTAGATTTTTTCGATAAATTACTGGATTTCAATTAGATCTAATATTTATTTATGGAAATATTGGAAAAATAAAAATTTCGAATGGGTATATCTACGGAATAATTGGGCGGATTTTACCCATTCACGAATTCGACCTTTGTAATTAAGCCCCAAACCTACTCTACAAATATCGAGGTTATAAGTCGTTTCTTCCGAAAGAAACAACCTAGAAACTCGATATTTGTAGGGAAGTTTTGGACCTTGATTACGAAGGCCGAATTCGTGAATGGGTAAAATCCACCCAATGATTCCGCAGATATACCCATTCAGAATTTTACTTTTCCAATATTTCCAAAAATACAGATCAGCTCGAATTGAAATCCAGTACTTCATCGAAAAATTACAGTACGATGGTTCATGCAGAATTTAATGAGGATGATATGATAAGAAAATCACAGAATATTTTTTTCAAATTGTTCTAATGACACGATCATCACGAATTTTGCATAAAGTTGTGTTTCAGCATCTTCAAACAAGCTACGAAATTTTATTAGGATTGAATCAGTATTTCTTGAGTTATACCGAAAAAACCAACGATATCGAGAAGAAAACCTCGAAACTTGACAAATTTTTCCCCAATGTCTCCAAAAATTATGATCGTATCGAACTGAAATTTGCTACACCGCTGTGAAATCAGAAGCTCAAAGTCCGAGTGGAACTTTGTTTTGGAAAGGATAAACGGTTTCCGGAAAGAAACTTTTTTTGAAAAAAAAATTAGAATTTTTTTTAAAAATTTACTGACAGTATGATCCTGACAAAATTTGGCTCAAAGTCGCGCATCGTTATACTCCACCTATTTGCCATGTTCAAATCCAATCGATCGAGTAGTTTCTGAAATAAAAAATAAAAAATTTCAAGGGGCTATAACTCCGAAACTATTCGGCCGATTTGGCTCATTAACGAACTTCGCCGCGGCATTCGGATGTGCAAACTACTCTACAAGTTTTAAGTCGCTAACTGGCTCTGTTCGACAGTTATCGTGTCCACGGCCAGCCGGACAGAATTGATTTTTACACCGGATTCGTCATCCGTGTGTCCAATCTAGTCGTTTGAGACCATTTTCGGCTCAATCATCGAAAATTACAGACATTTGGACAAAACGATAGCACGCGGTTCCCCTAGAACATGCGCGCAAAAATACTTAATTTTTTTGCGCAAATGTTCTAAGAAGAGCGTGCTATCGTTCCGTCAAAATTTCTGAAATTTTCGAAATTTTTCCTGAAAATTGTTTCAAACGAGTAGGTTGCACTCACTGCTGACGAATCCGGTATAAAAATCTATTCTGTCAGCCAGAAGGCAAGTTTTATGGGCTTACGTAGGATCCTACCGACTTGAAATCTTCATGGTAGGTTGCATTTCAAAATGCGACAGAATCAGCTAAACGGTTAAGTCATTTGAAATTTTGAGGTTATTGATATTTAAGAAACTACCCGAATAATGGGATTGCGGAACTAGGCAGTTGGTTGAAACATAATTTTTTTCGACGAGAAAATTCGCTCATACCTTTGAGCTTCAATTTCATAGCAGTATATCAAATTTCAGTTCAATTCGATTTCAGTTTTCAAGGAACTAATTTCTCTGAAAAATATGTTAAATTTTGAGGTTTTTTTTACAGTATCGTTGTTTTATCTGGAATAGCTCAAAAATACTGATTTAATCCTGATGAAACTTAGTAACTCGTTCGTGAATGATGATTAACAACGATAGGAATTGGTTTCACGGAGAAAAAGTCCAAAAAGCACTGCCGTGAAGGCAGCAACTTTTGCGCGCATGTTCAATGTAGATGACCGCTTCAGCAACGAATTTGAACGTGCGCGCAAAAGCTGCTGCCTTCACGGCAGTGCTTTTTGAAATTTTTTTCTGATAAATTACTGGATTTCAATTCGATCATATCTATATTTTTGGACATATTGTAAATATAAAATTTTGAATGGGTATATCTACGGAATCATTTGGCGGATTTTACCCATTCACGAATTCGACCTTCGTAATTAAGCCCCAAACCTACTCTACAAATATCGAGTTTCTAAGTCGTTTCTTCCGGAAGTTATTGTTTTTACGGTCAGCCTGACGGCCGACTGCGTAAACACAATAACTTCCGAAAGAAACAACTTAGAAACTCGATATTTGTATAGAAGGTTTGGACCTTAATTACGAAGGCCGAATTCGTGAATGGGTAAAATCCACCCAATGATTCCATAGATATACCCAATCAAAATTTTATTTTTCCAATATTTCCAAAAATACAGATCAGATCGAATTGAAATCCAGTACTTTCATACAGAATTTAATGAGGATGATATGACGAGAAAATCATAGACATTTTTTTTTCAAATTGTTCTAATAACACGATTATCACGAAATTTTGCATAAAGTTGTCTTTCAGCATCTTAAAACTAGCTGTGAAGTTTAATCAGGACTGAATCAGTATTTCTCGAGTAATACCGAAAAAATCAACGATATCGAGAAGAAAACCTCGAAATTTGACATATTTTTTCCCGATATCTCCAAAACTTATGATCGTATCGAACTGAAATTTAGTACACTGCTGTGAAATTAGAAGGTCAAAGTGTGAGTATAATTTTTTTTTGGATATGATTAATGATTAATTTCGAAAAAAATTTGATATGATCTTGACGAAATTTGGCTCAAAGTTGCGCGTCGTTATACTCCACCAAACTGCCAATTTGAATCCAATCGCTTGAGTAGTTCCTGAAATAAAAAATAAATAACTTCAAAACTTCAAGTGCCTATAACTCCGAAACTATTCGACAGATTTGGCCCATTAACGAACTTAGCCGCGGCATTCTGATGCGCAACCTATCCTAGAAGTTTCAAATAGCTAGCTTGCTTCTGTCGACAGTTATCGTGTCTACGGCCGGCCGGCCGGACAGAATCGATTTTGACACCGGATTCGTCATCAGTGAGTCCAACCTAGTCGATTGAGACCATTTTCGGCTCAATCATCCAAAATTACAGACATTTGGACTAAACGATAGCACGCTGTTCCCCTAGAACATGCGCGCAAAAAGAGCTCTAGTAATAATAAATAACATAATCACAAGGACGAATATCCGTTGATAAATCAACAAATATTTCCCCTTGATCCGAGCTAATCATCCAATCAACCAAAACACCTACACCGAAGAAGCGGATCCAGGTAGAATGACTACAGCTGTTTCAAAATTGTTATTGATCGTCAGGTCAACTTAACTTGGATAAACCTCAGATAGTTCTCACGATACTTGTTACCTTTCAGAATGACCGCTGCAGTATAACAACGTACATCGCGCCATCTGCCAGGAGCATCTTGCGAGTTCCACCTTCGAGTGCAGAATACTTTGATCGATGTGTATGACGTTCATCCTTTTGTCGCATCAGGTCGCTGTAACTGCGATATTGCAGTTTTACAAACAACCGACACGACATTGGAAACGCTCAGGATGAACGTCATACGCATCGATCGAAGTATTCTGCACTCGAAGGTGAGACTCGCAAGATGTACCTGGCAGATGGCGCGCTGTATGTTGTATACTGCAGCGGTACTTCTGAAAGGTAACAAGTATCGAGAGAACTCTCTGAAGTTTATCCAAGTTAAGTTGACCTGACGATCAATAACAATTGTGAAACAGCTGTAGTCATTCTACCTGGATCCGCTTCTTCGGTGTAGGTGTTTTGGTTGATTGGATGGTTAGCTCTGATCAAGGGAGAATATTTGTTGATTTATCGACGGATATTCGTCCTTGTGATTATTATGATTAACAACTTTCGTGAGGGCGGTGTCATCACGAAAATCTGAAAAAAAATCAATTTTTCTTTCAAATATTTTATATTCTGTGGTCTTCCAATTATATTTCCCTACGATATTGTGTATGAACCTCTGAGTTGTTATTTTTCAATCAAGTTCTGGGTTTCAATTCGATCGAACTGTATTTTTGTGAATATTGAAAAAACGAGATTTTGAAACTTATTTTTGCCATTTTCTGTCAAGCTTTTTTGACCAGATAAAATTTCGTAGATCCTGCTTTAAGAATTTCAATTTAACCGAATTGCCATTTTTTAAAGATTCCTTTCGTTAAAACATCATCATATGCTATCGCATATTACTTTTCAATTTCAATTACTACATTGTTCCTTTTGAATTCATCGTTATGTTCATCTACGGGTATGCTTCGTATTCATCTTCCGATGAATTGTCATTCAATTCCATTATTATTGGATCGAATAGATTTTTATCCGAAAATTATTCTTTTCTATTTCAATTACTACATTGTTCCTTTTGAATTCATCGTTATGTTCATCTACGGGTATGCTTCGTATTCATCTTCCGATGAACTGTCATCCAATTCCATTATTATTGGATCGAATAGATTTTTATACGAAAATTATTCTTTTCTATTCTTCTCGTTTTCCTTTTCCCTTTTTCAGTTCACACTTTACCTCCGAAATTTTTCATATATACTCCTAACTTTTTTTTTGGTTAAATCTCCTTAGTGTATACGTGCTCATTCTTTCCCTACCTTCCTCCAAAAACCAACATGAGGAAGATTTTTCTATCACGGAAGCCTAAAACCGAAAATTTTTCAATGGAACTCCAGCACCCCGTCCTCAGATTTTTCCTCGTAATTTCACGTTCAAAAAATTTTCTCACGAAAATTTCACGAATTCTAATAAAAGAATTATCCCTTCAGTCCAAGCGCAAGAACTTGTAAACTTGTAACTTCCATATTTGAAGCAGAATCAGCATTTCAGTAAAAATATCATATTTAGTAGAATATGCCATGAAAAAAGCACATTTACGTTACATGGATCAAAAAACTTCATTCCTATAAATTTTGATTCGAATAGATATTGTGCAGAATTAACATAAATTTTATCATGATCCATAGGAAATTCTCTAATAGATTTCCACATTTTTGAGGGAATTTTCTACAGAACAACATAATTAGTCTATTTATCACTGAGCCCTGAAAATTTCGTTTCATCGAAGGCTCGGTAAATTGAAATAAATTTTTTATTGTATTATTGTAGGTAACTCTCTGAAGAAAGTATAATAAGTATTTCATAATCTCAAAAAACGTCATTATATTATTTCCAACCTACAGAGCCCCTGTAGATGCTTTAATAGGGCAAAACATGTTGAGCGAATTTTATAAATAAAAGATCCATTTACGTACGAAAATTCTTGTTATTTTATTTCTGATCTGTTCAAAATGAAAGGAAAATCAAAATGAAAGAAGAATACTACAAAAAAACCGAGATTATTGGAACTTGTTGAGCAAGACGGTAAAAGGTTGTCAAATGTATGGAAGCAATTGCCAAAGCATGTAGAAAGTGATTTTTTTTTAATTTTCATTATATCTATGAGACTAGGTATATGTTTCTTGTTCCTTGACAGTTTGATTCTCTTTTATTACATGTGTTGTGTACTCATTGATGTGGATATTAAAGTTTAATTTATTATTGTCTGAAAATATTCATTCCTTATTTTTTGAGCATTCTTTCAATCCTCAGAAAAACTACATCTAACTGATAATTTTCTTCATTAATTCCATCCATATATATCTTGTCTATGAGTCCATCACACTCCGTCTATCTCGAATTTTAAAGTAACCTTCCAACTTAAGGCTCTTCAGTTCACTAGATGATCGAAGCAATTTGGCCATGGGTGTTGTGTATATTCATTTCATCCTACAAAATATGTATTCGAATGCCCTGTCATTAAGTTAGACGATCGCAGCTCTTACTTATTTTTTGAGTAACGAAATATATTGAACAAAGTACTATTAGTGTATACATTCAAGAAATGCATACCTGATAGCTGATGGCTACTCAAATAAAGTATATACGTTATAGAAAGAAAAAGTGCTATGTTGCAACGTTCTTCTCCACCTAAAATCGAAATTAAAAAATATATAACGACTTACGTACTAGACAGCCTATTAGCATTAAAAAGTGATATATTGTTGCTTAGAACTTAGAATGGAAACTAGACAAATTGACTTCAATGGGTCATATTATTTTGCGAATTGGAAAAGCCAAAACTTACAGCAGATCTCGGGTATCTCTATCTAACTCAAGTCCTGAAGTGAATTACTATTCAACAAAAGAACGTTCAGCTCAACTACTTCTTGAGTCTAAACCTCTCATGAATATCTGATCACCCCGTATAATTTTTTATTATCAATGTGTAGCCTTCGAAAATCTAGGGAGATATAAGCTGGTTAGTCATTGATTTAAATATTAATATTGCTTGAACTTGATTATAGATAGGTAATTTCTAACATCCTGTACCTACTTACTGTTTAAACGTGAAAAAAAATCAATATAGAGTTTTGAATGTTTCACCGTGTTTGAATATTTCTGATTGGTTTCGTTTGGACTAGTAAAGCATCGTCGGAGATTTGATGGATATTTTTGTTGTTATTAATATCGTACAAAATATGAATGTATAAGCAAAAAATACCTTCGTCAAGCTTCAGCAGCTCCTTGAAATTGGCCTTCATGTCGGGTACTGAGGATGAGTTCATGCATGTCTTGATGGCATTCAACAACCTTTCCCTTGTCAGAGGAAATGTCCTAGTAAGTGCCCCTGTATGGTCTGAGTATATAACATTGAAGTCAGCCAGCAACTGAAAGGAACACGATAACATTAAAAAATTATTACCATCTAGAAAAGGTATCTTCGGTTATGAAGATTATGATGAAACATATTTTAATCTGAACCTATATATAAACAATCGCGTTAAAATACTTTGGATAGATTCCATGAAGTGAGTGTTCCAACAGTTAAAATGGGTGGCATTTTTGAAATGTTCAAAACTTATAACGCTCATGATAAATATCTAGTTTAACTCCCCACGAATTTTTCGGGTTCGATTTTTTTTTATTGCAAAATGAGCGTTTCCATGTGTTTTTTTTTATTGATTTCAATACTAGCACACAAGTTTTTCTGCAGCAATTTCCAAATAAACGGGATATGGAGTGAATAAGGGTGCTTGGGCGGAAAACAACTCGTGAAATTATGGCACTACAAGAGATTTGGATGAAAAGAATAGGTTTCACAGAGTGGATAATCACCGTAGCAGTCACATTTCCTTCCTACTACTAATTTTATAACCTCATGCATGTTTTGAAACTATTTATATTTCAATATGTGTTCTACTCAATTTGTTTTTTTTTGTTCAAAACGATTTATGTTGGTACTTTCATTATGTTTGGCATATGAAATCTACGGTTCGCAACACTTGTATTATTCTGTGTTGATTGACGATTACTTCAATATACGTTGTTTTAGTGAGCGACACTTTACAGCTAAACAACTTGAAATAATGAAATATACTTACTTCTGAATATTTCGGCGTAATTAACTAAACCCCATCCTCTTCAGTGGCCGCCGACATCATCCTCGTTGGCTGCCATTTCCATTGATTCTATATATTCACCGATTGGAGTATATATTTTCTCTTGATCCCCATCTTGACTTTGATCTAAGCCAAAGACAATAGGGGCCAAATCATATAAATAATCAGCAGCACTTGATGCATACATAACTATTTCTCCGATAAATGGCAAAATTCACAATAACTGCACTTGTACAGAAAAATGGCAAATACCACAACTACATGTGCGTGTTCCAACAACCAACGAACCGCGTCTTACCCAGAGTAGCGGATTGATTATGGCGATTTATAGGAATTCTGTTAAAATCAAAGTTCTGTGCTGTTAGAACAGTAACGTCGGTCGTAGAGATAACAGGAATAATATAGCATTGATAATCTGAATTTATGTGAGAAATACGGAATATTCCTGTTGAATTTAATGGGTCCATACTGTTAATCATACAAACATTGTTGGGTGTATATTACGAAATGATTATATTTTACTAGATATTCCTGTAACATTAACAATGCTTTATTCCGGTTGCACTTAGGGTTCTGAACTATGTATGGTTTACAGTCGTGGCTCGTAAATATGGCAGAATATTATTCTACATACACAGGAAATATTCCTTATGAATTAAAGGTACAATATCACTGCTAAACTTACTATTTTTCCTGTTCATACGACAGAAGCCACTTGTACCGGAATCGGCATGTTAAATTTCAAGTACAGATTGTTCTCATAACGGTCTTTTTCTGTTGTGATGATAATAATTGCGTTTAAACAAGAGGAATTTATTTAACCGGAATTTCCCGGATTTTTTTTTTCTCAGTGAACATTCGTTTCGGGATCTTCCGCACATATATATCTTGAAATCAAATCTCAACTTGTCCATTTAAATGATATCAACAA
The DNA here is from genome assembly GCA_958510865.1 of Myrrha octodecimguttata. Taxonomy (NCBI): domain Eukaryota; kingdom Metazoa; phylum Arthropoda; class Insecta; order Coleoptera; family Coccinellidae; genus Myrrha; species Myrrha octodecimguttata. The sequence continues at coordinate 153,787 of CAUEHS010001049.1, forward strand.
GAATGTTGTTTTATAATGTTAATCTTTCAATCTTGAATGATCGATAGAATTGTTTCTCCGAAACCAAAGTAAATTTTATTTCCTCATACAAAATACAACTTATAACACATTCTAATAATAACTCAAATCATTCCATGAAATCAAAGAAACAACATTTAATGTTGATTATTCGATCTTTCATTCAATTTGAACTCAATAGACTACTTCGGCCCAAGTTGCCAAACCACAATTTTCTTCACAAATTTACTATCACTGGGGAACGGTACATTCAGGACAAATTCGGCATGATAAGGTTCGCGTTATTTATAAATAGAGAGATATTGCAACTTTTGAATATCGCAAGCGTTATGTTATTACAGTGCGCTAAAGATAACGTTTTGGTGGTTAACGTGAATCTAACTGTCTTTCCAAAAGTAGACGTTTTGCTATACGTTTTTTTTACAGTTACGTTAGTTATCAGTTTGTTAGGTTAGGTTATGTGAGACGTCAGATTTTTGTGTTACAAACTCACGTTTAAACTCCTAAAGCTTAATAACTTGCATTTCTGTATTAGTTTTTTGATTCTGGACAAAATGAAAATGGAATCGGAAACGGAAAGTTCAGCTGGTTTTATTGCAGCAGAAGTGGAAGTAGTAATATTGCACAATATAATTGGCATGGTTCAAACTATTCCTAATTTAAAACCCCGGCTCATGTTGCTTCCAAAAGAATTTCTTAATTCGTGAAAAAGTAACAAATACCTATATATGAAGAAAATTGGCTGTAGTAGCACTAATAAAGCTTAATGTCTAATATCAGTTGTCTGTAAGAGATATAATAAAATAGATTTAAAAAATCTGAGGAAGTTGTGTGATTGATTCCGAAAAACATATTAAGAAACAGCTTTTCAATGACAGTGATCGGAGCCGAAAGGGCCCGGAGCTTAACGAATCCTTCCGATATAGAATAGCGCAACGTAAATTGCGGCCCGCAATTAACGTTAGACGCTAACGTCGCGTTATTCTGAATCTGAATCTGCGCATGCTTACATGTCAAAAATAACGTTTGCGCTAATATCGTCACACAAATCTGACACTGCAATATCTATCTAATATCCGTAAAACATGCCACGGCATCTCAAACAAGATAATTCCTTCCAAATGTAGGGTTTTGTTAAGATCACCTCTGATTGGCTGAAATTTAAGTTGGGATTCCTGACTTTATGTTAATAGTGTCGAATTTATATATCTGTCACCAGAACGACGGTCAATGTTGTATGGTAACATATCCATGGCATAGAATGATCCATGATGTAAAAAACATGGTGTGCTCATCTGAAAAATGAGTGACGTCAGCAAGATTGTATTTTCTGTTAGCTGACGTCATTCATTCTTCAGATGAGCACACCATGTTCTTTACATCATGGAACGATCTTTATTTATTTTATGATCTATAGAACATAAAAGAGACAACAATCAACAATGGAAAAATTACTAGGTTTGGTCTATGGATTAAAAGGTAAATAAAGATTGTTCTATGCTATGGATATGTTACTATAAAACATTAATTGTTGTTCTTTTCCACAGGATTAATATGTCTATGTTCTGGTGACAGAAAGATTGCTTTTTCATCAATCAAATTCCGTAATTATTCTTTTTTTCAGGAACCAACCGAATATTTCATGTCTACAGAACGGAAAACCGGCAACCGAAAAAACCAAGTTGATTTGCGGAACACATCCTTTATAAATTTGACACTATTAACATGAAATCAGAAATCCCAACTTGAATTTCAGCCTAACAAAAAACCTATATTTGGAAGGAATTATCTTGTTTGAGGAGCCGAGGCATCTTTCACGGATATTTATAAATAACGCGAACCTTCTCGTGTCTAATTTGTCCTGAAATCCCCGTTCCCCAGTGATAGTAAATTTGTTAAGAAAATTATGGGTTGGCAACTTGGGCCGAAGTCGTCTATTGAATATTCCTTTCTATTCACAATTTCAATTATTTTATTACTCTTGTCACTTTGACATCTAATGTGATTCGATAAGCTCACATATTAATCCTTACAAATATATAAGCTTTCGTGGATTTTCTTGATATCGTTTTCTTTCCTGTTTAACTCAAAAAAAGCTGATTTAATCGGAATGAAACTTGGCAGCTTGTTCGGAAATGCTGATGGGCAACTCTGTGCAAAACTTCGTGATGATCGTGTGATGACAACAATTCGAGAAAAAGGAATTTTTTTTCCAAATTGTCAATACTCTGTGATCTTCTGATCATATTATCTTCATAATATTTTGTATGAATCTTGGAACTGTCATTCAAACTGTATTTTTGGAAATATTGGAAAAACAAAATTTTGAATGGGTATATCTGCGGAATCATTGGGTGGATTTTACCCATTCACGAATTCGGCCTTCGTAATTAAGATCCAAACCTACACTATAAATATCGAGTGTCTGAGTTGTGTGTTCTTCGGAAGTTTATTGTGTTTACTGTCGGCCGTTAGGCCAAATTTGTGAATGGGTAAAATCCGCCAAATGATTCCGTAGATAACCCCATTCAAAATTTTATTTCTCCAATATTTTCAAAAATAAAGATCAGATCGAATTGAAATACAGTAGTTTATCGAAAAAAACCTAGTAAAACACTGCCGTGAAGGCAGTAGCTTTTGCACGCATGTTTTCCTTCGATTATTCCTTTATTTATCAATCTCCGCATATGTCTTTTCGTCTTGACAGTCCTCTTTCCAATGTGCTTCTCCATTATGAAACTCTTACACTCCCGAAATAGAACAAAATGCAAATTCTCATTATTCTATATGAAAACATTCCACCTATCTTACTTATCTCTAAGGAGTTCCTATAACAACCAAAATTCTAGAAGCAATTCAAAGTTAATTTAATTCACAAAACCAATACTGTAGTAACTACGCGGATTTTGGTATGGTATGACTTCGCCATGTTCGCTATTTTCCCGCACTATTTCGTTTACCTCAATTAAAGAACATCAATATCTCAACCAAAGATTCGCATGCAAGAATAATTTTCATTTTGAAGCGTCTGTCTCGAAGATGGTGCAACGTTTTCGAAACTTAAAACCTCTGAATTATATCCAAATACATGAAAAAAACATTACAACTCGTAAATATCAATCTGAATATTCAGGCGATTTCAAAACTTTTCTAATTAAACATTTCGGTGATATTTCCGAAATGTTAGAATATAATGTTTCCATATAGGTACATTTGAGGTAATCAATCAGTGTTTCAAATCGATTCAATTATAATAACAGTAAATCTGAAATGTTTCCGAATGTATCTGTTTTTAATGTTGCAAAAGAATGTTTGAAACATTCATAACTGAGGTCATTCTGAAACGTTTCAAATGTTTATCAAAAGAGTAACTTTGAAATATATGATTCTAAGATACTTCTGAAATGTTACAGTATAATGTTTCAAGCATTCACAACTGAGGTCATTCTGAAACGTTTAAAATGTTCATATCATAAGGTAACTCTGAAATATTTCGTATTATATGATTCTAGCATATTTCTCAAATATACCAATATTAATGTTTCAAACCTGCATAAATGCGATCATACAGAAACGTTTCAAATGTCCATAAAAACAGTAATTTCGAAATATATTATTCTAAAATATTCCTGAGATGTCACATTATAATGTTCCAAACATTCACAACTGGGGTTATTCTAAAACATTTTATGAAACGTTTCAAAATGACCTCTTATTATGCTTATGCATATTATGCTTATGCATAATAAGAGCAACTCTGAAATATTTAGACTTAGATGATTCTAGCATATTTCTCAAATATACCAATAATAATGTTTCAAACCCACATATAAATGCGGTCGTAAAGAAACGTTTCTAATGTCCATTAAAACAGTAACTTTGAAATATATGATTCTAAAATATTTCTGAAATGTCACATAATAATATTTCAAACATTCACGACTGAGGTCATTCTGAAAAGTTTCAAAGGTTCAAAATAAGAGCAACTATGAAGTATTTCGAATCATATGATTCGAGTATATTTTTCAACTATACCAATATAAATGTTCCAAACCTGCATGAATGAGGTCTTACTAAAACTTTTCTAATGTTTATAAAAGCAGTTAATATTTCGAAATATATGATTCTAAAATATTTTTGAAATGTTACAGTATAATGTTTCAAAGATTCGCAATTTAGGTCATTTTGAAACGTTACAAATGTTAACAAAAAAGCGAATTTTGAAATATTCAAATATTTATGTTTCCGAGATGTTTTCGAAGTGTTCCATATTTTTCGGAACATTGCTGAAGTATATCAACACAATGTTTCGAAAATTCTGAATAAGGGGAATATTGAAATGTTTGATACACATTTCATGTTTACTGGGAACCGATTGAGATTTCGTAATAGCTTTTGCATTTCAATATTATTCTTCAAAATTCAAATACTAGATTTAAATATTCTGAATTCCCGTAACTATGAAATTCCAACTTAGTATCTGACAACGCGTAACAATGATGTTTACAAAACTACCAGTTCACCTGTCCCGTGAATTCCAATAACGATATAAATATATCGTTATGGTTCTGCTCAACAAATAAAACCAATATGTATATTCTTTATACAATGATAGAATCCTTCTAACCTCACAACATTTATATAGGTAGTATGATATGTCTAATTAAATATTAGGTAAATCCACATCAGGGTCTCCCTATCCATGAAATTTCCAAAATAATTCCCAATCACATTCATTTTTGCGGAGTTCTAGGGAAGTGAAAATCATTTACAAAGATATCATGATCATGATCGATTGCGTAGCTTGTCGGTCAAGGAATTACAAGGTAAAAATAAAATCAGACATCGGTAATCAATGAAATTTCTAGATTTGAAGACCATAAAAAACTCAAAACTGAATCTTTCGAAATTCACAAGTATATAAGTATTTAATCATTCATGTTTCTCCTCTTTTTGTGGTAAGAGGGATTTTATTTATTATTATTGCATGCAGAATTCGAACCTGTGAGATAAGGCTCTTTTAGCATTTCCCTAGCTGAAATTTGATACTGAGAATACAGGTATACGTACCTGAGTGAGGGCACCCAAGGATCTGCAGTAATGAATAAAAGGGTCTGGATTTCTATGAGTTCATAACTATATTGCAATTGCATTCACTGATAAATTTCTGAAGAGAATAATTGGTTATTTTATGAATGTACCCAAACGTAGATTTCGCAAAATAGTTTTCTTCCTCGTTCATTTTTATGGAAATTACGGCTCTATTTCTAACAGATGGAAACAGGGAAAGAAAACTGGCATGAAGTTTATCCATTGGGAAGTAATAATCAATAATAATAAGCATTGAAGAAGGGAGTAGAGAAGAGAGCCGAGCGCTGAACTCCCTTAATAATAACCCCTTTCCAGCAGGCTGCAACCAGCAACGCAGCAACCGTCAAGACGCCTCGGAGGCGCGCCACTCGTTCCACTGTTCCAACCCCTTGCCTCTGATGCACCGTCGAAATTTACGGGGCTTCATGCACTCTAAAATGTGAAACGCCAGACTTGTCTCATTTTGCGGCTCTGTATGTCGTCTCGTGATAGTGCGGGCTACAGGGTTGCCAGATGAGATGGAGCAGAAATTGAGAAATTCAATGACGAAAAATCGTGAGAAACCGTGGGATCACAAATTGCTCGAAAACACCATAATAAACTGAGCTGTTGAATAATAGTTTCAAGTTACCCATTTATTGAAAACCGCTATAAGACAATATTTAATTCAACATTAGTTCAAAAATGTCATAAGTATATACAAATAAGGAACTGCTGTATATTTCTGATACAGACATTATTAATAATAAATATCAAAAATTTCAAAAAGCACTGCCCTGAAGGCAGCAGGTTTTGCGCGCATGTTCAATGTAGATGACCGCTTCAGCAACGGATTTGAACATGCACGCAAAAGCTGCTGCCTTCACGGCAGTGCTTTTTGAATTTTTTTTTTGATAAATTACTGGATTTCAATTCGATCTTATCTGTTTTTTTTGGAAATATTGGAAAACTAAAATTTCGAATGGGTATATCTATAGAATCATTGGGCGGATTTTACCCATTAACGATTTCGACCTTCGTAATTAAGCCCCAAACCTACTCTACAAATATCGAGTTTCTCAGTCGTTTCTTGCGGAAGTTATTATGTTTACGGTCAGCCTAAAGGTCGACTGCGTAAACACAATAACTTCCGAAAATAACAACTTAGAAACTCGATATTTGTAGAGGGGTTGAATGGGCAAAATCCACCCAATGATTCCGCAGACATACCCATTCAAAATTTTATTTTTCCAATATTTCCAAAAATGCAGATCAGATCGAATTGAAATCCAGTACTTCATCGAAACATTAGGTACAGTTCGAAGGTTCATACAGAATTTAATGAGGATTACATGATAAGAAAATCATAGAAATTTTTTTTTCAGATTGTTCTAATGACACGATCAACACGAAATTTTGCATAAAGTTGTCTTTCAGCATCTTCAAACTAGCTGCGATGTTTTATCAGGACTGAGTCAGTATTTCTCGAGTTATACCGATTAAAACAACGATATCGAGAAGATAAGCTCGAAATTCGACATATTTTTTCCCGATATCTCCAAAACTTATGATCGTATCGAATTGAAATTTGGTTCACTGCTGTGAAATATGAAGCTCAAAGTGCGAGTGAAATTTTTTTTTGGATATTACTCATGGTTTCCAAAAAAAAAATGTTTGGAAAAAAATTTCCAAAAAAAGTTTTTTTTTAAATTTACTGACAATATGGTCCTGACGAAATTTGGCTCGAAGTTGCGCGTCGTTATACTTATTATAAATTGCTAGCTTGCTTCTGTCGACATTTATCGTGTCCTCGGACGGACGGACGGACGGCTGGCCGGACAGAATCGATTTTGACACGTGGAAGGAACCTACGAATCTTAGGCTACGACAGTTACACAATAAGACTGCGTAAAACTGCAAACGAATAAATGAATTGTAAGCAATGAAAAAATATCTTTTAGCGACAAAAAACCTGCAGATGACTCAATTCTTTGTGCAAGATATACCCCTCAATGTATTTTTCTATATGAAAAACTCTTTTTAGGTAGAGACACGGATAAATGTAACTCACAAATTCACCTAGGCGTTTCGCTCGATAATTTTACCTGTAGACGACGGGGCTTCCTCTGAGAATAAGCCTCTGTCATTATCATCACTAACTTACTACAGAGGCGGAGTAAATTAGTCGATTGGCAATTTTATCGATAAATTTGACAGTATTCAGCTGGTTTGATTTAATTTGAATGTGTTGTTTATTCGAAAGTTTGTTCAAAAACCGTGAGAATAGTTTCCTCATTCCTGAGATCGTGAAATCGGAACCAAAAACGTGTAATCTCACGATTAATCTGAGATCTGGCATCCCTGTGCTGGCATGAAGCCCTAGTGCATCAAGACCCAAGTGGTGGGTGGTTGTCCAATTTTGGTAGAAATCTACTTTTTTGATAGATTTTCGTTATAATTTCATCATTGTTAGTAGACAGAAATTGAGCAGTAGATGTTGGTAGTACTTCGAACTATCTTAGTAGAATTCAACTTCTAATTGTTGAAGTAGTAGAACGCTGCGTCTGAGTTGAGAAGTGGCACAACCTAACCTAACCTAACTATAATCGCATGAATTATGTGATAATAGCACAACTCGTATAGATGGCTCTGACTGACATTGGGGTTTTTCTCCAATCCCGTCACTCTCAATAAGTATATCGTATTTCCCATCATGGGTGCGTGTGTGCTCTACATTTTCCCGCATTTTCATAGTTTCCATCCAAAAAGGAAGAGCCTTTCATTTAGGCGAATATATAAGAATTTCTGCGGAATCATTGGGTGGATTCTACCTATTCACGAATTCGGCTTTCCTAATTAAGGTCCAAATCATCTCTACAAATATTGAATTTCTGAATTGTATCTTTCGGAAGCTATTGTGTTTATGGTCGGCTGTTAACTTCTGGAAGAAACTACTTAAAAACTCGATATTTGTAGAGAAGATTAAGGGCTTAATTACGAAGGTCGAATTCGTGAATGGGTGAAATCCGCCCAATGATTCCGTAGATATACCCGTTCAAAGTTTTATTTTCTCAATATTTTCAAATATGTATAGAGAGAAGATCGAATTGAAATCCAGTTCTTCATCGAAAAAAACCTAGAAAAGCGTTGCCATGAATTAAGGCAGCAGCTTTTGCGCGCATGTTCAAATTCGTTGCCAAAGCAGTCATCTCTATTGAACATGCGCAAAAGCTGTTGCCTTCACGGCAGTGCTTCTCTAGCTCTTTTTGCTTAGCGAATGTTAATTACTGAGATATTTTATATTTTATTTTATTAGGTAGCAGTAGACTTTTAGTAGATTTCTGTAATTGACTTTGGTAGAAAAAAGTAGATTTCTACAGAAGTTTTGGTAGATTCTAAAAAAAATAATCAGTCACGCTGTGTCTGTGTCTGCAGGTGCAGGATGTTGGATGTTGGAAAAATCTTCATTACCGTTTTTGATGCGATATAGTGCAGTGGTTATTGGCGGATTTAAAATTGTTTTTGGCGTATTTGAACTTGTTTTGTGTTTTGTGCTGGTGCAGGGAGTTCTTAAGTTTGTTTTGTGTATCGTGTAGAGTTTTTGGATTTTAAGGATTTATTTGTGTTTCGTTTCCGTTTTGATTTTGTTCCGGAGATAGTGACTTCATTGTGTGTTTTGAGTTTATACTTTATTTTCATTATAATATGAGTATGAGTTTTCGTAAGAATTTCCTATATAATATCTGAATATTATAGATGTTCATCAAATTTCTGGATAATGGTAGATATTACAGAGATTGCCACATTCAATCTAGACAAATTTACGTAATTTAAGTCTGGAATACCAGTATTAGTAGGATTCAAAAGGAGCTTTATTGTGTCACTCCGTGTGAACTTCATTGCTAAAATGTATGGACCACTAAGTAACATTCCCTACACCCTTGCAATGTAAAATCAACTTGTCAAAAAATCGTCGTGTGCAGGAAGTGGTGGGGGGGGGCGTTTCTCCAGGAATTGGCAATTTTTTTTCCATTCATCTTCATCTACGTTGATTGTCCTTCGGTCAGGCAAATTTCTATCAAACTATACGATTCAGAAATATTTTATTTTAATTATCAAGAACGTCGGATACCATGCGCTTATATGGAGTTCCTTATGATATAATCGCCTGCCCTGAAAATACATGTTTATAATTATGTTCATTTCGATTTTGCTCGAAAACTGTTAGGAATATCGAAAAAATGCTCTGTATGAAAAGTGTTAACCGATAACATAAGATTCAGGTGGATTTTTTCAAAATCTCAATAGGTCGAATAGTTTTCCCATAAAATAGGAAATTGTGTTTTTGAATCCCATTCCCGTGACTGAACGTGGAGATGCGAGTAAGGCGCACTCTCGTGAGTAAACCCGTGTTCGACCAGAAATAAGAGGATACATTAATTGTCTCAATTCCTAACCAATCAAAATCGATGTGGGCGTGGTCTCTTTGGCGCCAGTTTGAATTGAATTTCTGCTTGGAAGTATCTGAAGTTAACAAAACTGTCATCATCTCACGTTGTCCACAAGACGTTAATGTATATGTGGTGTACTGTAAATTGTACTGAACTGTTTGTATTTCAGTAGAATGTATAGTAATAAACATAATATTACATTAATTCAGTATATTACCATTTGATAAGGTATATTATTATGAACAAACAGTAAAGTACATTGTGCTTTACATTAGTATTTCTACAAGTTGTTCATTCAGTATATTGGCCTAAATTAAGATGTTTTTGCCTCGTTGTGTATCAACTACCATTTTATTAATGAATAAATTTAGATGTAGAGAACGTGCTAGGAATATCACGATGAATTATCACAATGCATGATGAATTCTGAATCTTCGGGATATCCCGAAAAAGATATTATTCAGGTTCTTAATATATTCTAAGATAATAAACTTTCTTTAAATTATTGTCTGAGCAACACTGTCCCAAAGAAGAGAGCTTCATTTATTTTATTAAATATTAGTTTTTTCTAATTTAACTTCCAAATAATTGGTATTTCTCAAAATATTCTACTTAGCACTTTTCTATCTGCAAATCATTGATTCAGTTTAAAATTCACAAAATTTCGTTATAAAATAGTTAATGAAGAGTAGGTTATTACTTTAAAGGAATAAGGAACAGAAAAAATATACATAATAATCATATTTGAAATTGTTTTTATTATAAACTTCGAGCAAATTATCACAATAACAAATGAAAAAATTAATATTCGATAACTTCCAGGGTTAGTAATCCAAAGCTAACAAAGAGAAAACTGTTTTTTCACATCATCGATTCAAATCCCAACTTAGCATATGAATGTCATTTGGGATTGTCTGAAACAAACTTCCAACTCCCCTACACCTGAACCAAAATGCAATATTTGTATAAATACTGAGTACATTTCAATCCAAAATAATAAAATTCTAAAATTGAATACTTTTACTGTGTTTCTTCAAGAAAGTAAGCATAGCTAAGAGAGTGTTAACTATAATTCTTATTTGCACCTTAATATGTTAAGAACTGTAACTATACACACATCGCATTAATCCTCACCTTCAACCAATCATATACATTTCACAACTTCTAAGCATCTTGAACATTAGCAATATTATCTACACCTAAGCTATATAAAAACAGAAACTACCATCAACCTTGTAAGATAAAGATATACATTCTTTACATAACAAAAAACTATATGAAAAGATTCCGAAAATGATGAATTTAAAACGTGCGGGAAAGTTTTATTTATCATTTGGAAAATACGTTTGCTTCTTGTAGGTTCGTTGAGATATAGTGTATCGTTTTCATCTGAATGTGGAGAAACTAAAACACTGACTCACTTCTCGCTGTTGTAACGTTGAGAGTCGGCTGTTTTCGAAACATCCACATGTGCCACGTGTGTTTCAACAAATGTTACTGTAAATAAGTCTAATAAGAGGTAATAAAATCAGATTAATACGAATATATGCCTAGTTAATTGTTAGTACTATCTGTCAAAATTTGAAATGAAAATCTTGAAGGGCATATTCCCTGAATATGAATACTTCCTCCTAGCTTCACGTTACAATTTACACAGTTACTTTGGTATCCTTAAATTCAACACAGTTGATTATCAATGGTCAGAAGTGTCCTTCCTACCTACTTCTATAATTGCTTCTGTTACAATAGTAGTACACAATTCTATCCGCCTTCTTATTTGCAACAGCCCTAGTACAAGCACAATTAACATGTTTGTTTTCCTCTCCTTGCCATGCTTCAAACTCTTCATGGCTTCTGAAATTAGTAATACTTTCTCTGATTTTCATGTTGTGGATATTTGTAAAATGCTTATCCAAATCATTAAAGGATGGAAACTTCTCTCTGTATTCATTCGGACTAAGAGAACATATAATATTCGGCCTCCTTTCCACGTATGGAGAATCATGCTTATGTATTTTCCGGAGGTGCCTGTTTTTGCGCGCATGTTCTAGGGGAACAGCGTGCTATCGTTTTGTCCAAATGTCTGTAATTTTGGATGATTGAGCCGAAAATGGTCTCAATCGACTAGGTTGGACTCACTGATGACGAATCCGGTGTCAAAATTGATTCTGTCCGGCCGGCCGTCCGTAGACACGATAACTGTCGACAGAAGCAAGCTAGCTACTTGAAACTTTCAGGATAGGTTGCGCATCAGAATGCCGCGGTTACGTTCGTTAATGGGCCAAATCGGTCGAATAGTTTCGGAGTTATAGGCACTTGAAGTTTTGAAGTTATTTATTTTTTATTCCAGAAACTACTCAAGCGATTGGATTCAAACTTGGGTGGAGTATAACGACGCGCAACTTTGAGCCAAATTTCGTCAAGATCATATCGTCAGTGTATTTAAAAAAAAATTTTTTTCGAAATTTTTTTACAAAAAATTTTTTTCCTCGGAAACCGTTAATCATATCCGAGAAAAATTATACTCACACTTTGACCTTCTAATTTAACAGCAGTGTACTAAATTTCAGTTCGATACGATCATAAGTTTTGGAGATATCGGGAAAAAATATGTCAAATTTCGAGGTTTTCTCCTCGATATCGTTGATTTTTTCGGTATTACTCGAGAAATACTGATTCAGTCCTGATTAAACTTCACAGCTAGTTTTAAGATGCTGGAAGACAACTTTATGCGAAATTTCGTGATAATCGTGTTATTAGAACAATTTGAAAAAAAAAATTTCTATGATTTTCTCATCATATCATCCTCATTAAATTCTGTATGAAACTTCGAACTGTTATTTTCGATGAAGTACTGGATTTCAATTCGATCTGATCTGTATTTTTGGAAATATTGGAAAAATAAAATTTTGATTGGGTATATCTACGGAATCATTGGGTGGATTTTACCCATTCACGAATTCGGCCTTCGTAATTAAGGTCCAAACCTTCTCTACAAATATCGAGTTTCTAAGTTGTTTCTTTCGGAAGTTATTGTGTTTACGCAGTCGGCCGTCAGGCTGACCGTAAACACAATAACTTCCGAAAATAACAACTTAGAAACTCGATATTTGTAGAGGGGTTGAATGGGCAAAATCCACCCAATGATTCCGCAGACATACCCATTCAAAATTTTATTTTTCCAATATTTCCAAAAATGCAGAGCAGATCGAATTGAAATCCAGTACTTCATCGAAAATAACAGTTCGAAGTTTCATACAGAATTTAATGAGGATTATATGATAAGAAAATCATAGAAATTTTTTTTTCAGATTGTTCTAATGACACGATCAACACGAAATTTTGCATAAAGTTGTCTTGCAGCATCTTCAAACTAGCTGCGAAGTTTTATCAGGACTGAGTCAGTATTTCTCGAGTCATACCGATTAAAACAACGATATCGAGAAGATAAGCTCGAAATTCGACATATTTTTTCCCGATATCTCCAAAACTTATGATCGTATCGAATTGAAATTTGGTTCACTGCTGTGAAATATGAAGCTCAAAGTGCGAGTGAAATTTTTTTTTGGATATTACTCATGGTTTCCAAAAAAAAAATGTTTGGAAAAAAATTTCCAAAAAAAGTTTTTTTTAAAATTTACTGACAATATGGTCCTGACGAAATTTGGCTCGAAGTTGCGCGTTGTTATACTTATTATAAGTTGCTAGCTTGCTTCTGTCGACATTTATCGTGTCCTCGGACGGACGGACGGACGGCTGGCCGGACAGAATCGATTTTGACACCGGATTCGTCATCAGTGAGTCCACTAGTCGATTGAAACCATTTTTGGCTCAATCATCCAAAATTACAGACATTTGGACAAAACGATAGCACGCCGTTCCCCTAGAACATGCGCGCAAAAAACTACGCAGCAAAAAAAAACGTGGAAGGACCTACGAATCTTAGGCTACGACAGGTACACAATAAGACTGCGTAAAACTGCAAACGAATAAATGAATTGTAAGCAATGAAAAAATATCTTTCAGCGACAAAAAACCTGCAGATGACTCAATTCTTTGCGCAAGATATACCCCTCAATGTATTTTTCCATATGAAAAACTCTTTTTAGGTAGAGACACGGATAAATGTAACTCTCAAATTCACCTAGGCGTTTCGCTCGATAATTTTACCTGTAGACGACGGGGCTTCCTCTGAGAATTACGAAGGTCGAATTCGTGAATGGTTAAAATCCGCCCAATGATTCCGTAGATATACCCATTCAAAATTTTATTTTTACAATATGTCCAAAAATACAGATATTATCGAATTGAAATCCAGTAATTTATCAGAAAAAAATTTCAAAAAGCACTGCCGTGAAGGCAGCAGCTTTTGCGCGCACGTTCAAATTCGTTGCTGAAGCGGTCATCTACATTGAACATGCGCGCAAAAGTTGCTGCCTTCACGGCAGTGCTTTTTGAAATTTTTATTAGATAGGCTGGTAATCTCCTTTCGATATTCTTTACAAATTAGTGGATTCACTCTGCAAGAAACCCGAAATTTCATCAAAAAACTATTCCATAATGCATAAATTAAACCTACCTTACAGTGTCCATAATTTAGGGGAAAATCTCAAATTGTGTAGCAAAGTAATAATAATTGCTTTTTCAAAACGTCTGGACAATTTGCACTGCTAATAGTGCTAATTATTCTTCAAAATATAACAGAACAGTAGCAAGTATCAAGTAGTGAGTCGATTAAAGGTTAGTAAACAAAACACAGATTGCGTTGAGAGAAATCCCGCCAAGATCCAGCCGATCAATAACCGACTTCACACGAATGCTCTCGGAATTCCTCGGAAGCGCTTCGCATTTGATTAGTTAGGAATAGAGACAATTAATGTATCCTAGAAATAAGCGTCCTTATGCATCAAAGCGTTCGTAAGGTTCACTTTAAGTATCATTCAAGTAACATTCACGTTGTTCGTCTATTTTTAAGATGTCAGTGTTTGAATAATTAATTTCTTATACGTATTTTACTATGCTTATACATATTTCATTGAGTTTCTGTTAACTTGTTCTTAAATATAGTTATTTGCATTAGTTGACAAATCAGTTCTGCGTGTGGATGAAATTGATTTTTCCTAAAATTATCCTTCGAATTCAATATTTTCAATGTGTATTTGGAAATTATGTACTAAAATATTCGATTGCATTTCTGAAGTGTGGACAGACATACAAATTCGTGGCAATTTATTCGCATCATTTGACGTATCAGCTCTGTCATATTATTTACATTTTTTCTGGAATTATTCCTCATTCGTATTTGAAAATTACAAGATTCCGGGATATGAAATATGAATCTGCAACGGAGATATACTTGATAAGTTGCCTTGATTTTTCACTATCAGATGGAGGATAATTAACCGGAGGTAGTTTGTAAAAATATTGCAGTATACACTTATTTCCATTGTTCCATTTTTCAGGGCATACACTAAATTTGCTTTCCCTCACTCGAACTCATATTGGATCAACTCGATCAAAAATTGTATTTTGTGGCAAATATTTAAATATACAGTTGTACATTAATTTCAACCATAGATTCCTCTCATCAAATGAAACACTTTTTTCTTTTATCATTTTTTTAGATTCGGCTTCAGCAGAAAGATACAGGTTGTTTAAATTTCCATAAAAAATCAGTTTTTCTTTTGTAGCTTTGATATGGTAACTCTGAATGAGATGAACTTTGGTGTGAAGTTTTCTATTACTATTATACACATATTCTTCAATAATCACTTTCATCCTATTTCCAACAGTTTCCGAGTTCTAGACTCGCCGATTCATGAACCTATACGAAATTAGCATGAAGAATTCAGATGCAGTTTATCTTATGTCATTATAAGAACCTACGATCATTTTACAAAAATACTTGATCATTCTTTATAATTTCTCCTAAAGTTATTCAACGTTGAATATTATGAAATCGAATAAAAAAATTACCTTATATTTATGGATCCGCCCCTGATCTAGTAGGGGAAGTTCATTAAGCTGGGTCCACGTTTATCCGGACCATAGAATACACATAAATATTTATCTATTTCGCATAGAACTAACTGTGATATATGCTATTTCGTGATCATACCACAGACCTAACCATAATATTCATAGACATAAAATAACATGTTATTATTTCTAAGTCTAGAGAATATTTTTAAGTTAATTGGCATCTGAATTTAAGATTGCAGCGCCAAGGTGGCCAGTTTCAGAACCTTACATACAGACATAGATTTTGTTTTGATAGTCGATTTTGTACTGTTTGTTAATGTTTGGTTTGATAATTTTTGATTTCACGATTTATTCAAAGACTTTTAGACTTTTATAGTTGACGAGAGTGTTACTGGGAGTACATATTCCATTCTTATAAAGAAGGTATGTATCATCCTTCAATCTAATTGAGTGTAGCAGCTCTCAAATTACGGGGATATCTCCAAAATTAGACAGTATTTTAATATTATTCATTTTCAGATCCAAATGGCAAGATTCACTTTGTAAAACATACTTTTTGGATTAATAGACAAATACTCATAACTTTACTATTTTATAGGGAAGGACTTAATACTAAATATATTTTGAATAAAATGCATACATTCACATGAAACGAATGCTACTTGTACCGTAAGCCTCATTCATTATGGATTGACAAATAAATTTTCCAACACTGATATGATTCGTCTTGAAAAAGCTGTAATGAATAAGTCTTGTACAACTTCGCTTTCATCGGCAGAAGCACTTTGAGCGAAGAGTATTCATCACCAGATATTTCCTTGTTGAGACTCTTTCTTTTCAATAGTCAGTTCTATCACTTGAACATTTACGTTGTTCCTTAATGATCAGTTCAGCAGGCAGATTTCTGGAAGGCTTTTCTCTTAAGTAAATTTTTCTGGTTGGATTATGGGCCTGGAAAAAGATTGTCTTCATGAATGTGATCTAATATTTCATGAGCAATTCGTGCTTACCTCTATAAAAATGATCGTCATCGGTAAAATGCAGGTAACAGACTCATAAATCTTGTTTGTTGGTTTTTATCGATTCTTCAACACTTTCAGGCCCGTCTTGTTAAAGGAAGTTTCTTTCAACCTAACTCCAAACTTTTTACCGGGCTGTAGAAATCTATGGGAAGGGACATTTGAGTTTGCTTTTCCTCAGTAGAAGCACTCGTAAAATTACACAAACGCCAAGAAAAATGCATAAACTTTCTCATTTTCTTAACATTTCTTTTAACTTGTCAATGATAATGTCTGTACCTCGTGTTACTCGGATAGCCACCAGTGGGAGTAGCGCTTATCTTTATTCGCCAATTGATTGATTTCATATAATTCATTTATGAATTTCGTGGAAAAAGGATAATTATGGTCAATATGAGAATGGGTAAGGATGGAATTGTGTATAATCATACAGCGGAATGAAATTGGATATTGCATGAACATCAAGTTGAAGATCCGTGTTTCAAGTCCAGTGTAGTGAAATGTTTTCCTCGGGATAATATCGCAAAAAGCACCAAATCAAAAGAATTGAGTGCGTAAATGAGTTTTCTCAATCTTGTTTCTTTGAATTTCAAACCTTCGATTGGTTATACTCCAAAAGAAATCACCGTAAGATATATCTGGTGAACTTGCAAACAAATCGCAGGAGTGTATTAGCACAGTGAGAAATATTTAAATGCTTTTAACTTTTTACCTGAGCCGGATCTGGAAAAATGGCAAATGAAAAAAGTGTTTTATTTGATGAGAGGAACCTACGGTTAAAATAAATGCACAACTTAGAGACTCACCCTGTATGTCATATATTCGATATATTTATCATCTGTTGTGGAGTTACAGTTATTAGGAATGAGGGCAGTGGCTTTGTTGGATTAGTGGTGTGAATTTTAGCAGAATTTATCCTTTCTCTACATTTCACCCAGTAAACATAAAGATCCAGTTTAGTTGGTCTTGATATATAACTGTTGATCTTCATTTTCGTGTTAAAGGATTATAAGACATTTGCGTTTCAAAATATCAATGGCTGTAGTTAATCTATAAATAATCTACTCCTTGCAGGAAGATGTGAATTCGTCATTTTGAAACACTAGAGAAAATGGGTCTTTCACATTGCAAGCTCAATCATTGATCTGTTGAAAAAGGCGAATCTATAACTATCAAAGATTCTAAGATCTAATCTTAAATCTCCCTAAACGTGAGCACACATTATGTAATTTCGTTTGTCTCAAACCGATATTACAAACTTTAATTTTAAACTTATAATTTAACCAGGATGCCCACTTTTCAGCAGATTTTTTTTTATTCAACAAACTGATATCACAGTCTTCAGAGTCATTAAAAGCTGAGAAAAACATATGTGCAATGAAATATTTGCTGTTTGTTTCATGGTTGGAGTAAGGATTTTTTCTCCTCTAATTTCCACACTCTCATCCAAGGTTGTGGTGTCAGAATATCTTAAATGAGTCAGTTATATTATCGGCGTGAACTTGGCAGCCACTTTTCAGCAGCCAAATTCATTCCAGCAGCCAAATGACCAGTGGCGTAGGGAGAAATTTCGACTAACGAGACGATTCGTTTCGGAGGTGCTAAGTAAAAATTTGAATGCAGAGTTCACTTTATCGACTTCAATAAAGTATTCATAGCATTTCAATACACACGATCATGTGATAGATGGACGAAAATGATGCAAATCATTTAGCGATGAGGTACATACCGGTATTTTCTCGAATGACGCCGTCAAAAACGTTAAGCCAAGTAGATATTCGGCATAGTTACTCTTCAATAGATATGGAATAACATAACTGAAGGAGATTCATATGCAGGCCGTGTAAGGGGTACTTTACACCTGTCAATTTTTCGAAATTCTCACGAATGACCCAGTCAAAAATGTTTAGCCAAGTTGATATTCGGCATAGTTACTCTTCAATAGATATCGAATTACATAACTGAAGGAGATTAATTTGCAGGCCGTCTAAGGGGTAGTTTACACCTGTCAATTTTTCGAAATTCCCACGAATGACCCAGACAAAAATGTTTAGCCAAGTTGATATTCATCATAGTTACTCTTCAATAGATATCAAAAAACACATATCTGAAGGAGATTCATTTGCAGGCCGTCTAAAAGGGTTGTTTACAACTGTCAATTTTTCGAAATTTTCACGAATGACGCAGTCAAAAATGTTTAGCCAAGTTGATATTCGGCATAGTTACTATTCAATGGATATAGAATAACGTATCAGAAGGAGATTCATTTGCAGGAACGTCCAAGGGATAGTTTACACCTGTCAATTTCTCGAAATTCCCGAGAATGACCCAGTCAAAAATGTTAAGCCAAATTGATATTCGGCATAGTTACTGTTCAGTAGATATGGAATAACATATCTGAAGGAGATTCATTTGCAGGCCGTCCAAGGGGTAGTTCACACCTGTCAATTTTTCGAAATTTCCACGAATGACCCAGTCAAAAATGTTTAGCCAAGTCGATATTCGGCATGGTTATTCTTCAATAGATATAGAATAACATATCTGAAGGAGATTCATTTGCAGGCCGTCTAAGGGGTAGTTCACACCTGTCAATTTTTCGAAATTCTCAGGAATGACCCAGTCAAAAATGATTAGCCAAGTTGATATTCGGCATAGTTACTCTTCAATGGATATAGAATAGCGTATCAGAAGGAGATTCATTTGCAGGAACGTCTAAGGGGTAGTGTTGATTTTAAACTTAACTAGTTTCACGGTCGCCAGGTGTTAAATTACACCAAGGATTTTATTGAAATTACACTCGTTCTCGGACAAGTAATTTATAGTTGGGTAAAATGATAAGCACAGTTGACAGTCTAGATTTATTTCACAAAACACAGTTGAATCTATTTAACTATGTACTTACTCGTAAACGTGGTAGAGTAACAGCCTCTGACCAGCGTTACTAAGGGAGAGAGCCGTTCTGTCCGTCTCCGCTCTTCTTATTTCTTTACCCCTACTCTTTTCCTCCCCTTCTCTGTAACTCGATCCTTGCCGAACCTCCGCGACTTAATGTTTCGCAAAGTTGTCGATACGCGGCGGAGTTGTCAGATTTAACATTCTCCCACACGAGAAAAAGACTGAGGGTATCACAACTTTGCAGGATCCGGGCATTGGGCAATAACTTTCAAAAATGCGGAAAATACACAAGACATTATCAAAAAAAAACGAGTGAGTACAAACATCCACACAAAAAAACATCATTACACAATATAATACAAAATTATTATTCATTTGAATCAGAAATGTCACTCGCAAAACGTACTCAAAAATAGCAACAAAAATACATTTATGCACGGCAAAAAAAACATTTATGAATTGAGGCGGCTTGGATCCTTTGAAACGCGACCGCTTCTAGTTTTAAATTGTTTTTCTTCATTGCCGACTTGTTCGTTTACACTCTTCGAATCGAGAGTTATATCTTTCGTCATTTTGCCTGACGCGTACTTTAGATCATTTTCGTCCCCAAAGGATGAATTCAATTCGAGCTGAAATAGGGATGAACGGGTCTTGTTATCTCCCCAGAAGCTGTAATCAGTTTCGCAACTCTCATATTTCCGTCGTTCCCAATTAACAATTTCTTAACCCTGCCTAATGGCCAATCAATCCGCTTGGAATTATCGCTTCCTAACATGAACGGACTGCTACAAACGCCAAGAACTAACCTGCAGTGCCTGAATATTACCAAATTGCCTTGCGCGCCATACCAAAGAAATCTTAAAAAATCTCTGTCCGCGGGATCAATACTTATTTGAAGAAATGCTTTTTTGATATCCGAAATTACCCCAATCTTAACTTTCCTGAATCGAAGCAAAATGTCCACCACTTCTTCCATCAGATTCGGCCCTTTTTCCAAACAGTTGTTTAGGGATGGACTACCTGCTGATGCATCGAATATGCGCCTCGTCTTCGTCGTAGATTCTTCCTTGAATATCGGTCTATGCGGTAAATATACGCCCCAATTGTCCTTCTCTTCTGCCGATACCTGCTCTATTATCCCTTCTTGGAGCCATTCGCGGAATATCCCATCGTATTCTTGGAATTTTTGGGTATCTCGCAGTTTCTTAAATATCTTCTGCAGTCGTTCCAAGGCCATCTTTTTGTTGTCCCTAAGCTCTGGGTGGCAATCCAGCCAGGGTAATTTCACTTCGTAGCGGCCTTCTGGGTTTTTCACAACACCTTCTTTGAATGTCCTTTCTACATGAGTGTTGTGATCCTTCCGTGATTTATGGTCTATAGGATCGTTTATCCCTATAATATCCAATGACCACAAATCTTTTATGTCAACATCTTTGGTGAACATGGAAATGGCTGAGACGGCCAAATTTTCTTCATTTCCCATGCCGTTGTCCTTTGGTGGCAATTTTCCCATGATTGTCCATCCAAGATGGGTTTCGACGGCCGTTAACCCATTTGCCAGATGGTGTATTCGCCCCGTCAATAGTTTGCCCGCTGTATCGGCGCCGATCAGAATCTATACGCCTTTTTCTTCACTATCGACATCGCTGAATAAGAAACCCTGTTTATTCATTTCTTTCAGCCACGCACCTTCCTTGAGACTTGGTACATCAGAACAAATCACTTTTTCCTTGAGCGCATCGAAATTGCACCAGTACGTTCCTTCGAGATTCCCGACACGCACTTTGAACTTCTGGTGCTTCGCGATATTTGATTTGCTGCCGCCGAAAAGCAGATGTACCATTTCCTGTTGTCCGACCGGCTCATATGACAACTTTTCCGCAAGCTCGCTCAAGACGTATGAGTTTTGTGACCCGGTGTCGATTAACGCACCGACGACAACGTCTATCTCCTCATTTCGTACGCGCCCCCCTTTAGAGTTAGCATAAATGTCGTCGGTATTTCGGCCGACGAAGCTCACGCGCATTCTTTCGGAATGTTTATCGCGGTCACTGAATTTTCTGAATTGGGGCGCGAACTTCTTTCACTTTCACGGTGCGAGCACATTATGTCCAGGTGTCCCTTCCCACACTTTGAGCAATTACTTTTTGCTCTGCAATGCCTCATAATATGTCCGTATTGTAAGCAAAAGAAACAAACTCTTTTCAACTTGGCTGCCTCTTGTATTTCCGCCCTCGAAAATGTTTTGGCTTTGGAGCAACGCGCACTCTCATGGTTCGACTTTCCGCAGAAAACGCACTCGTCCTTTTTCACAACCGAAACAAGATTTCGCGCACTCGGTACGTTCTCTTCTACTTTCACTTCCCGTTCTGGTTTACCGCCGACGTCGAATCCCTTAACGGCCATAGAGATTCTGAATTCGTTTTGAACTTCGGCTTCCAAGAATCTTATAAGTCCAGCAAGTCGCGTTTTCGACACTTCAGACGCTTTTCCTAGGTTACCGTTTTCAGCCGCATTATTTGACCGCTGCCACACGCGCAGTAAGTCTTCCGGTAACGCAGATTCAACCAACGGATATAACATCGCCGCACACTTATCCGTGGTAACGCCAAGAGTTTCTAACGCCCGTAGATACGACTCTATTCGATCATAGAGCGTCGCGAGCACAACTTTTTTCTTGGTTGTTGCATTTTCTAGGACCAGCTGCAACAGTTCTCTCACGTACACTTCGATCTGCAAGTCTTCGCGCCCGAAACGTTTGATGAGATTTTCAATCGCCTTCGTATAGTTCGGCCCGATCGGAGGGTAACTGTAGTCCAGGTCTGCTGCTCAGGATCCTGGTACCATGGATTAAATAAGATACTGGAACTTGTCTTCATCTCGCAATTCGTCGTCTTCATGGATCTTTTTGAGAATGCTCCAAATTTGAAGCCACTCGCGTATGCTTCCGCTGAATTTGGCAAGTTTTACTTTGGGGAGATTATACCTAACCCTGGAAGTAGAATTCCCACTGCCACAGACACTTAGGGATTTTTCTCCCAAAGCACACCTTTCTTCGAAACGGCATTTCGCTGTGAGGAATTGATTTTCGTACCTGTGGAGTTCCTCGCTAGTCTTCTCTAATTCCTCGTCGTTAGTGTCTTCAGCGGCAAACATCTGTTCCAGTATCACCGTCAATACTTCTTCTAATTCCTGGTACCTTCTCGTCAATGTTTCAAATGCCGCTTTGATCTCCACCGCGCTCGACTTCTCCTGGTCCATCAAGGTGGTCAGTGTTCTCAACGCCTTCGTGAAGGAAATGCGCCTGGTAGTCCTCTTCCTCTGCTCCATCTTTCATTTTACCCAACACAACTCAAATTACTTCCTTATTCCGACACAATAAATCCTTTTGTGTCCTGTCACGGTCGCCAGGTGTTAAATTACACCGAGGATCTTATTGAAATTACACTCGTTCTCGGACAAGTAATTTATAGTTGGATAAAATGATAAGCACAGTTAACAGTCCAGATTTATTTCACAAAATACAGTTAAATCTATTTCACTATGTACTTACTCGTAAACGTGGTAGAGTAACAGCATCTGACCAGCGTTTCTAAGGGAGAGAGCCTTTCTGTCCGTCTCCGCTCTATTTATTTCTTTACCCCCACTCTTTTCCTCCCCTTCTCTGTAACTCGATCCTTGCCGAACCTCCGCGACTTAATGGTTCGCAAAGTTGTCGATACGCGGCGGAGTTGTCAGATTTAACAGGTAGTTTACACCTGTCAATTTTTTCGAAATTCTCAAGAATGACCCAGACAAAAATGTTCAGCCAAGTTGATATTCGGCATAGTTACTCTTCAATAGATATGAAATAACATATCTGAAGGAGATTCATTTGCAGGCCGTCTGATGGGTAGTTTACACCTGTCAATTTTTCGAAATTCTCACGAATGACCCAGTCAAAAATGTTAAGCCGAGTTGATATTCATCATAGTTACTCTTCAATAGATATGAAATAACATATCTGAAGGAGATTCATTAGTAGGCCGTCTAAGGGGTAGTTTACACCTGTCAATTTTCCGAAATTCCCACGAATGACCCAGTCAGAAATGTTTAGCCAAGTTAATATTCGGCATAGTTACTCTTCAATAGATATGGAATAACATATCTGAAGGAGATTCATTTGCAGGCCGTCTAAGGGGTAGTTTACACTCGTCAATTTTTCGAAACTCCCGAGAATGACCCAGTCAAAAATGTTTAGCCAAGTTGATAGTCGGCATAGTTACTCTTCAATAGGGATGGAGTAACATATCTGAAGGAGATTAATTTGCTGGCCGTCTGAGGGGTAGTTCACACCTGTCAGTTTTTTCGAAATTCCCACGAATGACCCACTCAAAAATGTTCAGCCAAGTTGATATTCGGCATAGTTACTCTTCAATAGATATAGAATAACATATCTGAAGGAGATTAATTTGCAGGCCGTCTGAGGGGTATTTCACACCTGTCAATTTTTCGAAATTCCCACGAATGACCCAGTCAAAAATGATTAGCCAAGTTGATATTCGGCATAGTTACTCTTCAATGGATATAGAATAACGTATCAGAAGGAGATTCATTTGCAGGAACGTCCAAGGGGTACTTTACACCTGTCAGTTTTTTCGAAATTCGCGAAAATGACCAAATCAAAAATGTTTATCCAATTTGATATTCGGCATAGTTACTCTTCAATGGATAAATATCTGAAGCAGATTCATTTGCAGGCCGTCTGAGGGGTAGTTCACACCTGTCGATTTTTTGGAATTCCCACGAATGACCCTGACAAAGATGGTATTTGATGTCTAGCATTATTCAATGAATAGAAAATGAGAATAACACATCTATAGCAGAAAGCCCCTTCCGAAGATAGTTGGCCAGGTCTTTAATGTATATCTCCTATGGAATTGATTGAAGTGAAATAAACCCAAAATGATATTTAGTATTGCAAAAGTGAGCCAGAAAATACCATAATGACGCGATGGGAGCACGGTTATAAACCCACTGATTTCCTAATTCTCATCTCTCATTCAAGTTACATTTCAAATTGTTTGAGTATACGGGTAGAAATCCTGTGTTGCTAGAAGCGGAAAAACCTATAAACTCAAACTAAATTAACATTAAAACAAAATATATGCTTTAGATATGGAAAAGAGGAAAACCAGGGTCCCTATTCTTGAATCGGGGATGGAAGAAAATAAGCGTATCAACGCTGTTGTCAAGGAAACGCGTTGCATTTTTGATAAAACGGTAGAGAACGTCCATATCACCATATCATCACATAGCCCCTGGTGTCGTAATCACTCTTGAAGGCATTAAGCGCTTTATTAAGAAGGAAGTTAGCGCTTGATTAAAAAGGCGAAACTCGTGAATGGGAAATTCCACCTAATTTCGCAGATGTGACTACTAGAAATTTAATTTTCACAATATTTTCAAACATACATAAGCACTAAATGAAATCATAGTTCTTGGTTGAAAATTGGCCGCATGATTTGGGAGTTAAAATCGGAGAGAAGATGTCATCAGGATGTTCGTAAGACAGTCCTTCGATTCTTGTGCCTATACAAGATACCAAAAGAGGAACCGATTCAACCGCCTGCCTAGTCAAGGTGCCGTCGTAACACTGATGCCCGCGGTAACCATGCAAGCTTTCGGGAACATTGTCAATGAAGATAAAATTTGTTCATTTTTTTCTTCTTCGAATATCGAGCCTCCAAATCGATTCAACCAGGTGGAAGTGTGTGTACGGTTTGTTTGAAATATCACAAATACATCAGATAAAACGCACTATGAAACCAACCCCTTAGACGGCCTGCAAATCAATCTTCTTCGGATATGTTATTCTATATCCATCGGAGAGCAACTATGCCGAATATCAACTTGACTAAACATTTTTGACTGGGTCATTCGTGGAAATTTAGAAAAATTGCAGGTGTAAACTACCCCTTAGACTGCAAATAAATCTCCTTCAGATATGTTATTCTATATCTATTAAAAAGTAACTATGCCGAATATCAACTTGGCTAAACATTTTGACTGGGTCTTTCGTAGGAATTTCGAAAAAATGACAGGTGTCAATCACCTCTTAGACGGCCTGCAAATGAATCTCCTTCAGATATGTTATTCCGTATCTATTGTAGAATAACTTTGCCAAATATCAACTTGGCTAAACATTTTTGACTAGGTCATTCGTGGAAATTTTGAAAAATTGACAGGTGTAAACTACCCATTAGACGGCCTGCAAATGAATCTCCTTCAGATATGGTATTCTATATCCATTAAAGACTAACTATGCCGAATATCAACTTGGCTAAACATTTTTGACTTGGTCTTTCGTGGAAATTTTGAAAAATTGACAGGTGTAAACTACCCATTACACGGCTTGCAAATGAATCTCTTTCAGATATGTTATTCCGTATGTATTGTAGAATAACTATGCCGAATATCACATTGGCTAAACATTTTTGACTGGGTCATTCGTGGGAATTTCGAAAAAATGACAGGTGTAAATCACCTCTTAGACGGCCTGCAAATGAATCTCCTTCAGATATGTTATTCCGTATCTATTGTAGAATAGCTTCGCCGAATATCAACTTGGCTAAACGTTTTTGACTGGGTCATTCGTGGAAATTTTGAAAAATTGACAGGTGTGAACTACCCATTAGACGGCTTGCAAATGAATCTCCTTCAGATATGGTATTCTTTATCCATTAAAGAGTAACTATGCCTAATATCAACTTGGCTAAACAATTTGACTGGGTCTTTTGTGGGAATTTCGAAAAACTGACAGGTGTGAACTACCCCTCAGACGGCCTGCAAATAAATCTCCTTCGGATATGTTATTCTACTTCCATTGAAGAGTAACTATACCAAATATCATCCTGGCTAATCATTTTTGACTGGGTCATTCGTGGGAATTTCGAAAAAATGATTGTATCGATTTCTGATGGCATTTTTCAGACTTGATACATAAAACGGCATGATGTACTAAAAAAATTAACTGAATCTCATTTCTGTAAGTTACGTAATTTTCTCTTAACATCCTCCCAAACTGCATTGTCTGTTTCGCTGCACCCTGTACAAAATAGCACTTGAATATTAATAGGAAGTACCCTGAATTGCAACAATACTTCACGGTACAACTAACCCGAATCTTTCTATAGGTTGCGTAGTTTTTTTAGTAGCCTTTCAAACCTCCTAATTTAATTACGGAATACCTATAAAACACAGTATGCACTTCAAAAAAAGGTCGGGTTTGAAAATATGAATTTCAATATGCTCAAAATTGAATTTGTTTATTGAAAAAACAATATTTTTACAATGTTTTGTCTACAATAACATAGTGAGAGCTAATATCTCATAATTGTTGGCCTACAATTATAAAAAAAGGCTGCAAATTTAACTTCAAACCTGCCATTTTATGTCGTATCCCGCTTATTGTTTCCTCCACTTCTGCAGCTGATCTCACGTGTGTAATAAAACCTTCCATTGTCTCTAATCAGGATGGCATTATAGAAAGAAAAAGTGCTATGTTGCAACGTTCTTCTCCACCTAAAATCGAATTGGAAAAGCCAAAACTTATAGCTGATCTCGGGGATCTCTATCTAACTTGAGTCCTGGAGTGAATTACTATTCAACAATAGAATGTTCAGCTCAGCTTCTTCTTGAGTCTAAACCTCTCATGGATATCTGATCATGGCGTATAATTTTTCATTATCAATGTGTAGCCTTTGAAAAGCTATGAAATATGAATTCTACGGTTCGCAACACTTGTATGCTCATGTGTTGATTGACGATTACTTCAATATACGTTGTTTTAATGACAGACACTTTACAGCTAAACAACTTGAAATAATGATATATACTTACTTCTGACTATTTCGGCGTAATTGACAACATCCTCGCTGGCTGCCATTTACATTTTTTCTATAGATTCACCGATTGGAGTAGGTATATATTTTCTCTTCATCCCCATCTTGACTTCGATCTAAGCCAAAGACAATAGGGGCCAAATCATATAAATAATTAGCAGCACTTGATGCATACATGACTATTTTTCCGATAAATGGCAAAATTCACAATAACTGCACTTGTTCAAAAGAATGGTGAATACCACAACTACATATACGTGTTCCAACAACCAACGAACCACCACTAACCTCGTCTTACCCAGAGTAGCGGATTGATTTGGGCGATTTATAGGAATTCTGTTAAAATCAAAGTTCTGAGCTGTTAGAACAGTAGCGTCGATCGTAGAGATAACAGGAATAATATATCATTGATAATCTGAATTTATGTGAGAAATACGGAATATTCCTGTTGAATTTAATGGGTCCATACTGTTAATCGTACTAATATTGTTGGGTTATACTTACGAAATGATTATATTTTACTAGATATTCCTGTAACATTTACAATGTTCTATTCCTTTTGCACCTATGGTTCCGAACTACGTATGTTTTACTGTTGTGGCTCGTAAATATGGCAGAATATTATTCTATATACACAGGAAATATTCCTTATGAATTAAAGGTACATAATCACTGCTATACTTACTGGTTTTCCTGTTGATACGACAGAAGTCACTTGTACCGGAATCGGCATGTTAGATTTCAAGTACAGATTGTTCTTATAACGGTCTTTTTCTGTTGTAATGATAATAATAACAGGAATTCATCTAACCGGAATTTCCCGGGATTATTTTTTCTCAGTGCAACCAACCTATGGATTCACAACGGATCAGGTTCAAAAACGACTTTCAAAGTTAACTTTCATGCGTGTTTATATTCATAAATGTGATATCCTCAGAAGATGTAGGGAGTTTGCTAGGAATGTTAACTTTTTGGACTTCCAAGAATTATATCTCCAAAAAAATCTAATGACAAATCCATTTATGGACCACCTCTATTCGGAGAGCTGCCACAAGACAATCTAAATAAGCAGCAGTATTTCTGTTTAATTTTTCTAATTTGGGTACTCTTATTGTGAAATACAACAACCACTTGTGTGGCAACGCATTTATCAATGTACCTGATTTTGAAAAGTCAGCTAATAATACAAACTTTTGTATATCCTACATTCTAGCTGTTTCAGTTCATATTTATTTCCAACTGTCTTTCTTTCAGTTTTACATTTTGTACTTGCATGTTCTAGGTACCAAGAGCGTTTGCATTTAGCGTAAATGTCCCCTCGCTCCGAACAAACTGGATTGTACTCATCGGTAGAGAAGTCATTGTTACATCCCTATTCATACCATCTTCAAGCTTCTGAGGAGTTTCATAGAGAAACCTAGAAGAATCGGGAAAATACAAATTCAAATAAACAAAACTAGGCTTTTGATTGCACACTAAATACATCGATACAAAAACGCTTACGGAAATGCATCGTCGCATCCTGTTTACCATCCCTGACCTGCCTGCTTGAATTGATTCAGTGCTTTCTCGAAATGTTTACATGTAAATAATTTTTCAGTTGAGTTTCGTCGATACAAATTTGCGAAGCATTTGATCTTCGAATGAATTTCAATGTGATACTTATAATCATTAAATTCAAAAAAGTCTACTTGTTAAAGGCTATTGATACAACAATTAGATATTATTATGTAAAGGTTAATACAGAAAAATCTGTATTTAATTGTTGTACTTATAATCATATAAATGTAATATAATAAATATCACATAACAACTGAACACAAACATCATTTGTGTTGGCATTTCTATGAATTGCTAACGGCAGAACGAAAACACAATATTTTTCGAAAGTTACAAGTTAGGAATCAGATATTTATACAGCAGGTTATGAACTTAATTACCAAGGTCGTATTCAAAGTTTTATCTTCCAACTATGTATTTCCCAAAATAAAGATGATCTCCTTAACCGCACAAAAATTTTATCTTCTGAGAGGTTTCATTGAAACTCAGGATAATCGCAAAAAAATTCTAAAATTTCACGTTACTTAGTAACTTACGTAGTACTTACGTAAGAGTCTGCTCGAATATATTATTTTCCATTATTTCTAATAAACTTATTTTCTCTTCACAGATCCATAATGGCTGGAGACGCTGTCGCGGAAAAAGGTGAGCAATATTTTACATGAACTTCTTATATCTGTGAAAATTCAGTTAATCGAGTCAACTCGAATACAGGGGAAAAGAAAAAAAGTTGAAGAAATTTTTTTTTTTTTTTTTTTAGTTCTTCACCAAATATTCAAAATTAAATTAAAGTTAGTGAAATCGTACAAAATACCTGAAAAATTATGCAAGATCGATATTGAGTGTTAATATAGATTGTTTAGAGTGATTATTGTATACTATACTAGTTGAATAAAACGGAGGCCACATATACGCGATCACATTGGCGTTCACGAAAGCGATCAGTTTATCTATGAGCTCGCTTTTGCCACTAATGTAAGATACTTACGAAATCGTTTCTGTTCTTGGTCCTATTTGCTGCTAGTAGTTTCTTAATATTGAATATGGAGGACGCTAGATTTATCGAGATGAATATCTCTAATTCACGAAATTTTGGCCGAAAAAAGTTCATGGTTTACAACATATTCGAGTTCACTATAGATAGAATTTTAAACGATCCCTATCATTCTATTTGCTGATTTTGATGGTAATTTTTCATCATATTGAAAGTGCCCCATTATTAAAATATGCTGCTTTATCATGTTCCTCGTTGGTTTTCAGGCCTAAGGAGGTCTCCGAGAAAAAGGACCCCATTCGTCCCATTTGGATTTCCAACGATGGAAGCCCCAAAAAAAGGTATTTATATGATAATTTATTTGATCTCAATACGAATTTGGCGAAAACAGATACCAGGATGGCTTAACAGAATTGAAGAATTTTACAGCTGAGAATGTATTCAACTGAATTAATGAAGGAAAATGGATCCGTTATTTTAACTAAGAAAACTAGGAAAACGCTGAATTGAAGTCAGCAGCTTTTGTGCGCAAGTTCAAATTCGATGTCAGACGCACCTATACTTTCTCATGAAAAGATCTGGTGCTCATCTGATCATATAATCCTCCCTTAATTCTGTCTGAACCTTCAAGCTGTCATTGTTCAATCTATGGTTGAAATTAATGTACAACTTAGAGACTCACCCTGTATACGACTAGTTCGTTCGGTCCAATATTCTTTTGAAAAAATCGTATGATAACATTAACAGAAATGAATAATTCATATTTTTTCAATTCAATATTTATCAATTGCTACATAAAAAATATATGAACCACACTTTACTCGCCTGTTCTAGGAAACAGCGCGTTATCATTTCGTCGCGGTGTCTGTAATTTTCGAATTTTGAGCCGAAATTGGTCTCAAACGACTAGGTTGGACTCACTGATGAATAATCCGTGGTCAAAATTCATTCTGTCCATCCGGCTGTGTGCGCTATAACTTTCGAAAGAAAAAACCTAGAGTCTTCAAATTCCCAGATTAGGTTAAGATCCTGAATATCTCGGTTGAGTTCGTTAATCGGCCAAATATGTCGTATGGTTTCCGTGCTACAGCCACTTGAAATGGTGAGGGATTGGGATACGCCCAATCAGCGCACAGAACACACGGAGGGCTCTGCTACCAGTATGGTTTCAGATCTCAAGTCCTTCACTCTCACTGATGGGAAGAGACCCTATTCAAGTCTCTACTAGCTTTGCAGATTAGTACCCGAGTTGAAATCGCAACTCACACGACGAAGGGGGAATACCCCCTTCTAGCCCAGCATGCGGGCTTTCAACCACCGCCACTACGAAACCTATCCCAATAGGGCAGACAGGCACACCCCTCCAGGAGAACCAAGAAGTGCGCACCTGCGGGCAGGCCCTCCCGTAGTACCAATCATACCGTCATTGGTCAGACATGCTTCGGGAACGTAGCAAATTTAAGATCTTGAGAATCCATGCCTTGTTGAAGCAGGTGCGGGTTACCTGTGCGGGTTCACCAAGCCCGTCGGCAGTAGCGTGAAATGGATTTTGAACAGCCTGGAATCCGGGTAGTGTCGGTAAGACCCGGCACACCACCCCTCCAACCAGGTGAACTCATTTTTCAGCCACGAACTGCCGCCCTGTACCACGACTTGTCTTCCCCAGTATTAAACAAACCCAACACCTTCTAACCTCAGTTCCCCGAGCCGAGATGGACACCCAAATGAGCCAATAATACTAAGCCTTCCTCCCAATTACCGTCAATTCCCGGGGGACGAATCCCTCAACGAGTCTATTATTGAGGTCCTCTTCCTGAAGACCTCTCAAGAGAAGCAACCCAGTTGCTCACAACACTCGCACGATTCAATTAGCCAACAAACATCTTTCCGTTTGCCAGCCCTAGCCAGCATACTCCCCAAATATAGTTCCCGTTCATGATTATAATTACCACATTCGAACAACATGTGTTCCCAAGATTCAGTCGCACAACAAACACATCTGTCGCTCTCGCTGATGCCCCTCTTGTACAGGAACTCGTTCATACTCCCGTGTCCAGTGATGAGATAACCCAAACACAGAACCGGAAAAAACCATTCATTTCCCTCGACAAAGTCAACATTAGGAATAAACCGAAATGTGACCCTGCCCTTACTACTTTCACTCCACCTTGCCTGCCACGCCTGCCTCAGCGCCAACTCCAAATCAGCCGCACTTTTCATGGAACTAGAATCCCTTTCACCAGCAAATTTCCTTTCGAACCCATTCAACGTTATCCTTTCTTGAGCTTGTAGCTCACTTCCATTCCAACAGCCACTAAGTCCCATGGCATTACACCCATCAACATCACTTCGGTGGCTACCGTGCGACATACCCTCAAACATGCTGACATTACCACCCGCTGGCATCTCATTATACTATTTCTTGCATGCTCATGCACCATCTCCTTATACCAGACTTGCGCCCCATACATGGCGCATGCTCTAAACATGCCGCCATATATCACTTCCATCGCCTTTCTGTTCAATCCCCAGTCTTTCCCCAAGACACGCCCCATGCAACCCGCCAGTCTAACTAGCTTACAATTGAGAAGCGTTCATGAAATCTGAGACCCTCCTCAACCCTTACGCCCAAGTATTTCACACTACTTGCGTACTTGGTGCCTTTCCTATTCGATTTAACATTAGGTGGCCAATTAGAGGCTAACCTCCCTTTCAGCATCATGCAAACAGTCTTCTGCTCTGAGAGTCGTCCGCAAATGCAAATACCTCACTTTCCCCGTTATCGAACAACTTCAATGACTTGTCCAGGCACACGTTTCACAGTTTTGGTCCCGCAATGGAACCCTGTGGACATCCACGCGATAACAATCGTACAATAAACACATGCCTTCCTACCACCCTCGCCTTTTTCTCATTAAAACATGACTCCCAAAGCGCCATTTCCTCGCAACCCAACTCTTTCAGTCGGTCCAAGATATACCCCCACCTAAGGTGGTCAAACGCTCTCTTGAAGTCAATGAATATACCCAAGACATATTTGTCCTGTGCTTCATTGACAACCCTCTCAGCGTTCTTCCATGCGTCGACAGTTGACTTCCCTTTCGTGAAGCCGAACTGCCTCTCTGACACTCCTGAAGTCTTGCGCTCCAGTCTCTGGACCAAGATTCGCTCCAAGATCTTGCCCAACACAGGAAGGAGACAGATCGGTCTTTATGATCCCACTTCAGACTTGGGTTTATCCATGGACTTCAGCAAGACCACAGCCGACGCCACCCTCCATGCCCTGGGAAAATTCCCCTTACGCAAAATTGTGTTGTACATAGACATTACAAACCGGGGTATACATCGCCATTTATGCTTAACCATCTCGGGATATACACCATCCATACCAGGGGCCTTCCCATTTTTCTGCTTTTTCACCGCCTTGCTTACTTCATCCATAGTGATCTCCTCGTGAGCACACTCCTCTTGAACTCTCTCATTACGTTCGGCGTCGATTGGGAAAAACTCAACCATCAACGCATTTATCGTTTCATTCCAATTCTGAGTCATTTTGTCGACGACTCTCACCCCACTCAGCTCAACCTTTTTCTTCTTCACATACATATTTTGTACACCCCCCCCCTCATAAGTCCGTGTTCCCCATTCTCTCAACAGACCTCTTCCAGTCTTTTTGTTTTGCATCATGCATTTCCCTCTAATACTTTCTCCTGAGACGGAGAAAAAGCATTTTCTCTTCTTTCCTTTCTCCCCTTTTTCGTTTCTGTAGGTCAGTCGTCCACCAGGGTACCCTGGATGTAGTACAAACTGGCCTTTACAACATACGTTCATTCACCGAAGTGATCCATCCTTCCAGAAACCGCACTTTCTCATAAGAACCAAGAGCCTCGTATTGGTCGAGTCCATGAATTCCAGCTTTGGCTCTAATTTCATTCTCATACGCCGGCAAGTCGACGCCTTTAATCTTATACCTATTCGCCCCAGAAATATTCCATGGACCTTTCTCTCTCCCAACGAGAGATATCGGTATACCTTTATGGTCACCGACACTCCAGTCAGGCTTTACACACCAGTAGGTAGTGTAAATTTCATCCACCTTCCCATTCATCAGAGTGATATCGATGTCCGATTCACCCGTTGCACCACTGAATGTGTACCATTCAGGCCACTTATTCACTACAAGGAGACCTTTTTCATTCACGAAATCTTCAACCAAAAGGCCCCTGTCCACGCTTCTCCTATACATCTTCATCCCCTTGCCGAACCACAAGGGAAATATAGCATTCACATCCAGTCCGATAAGGACTGGATTGTTCCCAATCTTACTTAGAACTCTCCCAAGTATGGTTCTACTCATCCTTATTCTGACAGTACACAGATACTTCATAACCTTCATACAAGGTATTCCTGAACCAGATACATACGCCCCTTTCATCTAAAAGGTCGGGAATCGGGACGACACCACCATCCCGGTCGTTGACCACAATGGCTGCCGAACCGCCAACCGATTCGAAAACTCTCAAGGCGCTTGTGGAGCCCAACTACTCGCCCGTCCCTAACATAGGGTTCCTGCAGCATACATATGCTCAACCTTTCACGCAACATACAGTCGCCTTATTCGCTCATGACGCCGTAGCATCTTCGCCCATTCAGCTGCAGGATTTTGAGTTGCATTTTGACAACTTAATCGCCCATTCTCGCCCTCATTTTCTCCATTTTCAACTGATACTCGGGACACTTAGTACTAGTAGTACTGTGCCCGGTATCCTTCCTACCACGCTGTAGACACTCCCTGCACTCGCTCTTATTTTCACATTCACGAGCGACATGCCTCTCCTTACGTCCTACACACGTTGGCCTTTACCTTGCATTCTTTGACCAGGTGCCGTAAACTAAGACACCTGTGGCACCTTTTAACCAAGCTCATTTCCTTCACCTTACAGGCAAGGAAATGTAGATACACACGGCGTTCTTTCAGCCAGTCATCCTTGACAACTTGTGGTACTTCGAGTACTACGTTGCCAGATTCGCCCTGGCCATTTCTGGCCTTGATCCGGACACCTCTATCAAACGCCTCCCTTTCGAGGCCAATCCCATTCCTTTTGTAGAGCTCATCCACCAGCTCCTTCTCGCTCATCTTTGACGGAACGTCAAAGACCAACATCCTAGAGCCCAATTTTGGGTCCCTCAACTTTCATACCGATGTCGTCGAACTTCTTACAGTTCGACAGACTCTCGAGCTCTCCGGCGGTTTTCGTCTCTATGACTATACCGCCCTCTTTCCTGCACTTCCTAACCGCAGTCAGTCTAACGTCGACCACGGTACCCACCTCAGCGAGTACCTTTCGCTTCACGTGTTCACTATCGAGCTTCCCGCTCGAATCTTTCACAACTAGCGCGTAAGACTTAGGGGCCTCTCTTTTTGGAGGGGGGTTACCCTAAGTGCAGACGCACTCTTCTCTTGCGCAACACTACCTCTTGCGCCCATAGTAGATGTATTGTAGCAATCTGAAGAATTCTCCATAGAAAAATTTGAAAGAAAAATTTTCGTATTTCATTTAAATTCCACTGAAATCTCCAAACCGCCACTTCATAACCTAGTACTTACTATATTTCATCCCAATCAGATTTCCTGACTTTTCTGAGGAACAAAAAATTAAGAGAAAAATTCAGAGAATTTATTTCAGAAATTCATATATTTCATTCCGTTTGAATTTTATTCTAATCGACACCGGAAACTCGAAGGCTCTGTTTTAATCCAATCAGATATGTATAATTTCACGAAACTCAGCCATTAAAAGGCCATCTCAATCAGGCGATTCAACACCGCTGTTTTTTCTTATGGGAATCTTTTGATAAAATAGTGATTAATGGGATAGACTCACCATTTTTCTAAAAAGCGATTGAAAACTTTGACAAAAGAATCGATATCCGTGATTGCGGTGGACATTTATCAGATATCATTTTCCATTCATAATTGCAAAAGCGAAGGATATTTTTAGTTTTAGCGCATTTTCCTGAAAATTTATTTTGGGTTGTCGCACCTTGTATTTGAAACATTTTGAATTCAATTGAAAAAATCTAGAAAAGCACTGACGTGAGGTCAGGAGCTTTTGCGCGCTTGTTTAAATTCTTTCCCAAAGGAGTCACTGCTTATTGATCCCTCCAAACGCAGTTTTACTTTGTGAAAGACTGATTTGGAGATCTCTTTTCATATGGTCCTACGAACTTATACATCATTTCTCAATCGAGTAATAGATTCAAATTCGATCCGATTCGTATTTTTGGAAATATTTGAATGTGTATATCTATGACCCATTTGACGGATTTTACCCATTCACGATCGCGGCCATCGTATTTGAGTAGCAAATCAATGAACCTACAAGCTATTGTTTTCACATCAAATACTAGATTTAAATTGGATCTAATCTGTACTTTTGGGAATATTGGAAAAATGAAATTGCGAATGGGTATGTCTGCGGCACCATTGGGTGGATTTTACCCATTCACGAATTCAACTTTCATAATAAGGCCCCACTCCTTCTCTACAAATATCGAGTCATTTCTCTCAGAAGTTGATTTGTTTGCTTCCGGTCTAACCATGAATAGTCAACATAATAACTGAAAGAATATGCCGATAGACTAGATAATTGTTGAGCACATTAAGTTTCATTTCGATAGCTGAATTCGCGAATTGCTAAAATCCACCCAATGATTCCTCAGATATATTCCAAAAATGAAGATAGGATTGCATTGATATTGATAATTGACTGAAAAAAAATTCGAAGGCTCATGAAGAATTTCGTGAGGACCATTTGATTAGTTGATCGCAAAATATAAATTATCTGAAAATATTTTTCTTTCTTGATGTTGCTTATGAAACGATCATCACGAAATTCCGCTCATATTTGCACATGAGCAGTTTCTAACTAGTTACTCAGTTTCATTATGATCGGATCCCTATTTTTTGAGTTCGTCCATAAATAAGAGCGATAACGAGAACAGATCCAAAGAATTTGACATAATTTTACCCAATATCTCCGAAAATAAATATCGGATCAAATTGAAATTAAACACCGTTGTTGAACACTTACTTCAGGTCTATGAGATTTTCTATTCAAACAGATAAACATTTCCAAAAGTAATTGTTTTTGGGAAGTTGGAAAATTTTCTAATCATCTTTCATTTCAATTTTTTACCTTGATCAGAGCTCATGGTGGAATATTTGTTGATTTATCGACAGATATTCGTCCTTGTGTTTATGTTATTTCAATAAAAATAATAGCATGACGGATTGCGGATTAATTGAAATACATATTCCAAATACACTGCAGTTCAGGGAAGAACAGCAGCATGTGACTGATTTCAATGCCCTCTATAAGAAGATTACTAAAATTTATTGGTGGATTCCAAAATCCACCACAGATTTCTTCCTACCGAAATTGTGAAAAAACTACCAAAAATGTAGTCTTCTACCAGATCTGGTCACGTTGATCGGTGTTAGTTTACAGTTCGATCAGATAATTAGAGAGATATTGCAGTGTCAAATTTGTGTGACGTTATTAGCGCAAACGTTATTTTTGACATCTAAGAATGCGCAGATTCAGTTTCAGAATAACGCGACGTTAATAGCGTTAGCGTCTTACGTTATTTACGGAAAATTGCGAGCCGCAATTTACGTGGCGCTATTCTATATCGGAAGTATTCGTTAAGCTTCGGATCCTTTCGGCTCCGATCACTGTCATAGAAAAGCTGTTTGTTAATATGTTTTTTGGTTTTTTAGACAACTTCCTTTGATTTTTTAAATCTATTTTATAATACCTTTTACACAAAACTGATATTAGACATTGAGATTTATTAGTGCAACCACAGCATTTTTTTTCATATAAAGGTATTTGTTAGTCTTTCACTAATTGAAGAAATACTTTTGGAAGCAACATGAGGGGTTTGAAATTAGGAATAGTTTGAACCATGCCAATTCCCAGATAGCACAATAAAAGATCCTGAGGATGTTCTTGGGATATCGAGCAGAATATAAGTATATCCCAGGGAAATCCGAATTCGTCTATACCTCATCCTCAGGATATCCTGAGGATATAGAATGTTACTAAGTGGGAATCTCCCAGGTGGGGTTTTTGTATATCCGGAGGATATACTCCACAGACCATAAGCTATCAAGAGGACATCCTGAGGATGACTTATTTAGAAAAGTGGGAATTCCCCAAGCTGTCTACGCATATATTCTAGGGATATAGTTCCAAGTTGACTATTGGACATCCCTAATTCAGAAAAGAGGGAGTGGGGAATTTTACATTACAGGGTCGTTAGACTAAAGCAACGTACGTAATTTCAATAAAGAAAGTCTACAAAAAAAAGGGATATTATAATACATATTTCTCAACTTATCACAGGGTACAATCATCTTCTTACATCTCTCTAGCCAGCCAGCAACCGATTTTTCCGTCTTTCTCAGTGTAGAAATTTTCGCAAATTCATCAGCGTCTGAAACAAAATATATAAATTGAAACAATAAATTAATTGCAGACTTATTTTGCTTACCATTTATCAATTTTGTAATAAACAATCTCCAAAATTTCCTCTTTTTCTTCGCCAGTTAAACTGCATTGCCGTTGTCACTGATTGGGGTAGTCATTGCCCCTCCTACAAATTCATAACTACTGTTTCTTCCACATTGTGCAATCTCTTTGGCCTAAAATTAATAGTCAGCAAGTTACATTAACATTATGACAAATGACATTCAGACAGTTGCAAGTACTTATCAACACAAAATGTGATTTCAAGCGATGGACCAAAAGCTCCGGTTATAGTTATGGTTATCCAAATTGAAAGATTATCCTTCACCTATGTCAGTTTGGATAACCGTAATTATAACCAGAGCTTTTGGTCCATCGCTTGAAATTGAATAATTGAATAGTTACGGTTATCCAAATTGACAGATTATCCTCTGCCTATAAGTCAGTTTGGATAACCGAACGATAACCAGAGCTTCTGGTCCATCGCCTGAAATTGATTCATGTTATCCCATTTTGACCATTTCAAAGGACATTATTCAACCCATAGCATCAAGGGTAAAATGATAATCAAATACTCAGTGACCTAGCAACCATTAATCAAAGCAATTTAATCTCATTTCCTGAAATACTTTTTTTCTGAGAAGAAATTATCATTTATACTCATTAAAATGAATTGACACTTCGGTCCCATAGGTTGAACTTTCTACTCATGAATTCATTTAAATCACTTGATGTAAAAACTACACACTATTAATTGAACTCCCAACTAGATGAAAAATTTGCTCGTCACTTAAAAAAAATCTTAAATGCCTCCACATCTAAGCTATTCATTGGGAAGGTTATATCCAAAGAATCATAATAATTAGTTGATAATAATAATAATAATAATAATAAAGCCATTCTTTATTCTCTCTGAAAAGGGCATCGACCGAAGTCCTTCAGCCTATTGGTTGATATTTCATCGTTTGCTGGTTTTTGGGCCTTTTTTAGGTTTTGTTTTATTTTGTTCACATCTTGTACAATATCCAACACAATACTCAGGATGATGTGACACTGCGTGATCAGAGTCTTAACCATCCTTTGATCACCTAAAAAATTTCACATATTATACTGTTTTATCGAACTGCATCTGATCAACTCACAAATGCTCGAATTATTTTGTGTGCAATGCTTGTTGCATACATTATTTCACATTCCCCTGGTTTGATGTGTTCCACTCACTGTATTTGATGCTAGAAATGAATAAACATATAAAACAATATAAAGTGCAATAGAATATTCAGTGAAATGAATGGAAAGAATCAAACATCAGTCACTAAATTTATGAACTAGGCGTTCTTGATCGAGCTTAGATTCCAGTTCTGGTTCACTTTTGAATTCGATTTCGATTTCCTGATTGGCTGAGTTGCATCGACCAGCTCATGAGTTTCGTAAACAATTGTATACCCCAAAATATATGGAAGCCTGAACCAACAGGTACAGTTGGTACCACACATATTGTACCTAGAAGTGTTCGGGTATCCCTCCACAAGTTTGAATGCATACCTATTAGTATACCTACCATTAATTGTTTTATTTTCAACATTGTGATGTATCGCCCATCTAGCTAATGAAATAGAACAAATATCTGCTGTACTCACCTTAGAGTAGTTAAACAATTTCAATCTTTGACAAACCATGGGTTACAAAAAGTCTCCTTCGGTAAAGTTTTTTTATGGGAATAATAGGATAATGGAACATCATTCAACTCATTTATATTGCAAGAAATCATGGGATTTTCAGATGTGTCGGTTCCATTAATCATACCACCTCCATTTTCAAATCACTGTACTAACTGCTCAAATGTATGTTTCATAAATTATAGATGTTTCAATCTTACAAGCTCGACCTTCAAGCTCTTTTATACAATGGCTCTTTTTTGTCGTTGGACCCCTTTGTTATATCTGTTGGCTAGTTAATGAATTTTTTATACTTACACACCACAGGGTATAGAATATAGCACAAAATCACTGCCGAAATCCACTTTCGAAATTGACGAAAGCAGAACGAGTTTACTGAAGACGAATAGTATACCATTTCATCAGTTCATGTGATTTGTGATGCACATAAGCCCATAATTAATATTACTCCAAGTCAGAAAAAGAAGCAAATAAAATTTAAAAAAATCGGTCAACATCAACACAGAATCTGTCAAATGTCATGATTGTCCGATCATAGATTATGAACCACAGAACATAAAGTATATGAACTTATAACTTCCTAATCTGTCGGATCGATAATCAATGATCTAATAATTAATTAATTAATTATTATATCATTACATTATTCACATTGCTACATTGAATTTTCTTGTATTATTAGATTATTTCTGATTTTTTCATAATCCACAAATGATATTCATTGATCTCAGCTTTCAGATATGCACCCAGATATATTAAAAAAGTGAATAATTCGATTTCTCACCTCAAGTTGGATATTTTTCGTTATTAAATGATACAACATAGATCCAACCCATAAACATTCTGGCTCTTATTGGTATTTGAACCAGCAATCTACGCAAAGGCGTATTTCGAAAAATTTGACGTGGATTGCATCGCAGCATTCGCAGCTACTAGAGGACATATTTGGTATATACGAATCCTAAATCGTATGGATATCCTAAGTTATACATTCCAAGTATGTCCTCTCAATGTCGAAAATTTAATGTGGGTTGCAGTTACTCAGAGGACATACTTGGTATATACGAACCCTAAATCATAGGGATATCCCCAATTGTACATCCCCCGTATATCCTTCCAATGTCCTGGGACATACGCCACAAATAGGATATTGAGAGGATATACTGGGGATATGGTGTGTTATCTGGGTTACATTCTGCAATAAAATTAGTGCCACCTTCTTCTGCAAAAGCACCAGCTGAAATTACCGGCCCCGATCCCTTTTTAATTTTATCCAGAATCAAAAAACTAATGCAGAAATGCAAATGATTAAACTTTAGGAGTTTGTAACACAAAAATCTGACGTCTCACATAACCTCATCAAACAAACTGATAACTAACGCAACGGTAACAAAAACGTGTAGCAATATGTCTACTTTTGAAACGGCCGTTAAAACCAAAACGTTATATTTAGCGTAACCGTGATAACATAACGTTTGCGCTATTCGAAAGTTGCAATATCTCTCTATTATCTACGAAGATATGGGGTAAAACCATGTCAAATTCTCTGGTTTTTTTCTCGTTATCCCTCTTATCTAGGGATAGAGATGTCGAGATGTGCAACTTGAATACGTTTGAGCATCCCATAGTATCGAATACTGTATCGGATACTTTTGTTGGATACTTGCTATCCAAATTCATACTTATAAAAGCCCGTTGCAATACTGAAAATGATTTTGTTATAATATTATTAAAACGGAATAACTGCAATATGTCGATTGACGATCTATTAACCCTGCTGTCCTGCATATTGTCACTATAGGATCCAGTAAATGTAAATGTGAAAGGTCAATGCGAACAAATATATTGAACTTATTTTATGGAAAACTGAAAGAATACATATCTGATTGGATTGAAACAGAGTCTTCGAGTTTCCGGTGTCGATTAAAATAAAATTCAAACGGAATCGGAGATATGCTTTTTGAAATATATGAATTTCTGAAATAAATTCTCTGAATTTTTCTCTTGATTTGTTACTCGGAAAAATCAGGAGATCTGATTGGGCTGAAATATAGTACTCGTTATAAAGTGGCGGTTCAGAAATTTCAGTGGAATTTAAATGAAATATGAAACTTTTCAGAAAAAAAGTTTTTTTTTTCAAATTTTTTTACGGAAAATTCTTCATATTGCTGCTGCTCATCTATCAACCAAGTTTTATCTCGACCAGATGAATATTTTTCGAGTTATTGAAAAATCAAAATTTCAAATGGCTGTAACACAAAAACCTTTTCGCAGATTTGGCCCATTAACGAACTCAACCGAGATATTCAGGATCTTAACCTAACCTGTGAATTTCAAGACTCTAGGTTCTTTATTTCGAAAGTTACAGCTCACACGGCCGGACGGACAGAATTAATTTTGACCACGGATTCTTCATCAGCGAGTCCAACCTAGTCGTTTGAGACCAATTTCGGCTCAAAATTCGAAAACTACAGACATCGTGACGAAATGGTAACGCACTGTTTCCCAGAACAAGCGCGTTAAAACATATTTATAGCAAGTGCC
Organism: Myrrha octodecimguttata; assembly: GCA_958510865.1. Classification (NCBI taxonomy): domain Eukaryota; kingdom Metazoa; phylum Arthropoda; class Insecta; order Coleoptera; family Coccinellidae; genus Myrrha; species Myrrha octodecimguttata. The sequence continues at coordinate 196,416 of CAUEHS010001049.1, forward strand.
CCTGGGTAACGCGATATATTCTTCGAGCAAAAATGATTCCAATAAACCTAACGGTGAAAAATTGCGCACACTCTCCGGGATGCATTGCAAAGATATTACAATATAATGTTGATTATGACTGAATATGCAACGAGACGTGTCTGCTCTGGTTATATTCAGCATCATAGTGATCATTTACCGAGTTATATCCTAATTGGATGTTATGAACATTTAAATGATTCCATATTTTATTTTCAGTTGGGAAAATGAAGAAGAAGGAGGAAAAGGGGAAAAAGCAGGAAAAAGTAAGTATATGCAATATTTTCGAATGAAAACTTCATATTGTAGGAAGTGGGTGATTTAGATGGGTAGAATGCAGAGATGCTTCAATTGTTCATTCGTCCATTAATTCATTCACAATACATATTCGATCAGGTACAAATCTACTCAAGTGATGTCGATATATGAAACGAACGAACTTTTTAGTGCTACCAAAGTGTTCCTTGATAATGATTCTTTCAGATTATATAAAACAGATTCAGTCTAGAACCAGATAGAAATCTACTATGTTAAGTCATTGATATAAATTTTGCCCATTCATGTGAGTTTTACTATTTCCTACTAATAAACAGAGAAACTCTCAATCTTTGCTTGATTTGTAAAAAATTAGCATCATACCTATTTTCCTGGCCTAGAGGTAAAAGGTCAAAGAAATGCAAACGTTGTACACGAGTAACCGGTATTCATGAACAAAATGATATCTAGATATTGTGCAAACATAGGCCAAATGCTCGTCCTGTTACGTGCTCATATTTGTGCGTCGCGGAAGCATTAGTCACTCAGACCAGTTTGGATGTTGTGGATCAAAATGAGACAGACAAAATATAACGAAAAACATCCTTATATGATCGGATAAGTTGAAGTTACGACAATGGCTACGAATTTTGTTTCGAATTTAGATTCACAGAAAAATTATTTGCTGCACACAAAATGTTTTAAGTGGCAAATGCGTCGGCGAAGTACGAATATGCAGTCCCTGAAGTGTCTGAGTAGTTTCGTGAGAGAATCAACGGTGAGAAGTCTGCCCCAGTTATCAAAAAATTGCTCTCGCTTATTCTTCGAAAACGGGGTGTACTTCACCAGGCAAAAATTACTTTCCCAATGTCATCCACACAGCTATATATGTTTGTCCAGTTTATGGTGAAACACCCTGTATAAACTTAAGGATCAATCAATCAATCATCTTATGATGATAATTAATATCATTTTGATGAATCCCAGACTATGGATCCTTCTCAGAAGTAGTGGAATTTACAAAATCGGTGATAATTCAATCGACCCATCCCTAATTATGGATGTCAGAGAAAAATAGTCCCAATATCAGTAATTTTTTTTTAAACAGAAGGATTTGCTGTTATGAAAGATGAAGTTGAATTACTTTAAAAACATAACTCTCTACTCGAGAAATTTCAGAAGTTGGAATCGCAAATAAATTAATATCCAATAAAACCTGGAAATAATCCGAACGAAAACAAACCAAGGTGGGCCAAACAAAGGGAAATCCAATACATCTGTTTCGAGTTGGGATGAAAACAAAGATTACGATGATTCACTTACTGTATGCCCGATACTATGTGAAGTCGCGGAAGACTTCTTGACAGATAACTGACACCAGTAGAGAGGTCACCGAACAGAATTCCGATCAACAAACGGTTCAGGTATCAAAGGAACCCCCAAATGATTATTATAAAAGGTTCCAAGAGCAGATGGTGAAGTTCAAGATGTTTGTAACAGTAGATCAAAATTATCGCTTAATATATGACTTCAAACCATTGAAGAATCAACCATTTCGAAGACATCTGAGTAAGATATTTACAAATCGCTATTTTACTATCGAGTTGCAACCAACAAAAGCTGACTCAAAAAGTATGTTCTTCAAACTGGACTTCATGAAAGAAGTCGGAAGAAGTCATCATCAGACGCTACAAATGTTCTCGAAGGTGGAACAAAGGAAAAGAGTAATTTCTTGGAGAGTCGGTGCATTGACGCAGACTGTTTCGTGGAACACTGGCTGACAATGATATATTTTCGAAAATAAATTCGGGAAACTAGTTTGTGATTGATTGAAACAAGTGTATATTTTCGAGTATACACTTGTTTCAATCAATCATTGTTTATTTGAGGATTCAGCCACCAACCCATAAACTTTATTGTAGCTACCTCATATTACCGACAATCTTCACGTCTTGAAATAAACTGAAAGAACTCTCTGGAGTAACCCAAGTTGATTGTCATTTCAATCTCCAGACCTTCATCAGAAAATATATCCGAAGTTATTGTTGTTTTGACAGAGTTACTCGAAATATTTCAAGAAGCAAACACCGCCTACCGGTTTATTCTCTCTGGCGATTCAAATGTTCACTCCGAAAAAGAAACGTTAAAATATTATATTGGGATCTTTTCTGAGCTATCGAGGGCTCCTAGCCTATCCCGTCCATGTACCTTCAGATAATATTTTGTTGAATATCACCGTCGACTCCGTTGTGAAGTTGGCATTCGAACCTCATTCATCAGATTATATGGACCACATTGTAATCATTTCGATTCAGAAGGTGTTTTCTGAAAAATGGAAATTCATGTTGTTACGAAAGTTCAACGAATAAAATACTGACGTCTTCTTCTCAGCTGTTATAACCGAGAACCGATTATTTTCAGGACTGTATTCCAGAAGAAAAAGTCAGAATGAAACAGAGAAGGAAATATTATGAAAACAAAAAATACCAGCCAAAGTTGAAGAGGATCCCCAGCGTAAACAACTATACAATGCCATAATATAACTTTACATTCAGAAATCAAGAAAACGGCAAATAAGAAGAATGCAGATGAAATATCATCAATAAATAAAGCCATGTCGGATCTGATACGTCAGGAAACCAATAACTAGGGTATATACAGAAAAAGAGTCAACAATATCACCACCGAAAGCATGAATGCATCGCTAAAGTAGATGAAAGAATGAAATCTAATATGTATTGAAATTTCTGACCAGCAATTCAATGAACTGCTCATAAATAAACGGTGCTTTTCTACATTTTTTTTCCCATAAATTACTGGATTTCAATTCGATCTGATCTGTATTTTTGGAAATATTAGAAAAATATTATTTTGAATGGGTATATGTACGGAATCATTGGGCGGATTTCACCCATTCACGAATTCGAACTTCGTAATTAAGCCCCAGACCTTCTCCATAAATATCGAGTTTCTAAGTCGTTTCTTCCGGAAGTTATTGTGTTTACGGTCGACCTAACGGCTCACTGTGTAAACACAATACCTTCCGGAAGTAACTCTATATTTGTAGAGAAGGTTTGGACCTTAATAACGAAGGCCGAATTCGTGGATGGGTAAATTCCACCCAATGATTTCACAGATACACCCATTCAAAATTTTATTTTCCCAATATTTCCAGAAATACAGATCAGATCGAATTAAAATCCAGTACTTCATCGAAAAATTACAGTTCATACAGAATTTAATGAGGATGATATGATGATAAAATCACAGAATTTTTTTTTTCAAATTGTTCTAATGACACGATCATCACGAATTTGCATAAAGTTGTCTTTCAGCGTGTTTCTCGAGTTATACCGAAAAAAACAACGATATCGAAAAGAAAACCTCGAAATTTGACATATTTTTTCCCGATATCTCCCAAACTTATGATCGTATCGAACTGAAATTTGGTACACTGCTGTGAAATATGAAGTTCAAAGTCTGAGTGAAAGTTTTTGTCGGATATGATGGACGGTTTCCGGGAAAAAAAATTTTTGCAAAAAAATTTTGAGAAATTTTTTTTTTATTTACTGACGATATGATCCTGACAAAATTTGGCTCGAAGTTTCGCGTCGTTATACTCCACCTAAATGCCAAATTTGAATCTAATCGCTCAGGTAGTTTCTGAAATAAAAATCGAATATTGAATATTTGAAAAAAAAAATTGAAATTTGTTTTTCAAATCGTTCTAATGACCCGATCATCACGAAATTATGCACAATGTTATCCTTCAGCATGTTCGAACTAGCTGCAAAGATTCATCACGATTAATTATATATTTCTTGAGTTATACCGAAAAAAACAACGATATCGAGAAGAAAACCTCGAAATTTGACATATTTTTTTCCAATATCTCCAAAACTTATGATCGTATGGAACTGAAATTTGGTACACTGCTGTGAAATATGAAGCTAAAAATCCGAGTGGAATTTTTTTTTTTTGGATATGAAGAATGGTTTCTGAAACAAAAATTTTTTTGGAAAAAAATTTTGAAAAAAAATTTTTTGCAAAAAAATTAAAAAAAAAATTATTTTCTTCAATTTACTGACAGTATGATCTTGACAAAATTCGGCTCAAAGTTGCGCTTCGTTATACTCCACCTAATTGCCATGTCGCTAACTTGCTCCCTTGGACAGTTATCGTGTCCACGGCCGGCCGGTCGGCTGGACACAATCGAATTTGACACCGTATTCGTCATCAGTGAGTCCAATCTAGTCGTTTGAGACCATTTTCGGCTCAATCATCGAAAATGACAGACATTTGGACAAAACGATAGCACGCTGTTCCCCTAGAACATGCGCGCAAAAAGATCCTCCAAGTGCTATGCTACGTTCAGTATTGTTTTGTAATCACACGAGTACCGAAGAACAAATCTTGACGATTCTTTAAGTTGGAGTGGATGAGCCAATGCACTGGAGGGTTGAATCATAGATCAAAACGTGTTTATGGAAGAAAAGTATTTCTGCCAGATTTGATTTTGGTTCTGTCATTGGTTTCTTAAAAAAACATAAAATCAATGATTATGTCAGGTCATTCCAGAGGATGCTTGTTCTTTAGCGAAATAAGCCGTAATCCCGAATTGTACGCAATGACAGTTATGAGTGTGTGGTATAAGTGTGAAAAAGGAAAACAGGACCAAAATTATACCTGTCCAAAGTTGTATAATTTAATGCTATATGAAATGAAAACCTGAGAGGAACGAAATTTAATAATAGAATGTAATGTCTGTTGCTGCTGAACACAATTCATCATCTAAACGAGTTACCTGAATGCTACCTTATTGTACTTTTGTTCGATCCAAATGCCTGTAATTTTAGAATTTTTTTTCCGAAAATGGTCTCTAACAACTAGGTCGCACTCACTATTACGAATCTGTTGTCATAATCGGTTCGGTCCGGCAGCCATCCGTAAATCATGATAACGGCCGTACAGATAACCTTATCGACTTTCAAGGTAGGTTGCATATCAAAATGCGATGGTTGAGTTCCTTAATGGGTGAAATCGGTCTTACGGTTTTGGAGTTGGAGCCCTTTAAAATTTTGGGGTTATTTGCCTGTTACCTCAGAAACTACTTGAGTGATTGGATTCAAACCTGGCAGTTAGTTGAGGCGAAACGGCGTTTGAGGTCTCGGGAGGCCACGGTGACTGAAACAAACAATTCTAGTACTTGGTAGCCCACAAATATGACCAGCTTGAAATTAAGGAATTCTGTAGAATCACTCTGGTGCGAAATCGGCAGCTTTTGCGCCCATGTTCAACTAGGTTGCCAAAAGCTGTCATCTTTTCACGTGTTGACCCCGCCAAGTAGCTTTACATACTGATGGAAATATTTCGCGATCTTCTTACACGAAATTCTGATTGACCTCTTCATCCTGTAATTTTTAAATCAGGTACTTTATTTTAATTCGATCCGATCAGTATTCTTGGAAAAATCGAATTGAAATCCAATTTTCAAATGAAAAATTGCAGCTTCAGGTTTCATGCAGAATTTCGTGGATATGAAATGAATAGAATATTGCGAAGTATAAAAATTTGATAATATTTAAAAATTTTCGAAATTCTGTATCATCATTTGTCAGCCTACTAGCAAGGAAAAACTACGAAATTTGACAAATTTTCTTCCCAATATCGACGAGAATTCATCTGATCGAACTGAAATTTGGTACGCCCTTTTGAAATACATTGTCCTCAATAGGGGCCGTGTGGACCTCCGTAAACACAATAACTTTCGAAATAAACGACCCAGAAAGTCGATATCTTTAGAGAAGGTTTGGAGCTTATTTACGAAGAGAAGCACCAATTCGTGAATGGGTAAAATTCTTCCAATATTTCCGTAGATATACCCATTCAAAATTTTATTTTCCCAATATTTTCGAAAATACAGATTGGATCGAGTTGAAATCCATGCAGAATTTCGTGAGGCTAATTTGATTGAAAGATCACCAAATCATTTCATCAGAAAGTTAAGTGTGCGTTTGGCTGAGTCAATACGTGAAAAGAGCAAGAGCTTAAGACTGTACGTCAGTGCATTTCTAAAATTTTTCAACTTATTCATCATCACATTGACTCAATTTTTTCTGGTTTATTGATTATTGATCTTTTTTGTTATTTTAGGTAACTTCCTGTGCGGGATGCACAGTCCTGAAGGAGGAAATGGTCATTATGACCAAACGCATGGAGGCACTAGAAAAGAGGTAAACTATCCGAGCTTCCTTTCACTAACAATCATTAGGTTTGTTCGTTGTACCAACATGAACTACACCAATTACACTCACTCCACTGATTATGTTCGATGTGTTTTGTTGTAAACTTGCACTCTGTTCGTTGAGGAAATATTGGGAGTCAGTGTAGTCACAGATTACGTGTGCGGTGCATAGAGGGAGGTTACTTCTGTGATGGTTATGCGTAAATGTAATTCATAATCATAGATATCTATGGTTGTCTCTGGATCCTGGTTGGACGTGTTTTGTTCTTTATGTGTGGTTTTTTTTTGGACGAAATTAATTTCATCATATTGTTATTTGAAATAGAATTTTTGTCCCTGACGACTTTAGGAAAACTTTATGACAAATCTACATCACCTCGAAGTGGTAGCGAAAACAGAAGAAGTATAGAATTATGTTATCTTGGAGTGGCGTAAAATCATCTATCATATATTTGTATTCTGTGAGAATCAAAGAACATATTGAACTACACTTCATTCAGTTATCTGTGACTACACTCAGCTGCACTGAGAATTGGAAGTCAGTGGAGTTGGTGTAGTTAGTGTAGTTCATGCAGGTACAACGAACAAACCTATTATTATCATAGATTTATAAGGATTGAGTGCTAAAATAACTGGAATGGGCAAAAGTGGCTGTGACGAAGATATTGGAGAAAGAGCTTTCGCCCGTCTGTGGGTAGTAGAAAGGGTGAATAGGAGCTCAAACGATGGACTAAAACAGTAGTTCCAAGTTTTACTGACGGTGAACTATAAAACCTACAAAAATTTCAAATACTTCGATCAGGTACAATCATACATGAGATCAATTTAAAAGAACAGTACTATTCTTTGAAGAAGGCTGTCTCATTATTTCGCTTCACGATTATTTTACGACCTCTATTTCAACTGAATGTGATTGGAATGGTTAAGAGTTGAGGGGATCAATCGGGATTGCTTATGTAGCATGTCTTGATCTGCGAAATGATTATCATTAAAGATGTACCTTGCAAAATCCCCCTGAAGCTCATTCTCCAAAGCTTCAGACAAACTGCAACGTTCTAGAGAAGGCCTAAGCACAATACCTCTGAACCAGGCTCTGAATTCCGCCATTGGTTTGAATGCTTTTTGATTGCTTTGAACCTCATTCTTCGTGAAGGACCTGAGATATACCGAGTCACCCGAAGTCAGGTTGGGGGTTTCCATGGGGATACCTTGATGGTATATAAAGTTCGAAAAAAATCAGCAAACGCATCAACTATGCTAGATGGATTGTCATATTCAGTATTGTTCAAATATAGAAAACCCGGAATTCTTGATGTCCCCTTCTTGCTGTAAACGTAGGGCCAGAATGTAGACGGATCAGCTCTAATTGCAGTGTGAGATCTATGAATATTGTTCTCCGTAGCTCCCTAAACCTAGCCCTCCAACCATCTGTATTGTGAACTTTAAGTCTTCGGAATATACACGACCTTTATTCGATAAGATCAATTATTTCCTTGGTATACCACTTAAATTTCTTGTTGAAATCCGTACGAAAATATTCAGGACACCAAGGACACAGGACGGCAAGGTTAAGGCCGAGTGTTCAACAATAACCGACCAGTCCGCAAGTATTATTGAGTAAAACAACGGAAAATTGCCCCTGTGGAAATTAAATTTGGTGATGCTTTCATGGGAGTCAATCTCAGGGGCAGGTCTGGTGAAGGTGAGAGAATTTCCTCTTTATTAATGCCGCACAGTGTCTGGAAAAACCAAATATAAGAGTATACCCGATGTGTTCAGAATGTTGTTAAACTGTTTCAAATCGTTAAAGCTAGCAATGTGCTAGTTGAATCTATCCAAGATGAAGTGAAATTATTACCGCCTCTTTTGGCATACCCGAATTCGGGTTGATTGAAACCTCTTTATATAAGTATCTCGCTACCATACAGGCACTGTTATGTCTTGAGCAGTTCAGTAGGTTGATGATATCAAGTAAATTAGTTCTAGGAGGAACTAAGAAGACGAATACATACAAAAGGCTGTGATTGCGAAGCAATAATCGAGCTCATCAGCGTAATCTCTGATGGTAACCAAAACTCCGGCACCGCGGGTAACCGCACTACTCCCAATGTTTCTATCATTTCTAAACACCACATAAACAAACAGCTGGGCACTAAACACGTTTGACTTCTGCCACGTATTAGATACAAAGACGATATAATACACTCTTGAAGAAACAAACCTGTAGACTCGTGGGTATTAAGTCCTGTAACATTCTGGTAGTTACAGCTAACGGAAGGTGTTTCCTACTCCGACCCTGTTACAGGTTTTCCGAAACGATTCTAGGCTCCCTTTGAATCTATTTAATTTTCATGTTTGAATCTCCTTCAGTTGCCCTGCGTTAACCTGAAGGTATTAAACCATTTGCTTTGGATTTTTATGTGAAGTAATAAACAGGTCTTTGAACCTGTCCAATAACTTCATTTCTCTGAATCTGAAAATAATCTCCATTGCCAGTTTGTTTGCCTGGAAAATAAGCTTCAATCTGGGTCTTGCTGGCTGTCCGTTATCATTTTCTCCCAAACGAAGAGACTTAAAATGTGCCCGATCAATCCCCTGCACAAAACGCTTCACTACCTAATGTACGATATTCTTCTCTCAGTTTGTTTGTCCTCCTCAAAGATCATTACATTTTTTTCACGGACCGCCCTCTCTGCACCGCCTCAGAGACCGACACATTACTTGGCTCTCTTGCCTTCAAAGCTTCCACCTTTGCCTTGAGGTTGGCGAAAGCCTACATGAGTGCAAAAACTTGGTGCAGAGCAATAGTGGAATCCTCGCAGAGAAACTTCGAAAGTCTCTTCTTTTATTGCATGTACTTAATCTCCGACGCAGTCACCTTCGAACAAGCAGGGATGGCGTGAATTGGTCGACTGCATGGGACACATTCAAAATAATTATCGTTTACTTCCACGTCCTCTCTTCATTACTTTCTTGGTAAATGAGAATATCGGCGGTAAAGAACGATATCTGCTGGACAGATGTTCCTGATAGTGTCGAAAAACTTCAATTCTGCTAGAAATTAATGAAATTAAACACAACTAAAATTTTTATAGTCCACAAATTGGGACGAAATCAGCAACAAGCAGCACCACTGAATGGAGGAAGACTTAATCTTCTTATACCAAATACCGCAATTATCTCGAACAAAAACTGAAACAGAAGAGCTATTAATTGTGGAGCAATTTCTCAACTCTGCATATATTTCACATATCTCTAACTTTCATGATACTCCGTTATGTTGAGGTCGCTTCTAGAAAATCTCTCACATCTGCGTAATCATTGGATGGATTGTACTCATTCACGAATTCGGCCTTCGTAATTGAGGTCAAACTCACTCTACAAAAATCGAGTGACTGGTGTGCTTCTTTCAGAATTATTGTGTTACGATCTACTCAATTTTGGGTCTGAATTTTGAAGGTCTGTGAAGGCCGGGACACACTTAACCGCACCGAGCCCTCGTCAACACACGGTCGAGTGTTGAACATGCTACGGAGATGAAGAAAAACGAGACTTTTTAACGTTAAGGCCACATATCGCACCGCGCCAGCACCTTCGCCGTGCTAGGAAACCGCCGAGCCAGCATTGTAACAGAATAAGTACCTGAGTTTACTTTTTGACGGTGAAGGTGCCTCGTGCTACACGAAAGGCGAAATTTCATGTTCTGGACGATCAGAGTGATGCTTAGTGAGGTGTCCTTGATGGTGATACAAATAATTATACACTTAATCGGATGAAACGTTCTTCATTCAATATTTCACACATGTGTTTCTCATTGTCTACAGAATACATATCTAATATAGAGCGAGAATGATGTACATATTGTAACGTCATATACTACACTAAGTATCGGAATTCCATCATTCATGAGACGTGGAAACAGAGTATTGGAATATTCCTCAATAGGTCTTGATTTCTATTCACTGTCTTCCTAAATCCTCATCTTTGTTTCCTCACATTTTCCTCTTCATCTTCTTCCTCTAGAGTCGAATCAATTTTTTGGAATTTTAAAGCATGATCGACAACGAGAAACACACCGCGCTTAGAAGGGTACTGAGGAAGGATTGAGGACCGTCGCTCGTAGCGGTGTCGGACTAGTGTGTCTAGAATCCCATCTGGTTTCAAGGTAAGTAGGTCTGATGATCGGCAATGACGGTGAAATTGCAGTAACCGAATTCGTTGGACATCGCTTCTGTGCTGGGGATTTGGTTGATTGGATGTTAAGCTCAGGTTAAGGTGGAATATTTGTGGACTCATCGACAGATATTACTCCTTTTGTCTATGTTAATTTTGGACAATTTTGGATGACTGCACTGCAGCTATTGTAGTTATAATGGTCAGTCGGCAGGATTGAACTGAATTTGACCTAATAAATAAGCTGAACCTTATTGTTCGACATTCAGAAGAAATAATAGAAAAACAATTCTGAGAAGAGACGAAGAAAAGCAGAGAATTACCGAGCTGTGCTTTGTAGACTTCTGTTACAGTATGCTGATAATCTTTTGTTCGTTTCAATTCCATGTTGCGAGTTTTAGGTTGAAGAAAAAAATTACGCAACCGACTAGATCAAACTCATTTCATATACCAAATCAGATTGGATGAAAGTTATCATTTTTCTAAAGTTGTATTCTATATTTTCAGGTTCCAGGCTTTGATGCCGCCTCCAGAAGAACCTCCGATGTGTGAAGAGGTTTGTATTGGTTTTTATATTCCAAGGATAGACTAAAAATTAATATACAGGGTGAGTCTTTGAGTTTTATATCATTTTTAATCGTGAATTCCTTCCATCCAATAAAACACATTTTTCATTTTCAATTTTTTTCAGATTCGGCCCCAGTTAAAATATCATGGCTGTGAAAATCTTCCAAAAGATCAGTATTGCTTTTGTAGCACTGATATGGTTATTTTGAATGAAATGAATTTTGATGTGAAGTTTTCCATAACTGTGCCACATATTCTCCAGTAATCACTTTTATCCTACTTAAATCGGTTTGCTAGTTATACACTAATCGATTCATAAAACTTTGAGTTATCAACATGAAGAAAGCAGATATGCTTTATCCATTTTAGAATACTTAATTATTCTTTACAATTTTTTTCAGAATACTTAATTATTCTTTACAATATCACCTGGAACCCATCGTTTTCCAGATATTCGAGGTTGAATGTTTTAAAATCTGATAGGAATTCGAGAAATTTCCTTACTTTTGTGGATCCTCCCTGAGCTAATGAAGGCCTTCAATTAAACTCCGCCCACTTTATTGCGGATCACACTAAATCTTGAGAATTAAGTGACTGAATGAGTTTTCTTAATCAGGTTTCTCTGAGTTTCAAGCAATATATTAGTCATTCTGAAATGCGGATCACCATGAGTCATATCTGCGTTGAACTTGCAAACATAGCACATTGAGAAATATTTAAATGCTTAGAAATACTTACCTGAGCCGAATCTGGCGAAATGGCAAATAAGAAAGTGTTTTATGTGAGGAAAGGAATCTATAGTTAAAGAGTATAACTCAAAGACTCACCCTATATATGGTGTTCTTATAATAAGATCAATTTTTGAAAGATGAATATGGTGAATATGAAAGCTGTAGGAAAGCACTGAGGTGAAGTCGGCAGTTTTTGCACGCATGTTTGTATTCTTTTCCAAAGCCGTCATCTTTCCACTTATTGACCCCGCCAAACTCACTTTAACTGCCTGATCAAAAAATGTTTCAATCAAGTACAAGCTTTAAAATCGATCCAATTCGTATTTTTGGAAATATTGGAATAATGGAATTTTTAATCAATTTATCTACTGTACTGTACCAGGTTTTAAATAATAAGATTTCCCTATATTTAAATGTTACGCCCATGTGCTATACCGTGATTCCCTTAATCATTGAAGGGAACGTTGGTTTTTCGTTGGTCGAGAAACTAACCTAGAAAGTAGAAACTTCGGCAATGATCATTAGCTTTTAAATTCCGCAAGGAACAAGAAGTACATATACTTATAGTTGTTTCCAGCTTATTATAAAGTAGGTCTCTTTTATATTGACTTACTTTTTGAACTGTTATAATATTTATCAAATATTTGGTTATAACTACGGATATATTGTATGGATTGCATAGTGGAAGCGTTCGTATCATTTTAACTCAATTAACTTGTGCTTTGTGTGTTTGATTACCACTTATGGGCGCCTAGATCTCTCGTTATGCATAAAAGGTCCAATAACCCTGCAACGTTTGACATAGCCATACAGTTATATATTGTTTATGCTGCTACCATTTCCATAAATGAGTTTTATAAGAGAAACTTATGTGTTGGCCAACCTTCGTGGTTCTTTGTTTCATTCATTAGAGATTGGATCTCACCGATTACCGGAGCATAACTGACTTCACCAATTACTACAACTTGTTCCTGGTGTTATTTTATAATAAATATCGGTTTGGAGTTTTTCTTAGGCATTCTGTTTCCTTCAACAAGAGAACCGCACCGAATAGCTAAATTGTTGTTTTATTAAAATTCTAACCTGACCTTCCTCTCTTCTCTCTCATTCTCTGCATATAAAAGTATTTTGCGTTGCGAACACCAACGTAGAGTCCCATTCATTTCTCAAGATGATCAAGAGTAGGTAGAAGGGTTCGAAAAGTGTGGGATACTACGGAATCATTGGGTGGATTTTACCCGATCGCAAATACAATGTTCGTAATAGATCCCAAAAACTACTCAACAAATATCGAGTTTCTAAGTTTTTCCTTTCGAATTCGTGAATGGGTAAAATTTACCCCATCATTATGCAGTTATATTCGTTAAAACTTTCAATTTCCCAAAAGTTTCAAAAATATAGGTTGGATCATATCGAAATATGGTATTTGTTCGGAAAAATTTCTTCCATTATTCCATCAGAAGGAAAAGGTGCGTGAAAATATGACCGCTCTGGCAACGAATTTGAATGATAAAATCACTGTACAAGATTTCGCATCAGCCTTGTCCAACTAATCATCAAAAGCCATCGGAAATAACAATGAAAGCAGAGAAATACCACAAAATAATCCCATCCCTACTTATTCCTAATATCTCCAAAAATTATAATCGGAACAAACTGAAATTTGGCACATTTGTTCTATGGATTTCAGCGTATTTGCTCAATATCTCAAAAACTCTTTGAGCGATTGGATTGAAACTGTTCATCTGCTGGCAAACTTCAGTTCTATCTATTTATGTGAACTCAACATGCGGATATATATTCAAGAAGACATTATATAGCTTGGTATCTAGTTTGAAAACGGTGATTTACAACTTGCAAAATTTCGTGATGACTGTTTCATTAAAATTCGTTGCCAAAGCGGTCATCTGTTTTTCACATATTGACCCCGCCAAACTCACATTTACCTGCTTGGGGCTTAATTACGAAGGTCGAATTCATAAATGTGTGAAATTCGCCCAATGATTCCGTAGAAATAACCATTCAATTATTTTTTTTCAGTATTTCAAAATCACTGATTGAATCGAATTGAAATCTAGTACTTGATTGAAAATGATAGCTTGAAGATTCCTGTAGAATATAATGAGGACTAAGTGAATGAAAGATCAACAAGTCAGGAAGCAAGTGTGCCTCAATAAGTGGAAAGATGACCGTTTTGGCAACGAATTTGAACAAGCGCGCTAAAGCTGCTGACTTTACGCCAGAGCATCCTTTTCTTTCAATGTATAATCCGGAGATCTTGATATTCCTGTACCCTTCAGCTTGCTGGCCTTGTACATGATACTCTTTTTCAGTATTCTGCTTTTTAATTCAAATAGAAGAAGTCTTTTTTGAATCTTTTTCCAGCTCGTGAATGTCACTGATTGAGTATTGAGGTAATTTTGTAATTGTAATTTTTCTCTCAAAGATTTCTTAACGTTTTCCTCTATTGCATCCACGAGAGGTTTCTTACTATCATGTTTATAACATAACAACAGACAAATTTCTCAAATACACTTTTCGAATACCATTTTCTTCACTGAGGAGACATTAGTAAAACCTATGTCCATAAAGTCAGCAGAGAATATTTGTCGAGAATTTGTCGTGAAAGAAAAAAATGTGTCGCGCTTCAAATTTTTTTTTTAAGGGGTGGCTCTGCTAACTTAATATTAAGTTAGCAGAGCTCTGCTAACTTAATATTAAGTTAGCAGAGCCATTCTAAAATATGCATCGAATTCGATCAAAAATGTTATGATTAATTGTCGAGTAGTTGTCGTAGACCATCGAGCCTGAAAAAAACAGAAAAAATAATTGTTTTATAGCTTTCTTATAGGTTTTGATGAAATGTTCTGGTTTCCTAGGAAATTTGTCATATCCGGCAACACTGCATTGGTAAATTGATATTTCAGGTATGTTTCCGTATCATTATTGGCTGATATTGGGTTGTATATGTTAAATCTTCTATTTCCAGAGATGAACAATTTTCGTTTCAATGCTGAATAATACAAATATTCCCTTCTCACGGATATACATCGACGTAACTTTGTGATACAAGAAAGTTGATTAGATGACCGTTTTTTCTTCCGGAAATGAGCTGAACGATTGAAGGACGACCGGAACATATTTGTCGTGAAAGAAAAAAAATTGTAGCGCTCTTTGTTTTTTTAAAAGGGGTGGCTCTGCTAACTTGATATTAATTAAGCAGAGCCATTCTAAAATATGCATCGAATTCGATCGAAAATGTTATGAGTAATGGTCGAGTATTTGTCGTAGACCATCTAGCCTGAAAAAATCAGATGAAATAATTTTTTATAGCTTTTTTATAGGTTCAAATGAAATGTTCTGGTTTCTTAGGAAATTTGTCATATTCGGCAACACTGCATTGCAGTGTTGTCGGATTCGTCATCAACCTAGTCCAACATAGTCGTTTAAGACTATTTTCGGCTCAATCATCGAAAATTACAGACATTCGGACAAAACGATAGCAGGCTGTTTCCCTAGATAGAACATGCGCGCAAAAAAACACTGAAATCTTCTAGAATACCAGTAGGGAGTCGGTTACGTCGAGGGGTGTGTGGCAATCTGCCGACAGAGACAGTACGCCTTTGTCGGCGTAATAAAGTGCGGTAATAAAACTAACAGTGACACGTGTGGCTTCCGCATATTTCATCGAATCTAATTATAAGGATGATAAGATAGACTTTTATTACGGTTAGGGTGAATGTTTACACATTTTCAAACTGCTTCATTAGCAGACCCGATACAGGCTGTATGTTCAATAATCTGGGATTTCAATAATATATGAAAATGTGGCCCTCCGATATGGACCGAAATGCCGCCCCTAGCAGAGTGGCGCCTGAAACGACTGCCTCGCTGCCTCACCCCTAACGCCGGCCCTGTCCGTGAGAAAGGAATATTTCCAATATTCAGCATTGAAACGAAAATTGTTCATCTCGGGAAATGAAAGATTTAAAATATACAACCCAATATCAGTCAATAATGATACGGAAAATATATCTAAAATATCAATTTACCGATGCAGTGTTGTCGAATATGACAAATTTCATAAGAAATCAGAACATTTCATTAAAACCTATAAAAAAGCTATAAAAAATTTATTTTTTCTGGTTTTTTCAGGCTAGATGGTCTACGACAAATACTCGACAATTACTCATAACAGTTTCGATCGAATTCGATGCATATTCAAGATTGGCTCTGCTAACTTAATATTAAGTTAGCAGATCCACCCCTTAAAAAAAACAAAGAGCACGACAATTTTTTTTTCACGACAAATATGTTTTGGTCGTCCTTCAATCGTTCCGCTCATTTCCGGAAGAGAAAATGGTCATCTTATTAACTTCGTTACGTCGATGTATAGCCGTGAGAATGGAATATTTCCATTATTCAGCATTGAAACGAAAATTGTTCATCTCGGAAAATAGAAGATTTTACATATACAACCCAATATCAGTCAACAATGATACGGAAAACATACCTTAAATATCAATTTACCAATGCAGTATTGCCGAATATGACAAATTTCCTAAGAAACCAGAACATTTTATCAAAACCTGAAAAAAAACTAATAAAAAAATTATTTCTTCTCGTTTTTTCAGGCTAGATGGTCTACGACAAATACTCGACAATAACTCATAACATTTTTAATCGAAGTCGTTGCATATTTTAGAATGGCTCTACTAACTTAATATTAAGTAAGCAGAGCCACCGCTTAAAAAAAAAACTAGAAGCGCGACAATTTTTTTTCTTTCACGACAAATATGTTTCGGTCGTCCTTCAATCGTTCATCTCATTTCCGGAAGAAAAATCGGTCATCTAATCAACTCTCTTGTATCACAAAGTTACGTCGATGTATATCCGTGAGAATGGAATATTTCCACTATTCAGCATTGAAACGAAAATTGTTCACCTCGGGAAATAGAAGATTTAACATATACAACCCAATATCAGTCAATAATGATACAGAAAACATACCTGAAATATCAATTTTCCAATGCAGTGTTGCCGGATATGACAAATTTCCTATGAAACCAGAACATTTCATTAAAACCTATAAAAAAGCTATGTAAAAATTATTTATTCTGTTTTTTTCAGGCTAGATGGTCTACGACAAATACTCGACAATTACTCATAACGTTTTTGATCGAATTAGATGCATATTTTAGAATGGCTCTGCTAACTAAATATTAAGTTAGCAGAGCCACTCCTAAAAGAACTAAATGCGCGACAAATTTTTTTCTTTCACGACAATTTCTCGACAAATGTACGACAATTAATGAGATGGTTTTCATTGACTTCCGTGCAAGTGGCTCTGCTAACTTTATGGACAATTAAATCCTATCAATTTTAACTCATTGTGTCTAACCAAAAATAAAATGGAAGGAAATCGAAATACGATGGGTCAATCACATCAACATAGATTTTCCAAAACGATTTACCTTTTCCTCACTAGTAGAAAGCTTATTCCAATAGGTGTACCTGTAGACCATACACCAACTCCGACAGTGACCTCTATTCCATGAATACACTATTTCCGCCGCGAACTCAAACGGCTCTCCTAACAAGCATAAGATCAACCTTTATCTCGAACTCTTACCGCGAGCCATTTCCACATGTCCCTAAAATGGACTCTACAATGACCGAATCCATCGGTTCCGTACTTTACTCAGCACAACAAAAAACTCACGAGCTAACCTTGCAAATACACTGTCACCAACAACGCTACTCTACTAGGGAGGAATCGGTTTTTTCAAATTTACTATTAACTATTATTGATCAACCCAGCCCTCGAATTTCTTAACATTATTTTGTCCCGAAGGATCGCCCGTTCTCGCGGTACGATCTACATTTTTTTTTCTCAGAGCTATTCCCGCCGATCTCCGATATGCAACTGCCTTTCGTTCCAAAAAAGTGAGGCTTTCACCCCTCTCAACAATTTCTCTTAGTCAGCTTTTCAAAAGAGAACTTCACTTAGGAAGTTCTCCCACGTAGGTTAGTCAAAAATTCAACTCCACATTTTTCTTATCTCGGGCTTCAGTTGGAAAATATACGCTTATCCTGCGATACCGGTCTGCACGAAAATTGATACTCGACCTAAGAACAATATTCTCTTTCACGACATCCGGCCGTCTGAAATAAAAACGAAACAATATTCGAAGCTACTTCGTCTCATTTCTTTGACTTCTTATCAACCCTTTCAGACATCTCAATTCGAAATATATTTCACACGGATATTAAGATCTTTCATTGTTAGTCTCGAAAACTTGAAAAATTTCTACCTCAGGTATAACAATGGTATGAGGGAATGAGGAGCAATATGGGACTAATTGTTAGAAGACTTTCATGGACACAAGAAGTCATTTCGAAGCCAAAACTACGGTAGAAACAGAAAGGGATATGGATATATTAGACATAGGAAGTATATTACTCTAGGATTTTATTAGATAGTTTGGATCCCCTTTCATAAAAATACCTATGGTTAATAAATTTCGTATGTTTCTATTATTGAATATTTAATTCAGAAGTCATGAATTTGTTACATACTTGTGAAAAATTCGAGGATGTTTATTTTTATTGAAATATGAATTATTCACTGTCATGTTCCCACGAACTTATCACAGGAATTTCAAACCCGACATATTAATCTCTTCTTCCAAATTTTTCCTATAGGTTTTTTCGAATACGAAACTATGGGGACTTCTTCTCCATGAACTAAATATTGGAATAAATAGATTCCTCTTGTATTGAAGGTTCCAGACTTGTGTATTCAGAAGCGAGGGAAACTTTTATATTTTCGCCACCCTGACAATATACATATAGTCATGACTCAAATTAGTCAAAATGCATTTATTTTATGGAAATTCTTGAAAATAAAACAAGATGCAGCTCGGAAAATCTAAAAAAAGATCTGATTTGACTAGTTTTGATATACATGTCAGTAACTTCCGTATATATTTCAGATTTTACATGGCAGATTTCTCGATATCGGCATCTATCGACGAAAACTGAAGTAAGACACCTGAGCCGTATTTTGACAACATTTGGACCCCATTTCAGACCCAAATTATATCGAGAGGTGTCTGCACATTGTATTCTATGCATCTTTGTTTAGAGCCTAAATATCTCGGCTTAGTTCGTGAGCGAAAACAGTCAAACAATTTCGGCTTTCATTTGAAATTTTGAGGTCATTTCCGCAATATCTCAAAAAATTCTAACGAGATCGGATTGAAAATTGTATTATTTGTATGATATCGACACGGAATTTCCGTAACATTCACAAGTTATGCCTGTATGAAATTTTGAGGTTAATTCCTCGATATCTCATGAATACTGATTCGTTAAGATTAAAACTTTATAATAAGTTCTGGCATATCAAAACGCAACTCAGTGCGGAATTTCGTATGGATCTCGTTGTTGAAAAATTTGAAAAAATTATTATTCGAAAATTTTTGGAATTTTTTTAAAATTTTTTCTTAAGGTTAATCAGATTTCAACGAAACTTGGCACAAACCTTTAAAATCCTTTTTTCACAACAATGTTTAAATTTTTAATTCGATACGATATTCACTTTCGGAAATATATGGAAAAAAATATGTGAAATTTCGTTGTTTGAAATTTTGACGTTATGTCCTCAATATCTCAAGGAGTTCGGATGCGATCAGATCGGAACTACTAAATTATGTGAAAAATACCAAAGCGAAACTTATTGCAGAATTTCGTATGGACCAGTTGTTAAAAAATTTATAGAAAATGTTCATGCCGAAATGTTTGATTTTTTTTTTCCTCGGAAGTTGAACAGGTCTTATCGAAATTTGACACAGACCTTATAATCAATATTCAACAACGATGTTTCAGATTTCAATTCGATACGATATTTACTTCTGGAGATAGATAAAAAAATGTATGTCAAATTTCATTGTTTGAAATCTTGTGCTTATTTCCTCAATAAGTCAAGAAGTATGATTGTGATCACATCGAAACTTCGCAAACTCTTCAAGAATATCAACGTGCAACTACGAACAATTTCTTTCCGAAAATTATCCACATCTTTATCGGAAAAATATATAGTTTTTCAGATTTATTGACCAGAATTCGATGAAATTCGGCAAAGACCTTAAAGATAGTAGCCGATAACAGTTTTTCAAATTTCAATTTGATCTGATGTTCATTACCGGAGATATAAGGGAAAAGAATATGTCGTATTAACCAGAATATCATCCGAAAAAGACGACTTTAAGAGACTTCATATTTTCATTGCAGGTTTGGGGGTCAATTGAGAAGGTCGAATTCGTCGTGGAAAGTTAAAATACCCTCAATAATTTCGTAGATATAATTCGAAATTTTATTTTCCTGATATTACCAATAATACAGAGATGGTCGAATCGAAATTTTGCACTTGGTTGAAAAATGACGGTGCAAAAGTTCATGCAAAATGTCTTGAGGAAATGGTTTCGAATGTGAACAAGCGCGTAACAGCTCCTGACTTCACGTCAGTGCTTTTCAAGGTTTTCATAAACCGCCTCTAAGTGCAGGTTTGCATTTACGAATCAGTTGTGATATCTTGCCGATAACCGAGTTCTCTATTATGTCAATTTTTTGTAGCTATCGTCGCTGTTCGATGGTTCAAAGCCTACGTCGGGGCCCTCACAGCATCCATCATGTAGCCCAGTCCCATCGAGCTCTGGTGCTACATCAGCTAGCCAGCCACAGCCTGCCGCACCAAGCCATTCTCCAGGTACACGATGGCCAGATGCAGCTGTAAGTACTGCTTATTCTCTTCTATATAGAGATCTTTGTAGTTGGAGTTTGTTTGGTGATAATGCCATATTGGATTCGTCAAATCTAGGAAAATGTGGAAGTTATAAACACAACCGATTGCGAAAGTTATTTGAAGTTGAAGATATTTCAGCGCAACGGAAAACTTGATATTTAAAGAAACTAGAAAGAAGGATATTTCGAGCCATATTGATGGATTTTTTTTGAACTCACAAGTGTGTTAATTTTTTTTTACTTTATAATTTGTTGTGAGCCCCTGTAAGTGGATGCATTTCTGTTGGGGTTCCTATTTGAATAAATTCATGGAACTGATAAGTCTGGTGATCATAATTAATTCAAAAATCTTGGAGAATGCAGGTAATAAACTACTTGGTCTGTAGTTACTCAAGTCGAGTGGATCTTCTTTTTTGAGCAATGGTTTAATCAATGCAAATTTCAACTGATCCGGATAAAATACCTTATAGAATTATTTATTATGTAACGAAGCACATCTGATATTGACTTGATGGAAGCTCTCACCAATTTTAAGGGTATACCATCTTAACCACAACAATATTAATTTTTCAAATGGTTAAACAGTTCGACCAATTCAGTTGCACTGACTGGCTTAAGAAATAAAGACTTGTCACATTCGGGAATTAGGCATTCAAAGGTCCTTTTGCTCTGAGTTTTTGTTAACCTTTGTATAACATCATCGAGGTAATGGTTGAATTTATTCACAAATTTTGTGTTGTGTTTGCAAATTGCCCACATAGTTTTCATTTTACATTCAGATTTATTGATCCTATCTTCATATTGTCCAGTTTTCTCATTTTTCTATGAAGTATCATATTTTTGTTTTCAACCCATTGTAATGAGATTTGAATTGAATTTTCGTTTAGATTTTTCAATTTCAACATTCTTTCATAAGCATCTCCGTCTTTCTTTTTTGTACACTGGAGTTGCTGTAAAACATTCATTGTAAATATTTATAAAGTTATTAATGAAAACTGGCCTCTGCAAATCAACATCCGATTTCTCAACCTTCAAAACTTCTTCCCAATTTTGTTGTTCAAGCTATTCAATGAAAAGTTTTTCATTATCCACACTGAAAAATTTTCCTCCTGACAAGCTCAACCTTGATCATAGGATCTAGTTGAACGCAGACCCTCTGAGCCTCATGGTCAGATATATGATATTCTCGTACCTCAGACGACAAAAGATTACTCATATTTGTGAATATATTATCTGGACAACTTGGAGTTTGTTTGGTGGTAATGCCTTATTGAATTCGTCAAATCTAGGAAAATGTGCAAGTTATGAACATAACTGATTGCGAAAATTATTTGAAGTTGAAGATATTTCTTCGCAACGGAAAACTTGATATTTAAAGAAACTGGAAAAGAAGATATTTGGAGCCAAGTTGAAGGATTTTTTGAACTCACAAGTGTGTTATTTTTTTTTACCTCATAATTTGTTGCGAGCCCTTGTAAGTGCTTGTATTTCTGTTGGGGCTCCTAAAATTCTATTGACGTCATTGATTTCTACGCCGGAAGTTGCTACGGGAATGTTTTCACTGAAATGAAGAATTTCATTTACAGCAAAATTTCTGAAATAAACATTTTTGAAAAACATCTGATAGGTGACTATGTAACGGTAATAAGAATCCATGGTCAAATTTGATTCTGTCCATCCGCTCATCCATGTGTGCTCTGACGTTCGAAAGAAAGGAATCTTGACATTTCAAGGATAGGTTTCGATCTTGAATATCTCGGCTGAGTTCGTAAGTGGGCAAAATCGGCCAACAGTTTCGAAGTTATGCCTATATGAAATTTTTAGGTTATTTTCTCTATATCCCATGAAGTACTGATTCGATCGGATTAAAACTTCGTCATTAGTTTTTGCATACCAACACGCAACTCAATGCGGCATTTCGTATGGATGCCGTCGTTAGAAAATTAAAAAAAATATTATTCGAAAATTTTTTAAATTCTTGTTGAAAGTTTTTTTTTTCCTCGGAAAGTGTTGATCAGATTTCGACGAAATTCGGCACAAACCTTAGAATCATTCTTCATCAAGAATGTTTCAAGTTCTAATTTGATACGATATTCACTTTCGGAGATAAATGGGAAAAAATATATAAAAGTCGTGGTTGTTTGAAATTTTGACGTTATGTCCTTAATATCTCAAGAAGAACAGATGCGATCAGATTGAAACTTCGTTATTACCTGAAAAATACTAAGGCGAAACTTATTGCGGAATTTCGTATGAGTCCAAGTGTTAAAAAATGTTGAAAAAATGTTTTTTCCAAAATGTTTGAAATTTTTTTGCAAAATCTTCTTTTCTCGGAAAATGTTGAACAGATCATATCGAAATTTGGCACAGACCTGAAAATCAATATATAACAACGATGTTTCAGATTTCAATTCGATACGATCCTTACTTCTGGAGATTCATAAAAAATTAATGATATATAAAATGAATAGTTCCGAAAATAAAATTTCTGGGGAAAAAATTCCTGAAAATTCTTTTTCAAATCTAGTGACTGTGCGATCTTAACAAAATTCCGCGGAAAGTTGCTCGTAGTTATGTTTCAACTTACTGCTGAGTTGTAATCCAATGTTTCTGGTAGGTTCGGAAATATCGGGGAAATAATAACCTCACAATTTCAAATGGCTTCAACTCCCAATTTCGCCCACTAACGAACCTGACCTTCGCATTTTGAAATGCAAGTTTCAAATCGATAGGATTCTCCGTACGCCTGTAATCTTGCCTATGGTAAGAATCGTTTTTCACATGGATTTATTTCTATAGAAATTCCATCAGGTTATTCTAAACACATTCAGCAATGGGAATCGGTTCAGGTCCGTTTGATTATTCAGTGAGATGTGTTTTTCATGAAACCTGTTGATTTCGAACAGGCCTCAACGATCTTGCGATCTCACATCCCTAGATCACATGATTGAGGAAATTTAATTTCACTATTTTGGTTTACATGGAAGTTGAACATTCGCCTCTTTATAACTGATATACGGCATCAGATGCTCGATTGAGTGTTCGAAGTAGTCGATTGTGGTTTATTCGGGCCAGTCGTAGGTGGCGCTCATGTGCCCGAAATCATCTTGATCCATATGAATTCCTCTACATATCTCAATTGCAGGATCCGACGCAGCAGCATCAGTCGATGCAGCAGCATCAACTGAAGCAGCAGCATCAACTGAAGCAGCGGCATCAACTGAAGCACATCAGTTGCCTGAGGTGCCATTATCCAATTGAGATTTAGTTTTGTTCCTTTCAGAAATACATAAATACTGTAACGTTCTCTCGTTTTGTCAAAACGTTCAGAATAACTTAAATATTCATTTACACCTATTCACTTCAATAACAAATGACTCAACAACTATTTCTATCAAAGTCTATGCACAATTTATTTCCACACTATTTATTTTCACTGATCACTTTCCGCTTCGTATAACTCCGCTGAATAAGTCCCTGTGCTGCTCCGCGCCCGTTTTTTCATCACGGGTGGAACTTCTAGCGATTGCTAGAAAGCTCTAGTCAGGCGGATGACGCATAGACATCCGGAGTCTTCTAGAAGGCTCCTGCACATACAGGGCCGTACTCGTCACACTGTCCCCTCCTTAGGCCTGTTCTGTCCCAGAACAGATTCCATGTATTCCATTGAGGATCGTGGCGAAATCTGCAATCGTCATTTTCTCTACAGTAGCCCTTCTGATGGAAGTAACAGTCTGAGGTTTCGCTAGGCTTTTCGATTTTCTTTGGCTTGAAATTGCATACCAAAATCTGTATACCTGTCATCTGTAAAACTTCTTCGAGCATGCTCCGCACAACCCGCCAATTCAGTTGATCCAGTCCACAATCCCGCTTGGGAACAGCTAGTTTCCTAATCCCAAAGCATTGAAGGTCTTCTTTCAAGCCAAGTAGTGCTCTTCATAAATTCTTGTAGGTGGGCTTCTGATAGGAATACTGCTTGGTGACTATGTAATAAATGAACCGACCCTCTGACTTCAGTCTCAGGCATTTTCCAATTAGAGGCTGCTGTCTCA
This sequence comes from Myrrha octodecimguttata, assembly GCA_958510865.1. NCBI lineage: Eukaryota > Metazoa > Arthropoda > Insecta > Coleoptera > Coccinellidae > Myrrha > Myrrha octodecimguttata. The sequence goes on from CAUEHS010001049.1 coordinate 221,261, forward strand.
TCAGTTCCCCTTGACGTCCAAATTTATTTCTGAATACTTTTGCTATTCCCCTACTCATTCTCAGATCGGCTGCTACACAATGAGCTAGATAGTATTCCTCGGAAACTGTAAACAGATGAACTTCCTGTGTGACGCCAAACCCTGCAACGCGTGTTACTCAATAGTTATTCATGAATTTATGGAAATCGTCGTTTTCCTTCGCCGGAACCTCGATGAGACGTACTTCTTCTTCGGCCAATCGGTTGGAATGGAACGCCTTCGGTTTTCCTCTGGGAAGCTTCCGTACCCGGTAAATTACATCATGTATCCTTTTCATAACTTTATACGGTCATTTCCACTGTCTTCGCAGCTTCGGTGAAAATCTTCTTTTATTTGGGGGTTATACAACCACACCAGATCTCCTGCGGTGAACCCTCCTTCAATGGCCTTGATATCGTAGCGCATTTTCCTTCGATCACTTGCTTGCTGCATTCGATTGCGCACGTTATCATGGATTTAATCTAGCTTGCTCCTCAATTTGCTGACGTAGTCCTTCCCGGCTACATCTTCTCCAGGCTCACAACCAAACTCAAGGTCACTAGGTAGTCTTATTTCTCGGCCGTCCAAATTTATTTCTGAATACTCTAGCTATTTCCCTACTCATCTTTAGATCGACTGCTACACAATGAGCAAGAGAGTTTTCCTAAGAACTGTTAACAGGTCTTGATGAACCTCCTGTGTAACGCCAACCCGTGAAATTCGTGTTTCCCCATAGCTATTATAATACATGAGACGTACCTCTTTTTTGTCTCCCTGTGATGACGCGTACGGAGCCAATCTAGTGAAATGAACGACTTTCGGTTTACCTCTGAGGAGCTTTCCTATCCGATGAACTTCACCATTTTTCTTTTTCACAACTTCATACGGTGCTTCCACCTGTCTCTGCAGCTTCGGTAAAAATCCTCTTCTTCTTTGAGGGTTATGCAACCACACCAGATTTCCCTCTTCAATGGCCTTGATGTCATAGCGCATTTTCATTCGATCACTTGCTTGCTGCATTCGATTGCGGACCTTGTCGTGGATGTGATCTAGTTTGCTTTCCAATGTGCTGACATAGTCCTCCTTGGCAACATCTTCTCCAGGCTCACAACCGAACTCAAGGTCTATTTTTTGTGCGAACCTTATATTGGCTGGAGTTTCCTTGGTAGATTCTTCTATCGAAGATCTATATGCCATCGTGAATAGATGTAAATATTCATCTCAGTCCCGCTGGTGATCGAAGACTAGACTAGACGTTGTCCATGGTCCGTAGTCCATGGTCCTATTCATTCGTTCGACCATCCCATCTGATTGGGGATGCAGCGGTGTGATTTTTGTCTTATTGATCCCCAATTTTCAACAAACTTCTTGGAATGAGGTCGACTCGAAATTTCGGCCCTGATCACAATGCAGTTCTTGAGGTATTCCGAATCTGCAGAAGAATTCTTTGACCAATTTATCAGCAATCGTACTTGCCTCTTGATAAGGAATACCGTACACTTCTACCCATTTGATAAAATAGCCCATCGCTACCGAAATGTACTTGTTTCCGTTATATGTTTTAGGAAAGGGCCCCGCGATGTCGATAGCTTCTCGTACCAAGGGAGGACCGACGTTATATTGCTTCATTGGAGCCTTTCGTTTGCCATACGAGCCGTTAGCTGCAGCACAAGCTTTACATGTTCTACACAGGTCTTCAACGTCTTTCTTACAGTTCATCAAATGAAACAACTGCCTGACTTTCTCTAGCGTAATAATAATCCCAAAATGTCTACCTGGAGTTCCATTATGTAGACTGGTCTGAACGTCTGTCACTCGACTCTTCGGCACAACCAACTGAAGCCTCTGCTAAGATCCATCTTCATTTTCTCAACAACGCTTCAGAAGACCTTTATCGATCTTCAACGTTTTCCGGCTGAACTTTGGTTTACTGGAAATCCGATTTGGAAAAACAATGTGGACGTTGCGGTTTGGGGCTATCTCACGATTCTAATGGTATCATTTTTGTTTTGCGGAAATGCGCTGTTATCAAGTTGGGCACTTCGGATTACTGGAAATCTGCTATGGAGTTGGTTCAAAGTGGAAGTTATTCTGTTGAACTGGGTGACTCGTGATCTAAAATTCGGAGTTTGCGGAAATGTCATGTTGACAAGAAATGAACGTTTAAATACGTTGGAAAAAGATTTATGGAAATTTCGGTTGCAAATTCTTGAAATGTAGGTATCTGAATTTTGACGAATCTCAATACTTTTCTTTTTTACCGAATGCGCTGTTGCCAAGTTGGTCACTTCACATTGATGGAGATCTAAGGTCGAAATAGTTCAAAGTGGAAAACATTCTATTGAAGCAGGTTGCTTTTGATATAATATTCGAAGTTTGAGAAAATGCCAAGTTACGAGCTCTGTGAATAATTGGAAATTCTTAAATGGAAACTTCTATTATTGGGGCATTTTTCATGAATACCAACCATACTCTGGGACACCTTATTGGATTCGATTAGTTGTACAATAATATTCACGAGTGATCTCCCCCTTGCGATAGGGCTTTTTGTATCGAGAAAATCTCAAGTGAAAATTATTCCAAGTCATTATCTTATTAGCATGGTAGCAATATCTGTGATCCTGACTTGTCCTACTAAACATTTTTTTCCGAGTTTTATGGAAAACTGGACCAAGTGGCAATCAAAATGCGCACGTCCCGCCGACAATTCTTGAATCTCTACGCCCGTATGAGGCTAATGATCAATCAGATTCAAACGTAGAGTCGTTTGCGCACGAAATATGTGAATTTGTTTCGAACAAAGCAATTTCAGTTATAATAAAATCAAGTCGAGGGTTGGTTGATGCGCGCGCGCGGATTTGCGAAATGTCGGCCGTCGCGCTCGCTACGCTCGCGTATCTTGTCTTATCGATACCATGTAATATATTGATTGAGTAATATTAACATAATGCTCCCTTCTGTTGTTGGAAAAAGTAAATCCGTCTCTATCGAAACAATTTCGGTAATAATGAAACTCTGTCGAGATGTAATTATTGTAGAAGCATAGGTATAAAATTCTCAGAGCAGATGAATTGGCCGACTGGGCAGGTAATCAGGTTATGCTGATAGGGCCAGTCTTGAACACCGAAAAAATGGAAGTGGGAGAGTAGCAAAAGGGCGCTGGGTGCTGGCAATTGAAACTGTACTAAGATATCAATTGTTTGCAATACGACGAAAAACCATTACAGAGCAATTTGTGTGATGAAATATTCATTGGTGACTAGCTTCACCACAGCAAACTTCCAAAGGATGAAAATTATATCATTTAAATGAGATGCAGATCTATATATTGATAGTCTTGAAACAATACTTCGTGATGTCTCCGAATTGGGTATAGAGATTCACTGGATTCAGTTGAATGATTTCTACTCATCTTCATATCAGTTCTGAAATCATTCAAATTATTCATCTTAAATGCTTTCTATTTTCTCCTCCAATTCAATTGCAAATTGACTAACCAACTCATTCATATTCCGAGGATCTTTTTCTGCCTTATTTTCCAGTTTATCGATCTTCTCATTAATTTCACTCAAAAATTCCATAATCGCCTGCGGCTCCACTACGTTCTGTGGTCTTGTTGTCACTGGTATGAATTTCAATCAAGAGAGTTTATTTATTCAATTCGAGCGATGTCGAACCGCACACCTGATACCAATGTAACGTTTTCTTGGTTTTCAAAACGTTCCTCCCCTGTGCTGCTTCGCACCAGTCCTCATTTAACTCGTGGAACTTCTAGCGATTGCAAGAATTTATCAGAAGGTTCCAGTTACCAGGCGAAGGCCGCGTAGATGTCCGGAGTTCTCTAGAAGACTCTCGCACAGACAGGTCCGAAGGCAATTTCCCGATGTGAAGAAGTCTCTTTCCGTCGAGACACCATTCGTTCCGCTCCAAAATTTCTAAGATACCGAAAAAAATCGCGAACTTGACGAATTTTGCTCGATTTCGTCAATTGGATTATCTTGCGACTTCGATCTCCTCCGAAGGCAAAGCTTCTCGGCCGAGACCGAGGGTGGGAAAAAAACCATTAAAGACAGAACCGACCCCCGAGGAATTCTCATACTTCACAAACCAACGGAAATGAACGAAAATCACGAAAGAAAGTTAAAAATTTTTTGACGTTTCTTAATTCTCCGGAAAACCATCGAGTCGACTGTGATTTCACGGGTTTGACAGCCTTGTTCAGTGCTGTCAGGTGGAAATTGAACAGAATCGACCGAAAAACTCCGAATTACTGGCGAAAACTGTATGAGATGGCAAGAATTAAGCACGGGTCATTGATTTCAAGCGAAATTATGAAGAAATTGGTGATTTTTCCGAAGAAAATTTCATGAATCTATCTGATGACCGAGAGCTCCCCAAACGGAATTCTAACAAGAAATTCAACGAAATCTACGGAAATACGGGATATTTTATATTGAAATGGATCGATAAGAGGTTGGTACTGTCCCCTTTCAACTATTTTACCATCAACTTTGAGTTTTTTCCAAAATTTCAGCATAATTTGTATCGGTTCAGAACATTCTTTCTAACGGGAATCCTACCGCTGTGTACGAGCTAGGTTACCTTTTCCGGTAAGTTTTTCAAGATTAGAGATCGTTTTATTAATTTCCGATGTCCTTTCAACGATATTTATTTCCGTTTTTCTGGAAAATGTATCTGAAAAATGTATAATTCTGAAGCTTTGACATTTCTCTATTGGCCACAGAGCGTTTTTTTAACGAGTGTCACGACCATTTATTGCGACTGCTCAAAAATTTTTTTCGATATATTATTATTTGAGTTCTAACCACATTAAAGGCGAATAAGGGCGCAAGGTAGATCCACATCTTAACTAGTCTATATCTTTACTATACTAATTGAATAAGGTTGACGCTGGGTCAAAAAGGTAGTCCCGCATATCAGCGATCTCCTTCGTAGCAGGTAGATTTAGGAAAAAGCGGTAAATTCACATGGATGGATGAAATATCACTTTATTTCCCATTGAAAAAGAGATATCTCAATCAAATTGCCAATATTTTTAAAAATATCCCGAATATAGTGAACATTTCAACACCAATTCGGGTATATTCGACCAATCGAATAGCTGCATTTTAAGGGCGAGGCTTGAGAAACGACCAAACGTCATGGTTAGTACTGTCATTTATCAAACTGTCACTTTTACAGTTGCAAATTCAAGATTTAATATACGTAATTCAAAATATGCATCGTAATATGTCTTATATAAGTTTAAGACGATCTGGATCCATTAAATGCATCGATTGATAAATTGACCTGGAAAATTCAAGTTAGTCACTTCCGTTGAAGGAAGGTAAAAAATATGGTAGTTATTCTTAAGAGGTGTATTGGAACGAATTATTCTTGAGAGGTGTATTGAAACGAATAATATAGAACAAGTCTCCAGAACCTTTCTGTATTGACCAACTCAAAATATATGGAAAACTTCAACCAGGATTAATGTTTGCAGTGTTCTGTTATTCAGTAATAAATACAGTGTTGAATAAGATTAACCTTTGCATTGAGAAGTGTCTGGATGAAGTAAATCGTAAGTTTTATACGATCTGATCTAATTAGTGACTTGGAAAATTGAAACGAATAATATAGAACAAGAACAAGTCTCCTATATTGACATACCAAGAATGACCCAGAATTAATAATTGCAGTGTTCTTTCATTCAGAGAGTATCCAGTGTTGAATAAGATTTACCGTTGAAGTGTTGAATCCAACCTGTTATTTGGTTCCATTCCCCGAGAAGAAAAATAGGTATGAATTTGTGAGAGCTTGTGAGCAATATTTAGTGTTTTTGTTGTTCCTGATTAATCATAGTGAGAAGTCCAAGATATCATCACTTTAAGATTATTCTTGCCAGTTTATTGAGAAAAATTTATATTATTTTTGAATAATTATCTATGTACGTTTGGATACAAGCGTTCAGATTGATTAATGGAACAAATTGGTTTTAATACCAAAGTCCCCCAATAATAATTATTATTATTATTATTATTTGCTGAAGATAATTACTATATAATTCATAAAAATATTCTGATTCTGATGCAAACGTACATATTTCAAGTAATTCTGGAAACAATCATATTCAATGAAACTCTAATATTAATAATTATCATTAAACAAAATAAAATTACAATCAATTGATAATTTTATTCAACTATGCCTTCAAATCACATATATGGAATTTATTTTATATCATTTCTTACATCTGGGTTTTCGAGATGAAATCGAGTTACTGATTTGGGTTACCACATACAGCAATTAGTCGTGGTAATAAGTAAATGTATGTGAATTGATTTTACTCTGTTATTCATCATTTCTTGAATTGATATATCGAAGAAAATGTCGAATATGTATGCCATGTTTAGGTTTTTTTTGGATTTTCACTCCCAATATCTGAAACAGAACTAGTAAGAATTAAATATAAATTATTTTTTCATGAAGAACGCCCTTGCGGATTGCAGTATAACACAATTTGTCAAGGGCAGTTTCTTGCTAAACAGATTGCCTAATAAACAACACAGGAACAATACAAACGATAAACAGAGTGAACTGTGTTTTGCAGAGTCCAAATCTGACTCTTTCATCCGACGAAGCAGAAAATTTCAAGAATCATTGTCATATTATTTTTCGTTTCATTTTTAGACTTTCGTCAGGAAAAACCTAAAAAATGATACGAAATCCACCCAAAATAAGTTTTAATCGATATGTATGTCATTGTTTAGTTTCATTTTTACTTGTGATCATATTACAAGAACTTTATTTGAAATATTTGTTGACATCTGTAGAGGTGTTTGGGAACTAATCAGCATTACCTCCGGTAACAATTGAACGCAGTAATGAGAAAATATATAGGAATTTTATTTCACACGGCTGCTAATTAGATCTTGAATAGAAATCTGCAGCAAAATGTAATGTTTGTAGTTTTTTCGGGTTATGTTATGGATGACTGCTTGATGTAAGTAAAACATCATTTGTGATCGTACGTGCAATATTGAATTTAGATGCCAATTATGAATTGTTCACTTTATCAATTAAACAGAAAATTTGAATTTTCTTTATGCAGTAATGTCTCACACATGACCGAAGGAATTAATTATAATTTCATTCAATGGGAACATAATAAATCTGACTATATGATCGATACAAACGACTATGAAAGAAATATTCTCAAAAATGAGTATTTATTAAACCCCGTTTGTTGAAATTTGAATAATAGTTAGAAAGATTAATTTTTTTCATGGAATTATTCGTCACCGGATGGGTATATTTCTTCTGTGGATTTTATGAAATTTGAATTAGGGTGATTGTTAATAGTCGTCTTAGGTATCTAGAGCGTCAAATTATGCCGAAAATATAATTGTGATAAAAAATTTATTTGACCAAGCTGTTCAGATCTCTTCAGTATTATGGGTTTGTAAGTCGTTTTGATACATTGAATTGAGTTTTAATATTTGGTAATAATATTTAACACAGTACTGAGTCATTCCGAACTTGAAATTTGTATTTAAGCTTCATACCTTCCCTGAAAATTCATCGTGCTCACAGCCGGCCTCCGGCCGACTATTAACACGCAAAGGAATAACTTAGAGACTCGAAATTTGCGGGGTAGGTTGAAAGCTTGAATACAAAGGTCAAGTACGAAATGGACAACATCCGCCTAACGGTTTAGTAGATAAATTCCCTGGAAATTTCGTCATCTCGATATTTACAAAAATAAAGACACGATTGAGTCGAAATTCATTTCGTGGATAAACGATGACGGTGCTTACATTCAAGCACATAATCCATGAATCATATGAAAACACCCACTACTGTGTTAAATATCATCACCAAATTTTAAAACCCAATTTTATATATTGAAACGACCAACAAAGTCATAATACTAAACAGAGAATCAACTAAAGAATCATATTTCAAGCCTATATTATATCGTTAAAATTATGCTCTTGATTGAATAAATATCTATTTCATCTTTCAAAAACATGAAACTTTCGTCCTGCAGATCTACCACCTAGGTAGATCCATCATTAAAAGAGATCTATCGCCTAGGTAAATCTATCACCAAGAGAGATCTGGGCGCACTAGTCCGAACTAATTGGGAATTAGACTATTTCAGATAATCGAAAGTTCGTCTATCCAAAATGTCTCATTTTCAAGATAAGATCAAACAAACAACAAACGAACAGGTGAGTTTCCATTTTTCTTCCAACGTAAAAACGATACGTTCACGTTTGGAAGTTGGAGAAGTCGACGTTAAAGCCATTGCACAAATAATATTCACGTGAAATCTTGGTAAGCGGACTACTATGAAGTTCGACGCTCGATGAAATAGATCTCGTTTCAACACGCTCAATCGATACCTACCTTCGCCATCAGTCGGATAATTGAATGTTCGGATAAACTGATCAGAGTTCGGTTAATTGAGGGCCCCATGTGTGAGAGAACTTCAGCTACAGAGTTGAGTACTTCTACTGCAATAATTTGTGCCACCACTGATCTTGCTGTTCCACTCCACCGGGTAGAACCGTTTGGATTCTCTTTAGCAAATAGCCTTTATTTGGGAAGGTGTCTGTGTACTCTCATATGTTGATGGTTTTAAATCTGTCTCAATATTGAGGACAGCATTGTCATTTAATTGGTTCGTTTCTGGTGCTTCTGCTGGAAAATTTGCGTCTTGCTCAAAAAGTGCAGTACTGTCTCATGAGCAAGGTATTTCGGCATCCATATGTAGAGCTGCCACACACAACTTCCATCATGGGGTCTGATGGGATATTTATCGGTGGGCCTCCTCAAATTTTCAATTGAGATGATTTCATTTCAGTGTTTTCCACACGCCTTCTGCACATAAAAATAATATGTCAAGACATTTGTTACATTATATAAGATCGTTCTAGAGAGTCTGAACCATATATCCAATTTAAATGAAAAATATTAAGGTCTAGTGGATGAATCTCAATCAAGTTTGAAACAGCATTCAAATATATTTCAATGTATCATACATATTTACTGAAGAAACAGGAGGAAGTATCAATAATAATAAAGGATAGCTGACTGATGATCGTTTCATTGAAATTCGTTGCCAAAGCGGTCAACTTTTCTTCACGTATTAACCCCGCCAAACTCACATTTACCTGCTTGGGCTTAATTGCGAAGGTCGAATTCGTAAATGTGTAAAATCCGCCCAATGATTCCGTAGAAATAACCGTTCAATTATTCTTTTTTCGGTATTTCTAAAACACTGATTGAATCGAATTGAAATCTAGTACTTGATTGAAAATGATAGCTTGAAGATTCCTGCAGAATATAATGAGGACTAAGTGAATAAAAGATCAACAAGTCAGAAGGCAAGTGTGCCTCAATAAGTGGAAATATGACAGTTTTGGAAACGAATTTGAATATGCGCTTAAGCTGCTGACTTTACGTCAGTGCTCTTCTAGAGTTTTTTTCTCTGAATCTATAATATAATATTTTTTTGTTATCGACATCGAATACCGGTACTAGAACAACCGTATATCTCCCAGCAGTATGAATGAATACCACAATATTCACAATAGCACGCTGTTCCCTAGAACATGCGCCCAAAAATCAATTAAAAAATATAATAAACCTCTGGAAGAAATATGCGTCTACATCTTTCATCTTTTGTTTCAGACATGTTGGACACCAACAGAAGAGCTCCTTCCTGGGTCGCCGGAAGTGAGGGAGGTTGTTGAGAAGTTTCCGTATACTCCTTCGGCGGAGCAACTCGGCAGTGCCTTGAAGGTACTCCAGCAGAAACAGCAATGAATTTTTGAATCTGGCAGTGTTTCTGTGAATTATTGGCATTATTGCCCAAATTTTCCGTTATCTGGAGAATTTTTCATATTCGTCTTGAGTATTGTATGTACTATTTATTAGGGCACCAAGGGGGTCAGTATGACAAACGTAAAATGAAAAAAGGAGATATAAACTGAATATCAAGTCCTAAGCACATTCAGCTTCAGGGTACATCCAAAGTGTACGAGAGAATGCGATAGCTCGCGTTGGCTTCTCGCTCACTAATGATCGCCATCCGGCGTTGCCGGTATTTGATGATAACCGTCTTGAACTTGACAACCCCTTTTTCCTTTTCATAACGGTATTTTCACGAATGACCAAGTCAGAAATGCTCAGATAAGTTGATATTTGGCATGGTCACTCTTCAATGGACATAGAATAACATATCTGAAGCAGATTGATCTGCAGATCGTCTAAGGGGCTGCTTACACTTGTAAATTTTTGAAATTCTCTCGAGTGACCTGTCGCAAACGTTGAGCCAAGTGGATATTTGGCATTGAAGAGTATTGAATGGATATAGAATAACACATTTAAAATTTTCACGTTGCACCGTCAAAGCGGATCGTTTCGTTACAGGAAATTTCTACCGACGCCACCGGTCATTTGGCTGCTGAAAAGTGGCTGCCAAGTTCACGCCGGCCTGATATCGCCTCCTCGCATGTAATCTAAACGTACTCACACGCTGGTGGATGGGGGCGCACCTTTACGATAACTGCTCAGAATCTGTGATGTGTAAAGCTTCTCGAATTTTTTTACTGGTTGCGTTTGGTATATTATCTGATAAAATCAAACCAGGAAATTTCTCGAAAACTTAACACCGAATTTTCATGAAACTCTGAACGTTGATAACTAAACCTAAAAAATTTTACCCGGATGATTTCCGACCAGTGGTTTCTGAAATATAAAGGAAAACGCTGCAAATTTCCAATAATATCGCAAATGAATCATCGCATTCTGTTCTGAGTTGTTTAAAATATCAACGGTATGTTGGGTTACTTAACTTAGAAAATAATAAACCCTTGTGTAAAGTTTGCAGTGTTTTTACTTTTTTTATTTATTTCGAGGCCGAGCAAATTCTGGGTCACTGAAATTCTTATTTATTGAAGCTCACTGATGTCATGTTCCATGTTTCACTGAGACAATAAATATACATAATATAATCGTTTTTTTAAGAGAATATAAATCGTCAACAAATTGGCAAGTTTTATATGATAACAGAATACGAAATGGAATGAATTCAGGGCAATCCAATGTTCCATTTGCAATTACGAAGTTTAAATGATGATGAAATACATCAAGACCCTTTTATTGGTGAAATTCAAGTCATAAAATCAGGTTCCGAAAAGATAGTGTGCACAATGCGAAACCCTAAGTTAATCTATATAAACTGAGAATCCAATTCACCAGTGGAAAAATCGAAGTTTCAGCGCGATGCCATATCAAATAGACGACTTTTTTTTTGCAATGGCAAATGAAATCTATGGAGGGGTCTTCAGTCCACGAAACGTGATCGAAGGAAGCTCTTGCCAGTAGCTCCCCAAATTTGAGGTGCGTTAGACGATATCGGCTAAAAATTAAGTAAATAACTCGTAAATCGAAATGTTCAGTGCAAAAGAAAAAATTAAAATCATGAAATGGTCTTTTGTAGGTCGATCAATTCAAGAGACAACAATTTTTGTTTTTCGATTTCTTACTTTCGTAGAATTGATTCTATTTTCCAACCAGTTATGACGAAAATGAACCTAGGTACGCATTATCACAAAGAGAATTATTTGAGTCATTCATTGTGACGAATAAATTCCTCTTATACAATGGAATAAAATTGTATTTATTTTCATCCGATATGGTCTAACGCAACTTACGTTTGAAGAGCTACTTACAAGCGCTTCCTTCGATCGCGTATCGTGGACTGAAGCCCCCTCTATAGATTTCATTTGCCATTGCAAAATAACAGTCGTTTGTGCGATATGGCATCGCTCTGACGTATCAATTCTTGCACTGGCGGATTGGATTCTAGTTCATATAGATTAACGTGGGGTTTCGCATTGTGCCGACTGTCTTTTCCAAATCTGTATATTCTCCAGGATTCGATAGAAAACATCCCGACACCAGCATCATTTTCACTGGAAATCTGGATCGAGAGTAAGTCTCGTTAGCTCAGTGGATAGAGCGTCGTACTTGTGATCGGATGGTCTCAGGTTCGATTCCATAATAGGGAAGTCATTTTCTTGTACCGGTACCGGCCACCATTCACTGTTGGGTCAAAAATGAACAGAGCTGTACCTCGGGTGGCGTAAGGATACAGTAACAAAGCCTACCCAGAACTCATCCGATATCCTTACCCGCGCAAGCTTAAAGCTTCTGAGGGGTTTCTCCTGGAAACCTTGGATAATCGGAAAAATACAACTACAAATTCAATCTCTCCCCTGTCTATTATATCCATTTTGGAACCCATTAATCGTTAATAGTACTCGACACCGAATTCAGTAGATAAATGCATATGTCAAAATTCCTATTTATTAGAATATATTCTCGGAATTTGATTGAGAACTATTCCCTAAAGAATTCTCAGAGAATTCCTTCGAGAATGACTTCTTCCGAACTCGAACAGACGTCAATACAGAAATACAGTTTTTTTTTTCATTCTGCCGATTTTTCTATATTTCGAAAAAACCTTTCAGGAGCTTGTAGGTTCTGTAAATAAGTTTATAGGCTCTTTTACTGGTTCTACGCCACGTTTGCAACATCACTGTTGCTTTTCTCACCAATACTGAATGGTGGCTGGAACCGCCCGACTAGATTGTACATAAAAGACGCAGTCTCCTGGGAGATTATTCCAAGAAGACACATGTTGGTGATCGGAAAACGTGTTTATTTCAAATACGAAACGCCCCCTGTAAACCTATTCCAGATGTTGATAATCACCTCTGAGGGCAACTCTCCAAGTAGGTCCCCAAAATGAATAGGTCTCATAGAGAAATTTACTTAATTATTATCTCTGCATAATGTATATCCATTCACATGTTCTCTAATTGCCGAGTATTCTGAACTAAGAGCAATTTGTTCAACTTTTCTTTTTGCTGAATTTACAAACAACACTAATCACAGTTCTGTGATTATGGCCTGTCAGTATACCGGGTGTCACAGGAATCAGGTTCTCCCTGAAAAAAATCTACATTTCCCAAGATGTCGGATTGAAATTTTGCATATTTATATTACAGATTGTTCCCATCGACTGGAGTAATTAATGTGTGTCTATGACTTCCGCTCTAACCAGAAGCGGCGTAAACAAGAGCATTTGCGTTCAGTAAACTACCATATGCATCGGATATTTGGTCACCACAATATGAGATGTATAACATAGAGTAGAGTTGGTGCAGAACAAGTTCTTGAGATGTTTAGACCATAAGGTCGCTGAAAACTACAATAATATGGCGAGTACGATGAATCAAAGAAAAAAACTATTGCTTTCGCTCATTGGAAAGTTGTAGGGAACATAGTGATATTATGTTTTTGTATAAGCTGTTGAACGACTATGTGGGTTCACTAATATTGCTATCTCACGTGAATGTGCATGTTCCAGCTGGGTCATTACTGGGTAACACTGTTTTTGAAGTTGCCTTTCACCGAACAAATATGAAATTAAGCCCCAAACCTTCTCTACCAATATCGGCTTCTGAGTCGTCTCTTCCGGATATTATTGTGTTTACGGTCGGCCTAACGAATTGAAATCCAGTACTTTATCGAAATGACAGTTCCAAGGTTCATCCAGAATTTATTGATGATAATATGATAAGAAGATCACAGAATATTGAATATTTGAAAAAAAAAAATTTGATTTTTTTTTTGAAATTGTTATAATGACACGATCTTCACGAAATTTGCACAAAATTGTCTTTCAGCATATTCAAACTAGCTGCTAAGTTTAACCATGGTTGAATTAGTATTTCTTGAGTGATACTGAAAAAAACAACAATATCGAGAAGAAAACCACGAAATTTAACATATTTTTCTCCGATATCTCCCAAAATTATGATCGTACCGAACTAAAATTTGATATACTGCTGTGAAATATGAAGCACAAAGTCCTAGTTGAACTTCGTCCTGAATACGATGGACGGTTTCCGAAAAAGAAAATTGTTCGAAAAAAATTAAAAATTTTTTTTTCTGAATTTACTGACAGTATGATCTCGACGGAATATCGCTAGAAGTTGCGCGTCGTTATACTCCACCTAACTGCCAAGTTTCAATCCGATCGCTTCAGTAGTTTCTGGAATGAAAAAGAAATAAATTCAAATTTTCAAATGGCTATAACTCTGAAACAGTTTGACGGATTTGGCTCATTAACGAACTCAACCGTGACATTTCAATGCGTGACCTACCCTGAATGTTTCAAGTCGTTACCTCACTCCGTTCGACAGTTATCGTGTCATCGGCCAGCCGGCCGGACGGACAGAATGGACTTTAACACTGGATGCGTCATCTGGGAGTCTAATCTAGTCGTTTGAGACCAATTTCGGAAAAAATCGAAAATAACAGACAAAACGATAGCACGCTGTTCCCCTAGAACCTGCGCGCAAAAACACTCTCCGATAAATAGAACAGTGGAATTGTTCAATTTAAAATATGAACTTGATATATTCTTCATGCCGATAGGCCCATTCAAAAGAATACTAAAGTTGTTTAGTTAATTTTCATTTATGTATTCCTAACATTTTATTTCACGATCACTATCTTGAATGTGCTTGGGGTATATATAGATCTAGGATGTTGCACGTATTGTTTTCAGTTGTATTTTTTGTGGATGGTTTTGTTGTGGATGTTTTTTTGTGTGTATACCTATTTGAAAAAAAAATCCAACATAATAAATAAAATATCACTATTCCACCCGAAATGTCACATTGATTCCGATTATGCAAATACACGCATTAATAACTTCAGTGGACGCGAAACAATCTCTACTATCAATATCCAATGTTTCAACCCGATATCTTGATTCCTGGGACACCCGGTATATAAGTCAGATCTCAGAATGTTTTTATATTGATTTAAATGTTTTCCCAATTGCAGATTTTACTTGATGACTTTGTGGCACCACTTTTGGGAATAGGGCTGCTGCAGGGAGAGAACACCTGCCCAGATAAGGAGCCGGATCACTTGCCTGATGTAAGATTTTCGTATTACGGTTCATTTTGGCATTGTCTGTTCAAAAATTCTAAGAAGAGTTGAAATTTATATGAAAATTTGATGTGCAGGTATCAGTTATTTTTTGATGAAAATGAAGGAAATATAATTGTACTGTGAACTCTTATACTGGTGATGAAGGTTCATTTGGTTGAGGGTTGGCCACTGATTATGATGACATAATATGTGAGTTGAAATTTCACCATGAATTGACCTGTCAGAAAAACTCTCGCAAATCGTGCAAATTCATTTCGAAAGTCATGGTTCAGCACATCAAACTTATGGTGCTTTAGGAAGCCCTTCCCAAGATTTTCTGTCGGATCATTCTTAAACTAATTGTGCGTTCTTCAAATCGATCAACTGAAATTTACGCTTTTTCGGGACTGAAAAAAGAGCCGTCGTTTTTTAGATTTCTCGAAGAACTTTCTCGAAGTTATTTCCTGTGGTATCCTGTTATATGTTCTCGGAGCAAGAAACATAGAGGATCTTCGACCCATAATTCTGTTAATTCTTAGCACCTTATACAGGGTGTACACTCTTTTAACGGCTCAACGCGGATTATGCAATTGACTTGCAGCAAAAAATGTCATATAACACATGGTCGAAATGTTGGCGGTTATTCTTCAATTAAACATTTCTTGATTTCACGGAATTTATCACCTTTTTTCATAAAACCAATCATATCTTATCTATACCAGCATCCTCATCAAATTTGACCATATATCCCGAAAAAGCATTTTCCTCAACATGAGGGGTCATGATTGGCAATAGAGTTTTACTGACTGGTGTGGTGAGGTTGTGAATATAAATATTCTGAAGAGAGCAAAATAAGTCGTACCTTCCCAATCGTTTCATTAATGGAAAACTTAATATGAGAATATGTTTTCTTTGCAGCAAAAACTCCTCCATTGAGCAGACTTTCGAACGACATTTCAAATTTTGTGCTAGTTCCTTTCCTTCTGCTGTAATAACATGGCTTACGTATTGACAATGAAAAGACTAAAACAGTCATATTTTTCTTCGCCCTATTTCAGAGCAGCTTATGATTGGATATTGAAATAATTCTCGTGGAAATTATTCATTTCTATTAAACTCAATATTTCATACAAAAATGTATACAATTCTAGTTATATTTACCTAGTAAAATGATTAAACCAAATAGGTTCAACCGCCACATGCTGAATTGCGTTGGTAATGGCAACAAATTTTGAATTTGAAATCTGACAGCTTCAGTCAATCGTTGACTTCATGTATTAGTACATTTGTTCTCAATTGAACGAATTAAGTCATTTCATTCGTGTTGAAATAATTTAAAGGAGAAGAAATCATGCCTGCTTTTTCAAACATTGAATATCGCATTATGGTATTTTTTATGGACATGCAAATTAAAATGCCAACGAAGCGGTCCGAGAGTATGGTTTGCGTTTTCCGAACAGAAGAAAACCAAACAGAAAAGCCTTTGTTGAAGTGTTCAGGCAATTAGGCCAAACAGATTCATTTCGTGGTTTAAGGGTCAGAGAAGGCGGTCGAAATACTGAGCAATGGCAGCAAGCACCAGCTATACTACTAGCAGTCCAAGAAGATCCGACAACGAGTACTCGTCACATTGGTACAAAATTGAGCCTTCCGCATACCACAGTTCACAGGGTACCCAGAAAAAAATAAATTACATCTATTATTTGAAGAAGGTACAGGTTCTGATTGCTGCAGATGCTGAGACGCGGCTTTTGTTTTGTAAGTGATACTTTAACAAGTTGGCAGATTGGGATGGCGATAGAATAATATGGACAGATGGAGACACTTTCACAAGATCAGGTGTAATAAATACTCAGAGTAACCATTTATGGAAGAGGAAAAACCCACAAGCGACTGTTGTGACCCATTTTCAACATGAGTTGAGGTTTAACGTATGGTTGGGACTGATCAGAGACGAACTTTTCGGTCCTGTAATTCTTCCAGATCGTCTCAATTCTGAAGAATTCGAAAATATTATCATAGAGAACCCACCAGGCATGTAAGACCAAATGCTCGTGGCTACCAGAAAAATTGTTTGATTTCAGATGGATGTCTGCCCGGCCCATAATAGTTGGAATGTAGCGGAATTAATGAACCAACATTTTGGAATGAGGGGGATCGGAAGATACTGTCCAGTGAGATGGCCACCCGGGGGCCCCTATCTGACCACTTTAGATTTTCATGTGTAGTTCACTTTAAAAGAGAAAGTGTACAAAATTCGCGATCAGACTTAGGAAGATTTTATTGAAATAATCCACTCGTGTTTTGAACAAATGCGTTAAAAACGTAGTGAACTTCGAAGGGTGGTGGATTCAATAAGAGAAAGATGCGGCAAATGTATTGAACAAAGGAGAGGATATTCTCAACAATTACTTTAATGTTTTCATCTGTTCCGTTCATTTATTTTTGTATTCAATACTCAAATTTGTTCATCTGAAATGGGGCTAAGGAATATTTGAATATTTTCGTTGTTTTCATTGTCATCATGTTAGCCATGATATCGCAGCAGAAGGAAAGTAGCTGTGAAGAAAACATATTCTCATTTCTAGTTTCTCATTCATAAATCATTATAAATATTGGACAACACTCTACAGTGAAACTCATTGCCACTCATGACTTCTCATGTTGAGGAAAATTTAATGCACTTTCGGAATATATGGTCAAGTTTGATTCGGATGCTGAAGTAGATAATATATAGTTCGTTTTATGAAAAACTCAGTGGAATCAAGAAATGTTAAATTGAAGAATAACCGCCAACATTCAGACCATGTGTTATATGACATTTTTTGTTGCAAATCACTTGTATAATCTTCTCTTGAAGTTGGGCCGTTTTAAAAGTGTACACCCTGTAGCGTAACTTTCAATCAATTCAACATTTCTCTGTGAAACCTTTGCATAATAACTTTCGATATACTTTTATTGGCATCAACCTACTACGTATCCAATGACATATTATATCAACTGGCATACAATGACTGAAGTGAAAAACTTGGGGAAACGGCAACATAGTGAGATATCATCAAAAAATAATACTAGACGCAGTGTTCTATCTTCTATCTTTTGATTCAGATTCATCAGAAGCATATATTCTACGTTATATGTCAAAATCTTACCACGTGTCTTCACGTACACTTCACTTCAACGAAATTCAACCAGATAAGGACCTATGCGCAAGCCTATAAAATGATGCATAGCAACAATATTGCCACAAGTTCTATAACTTTTCCTTTTCTTGACAAATGAAATTTGGTGAAAAACAGAAATTTTTATAATTTCAAAAAATAGATGACATTTGATATTGATTCTTCAAATTTATATGTTTT
Source organism: Myrrha octodecimguttata (assembly GCA_958510865.1). Lineage (NCBI taxonomy): Eukaryota > Metazoa > Arthropoda > Insecta > Coleoptera > Coccinellidae > Myrrha > Myrrha octodecimguttata. Next base: position 239,665 of record CAUEHS010001049.1, read on the forward strand.
ATTTCAAATATTAAATTCAAACGTGTCTGCTTGATGAAGGGGACTCGTTTGAATTCAATATTTAGATTAAAACATGTGGTGAGATTTTGACATATAATGTATAATGAATGCCACTGATGATTTTTGAATCGAAAGTAAAATACGAAACACTGAGTCTAGTATTATTTTTGGATTGTATTCTATTTGTTAACGTTTTCTCAAGTTTTGGTTCATTATATGAAATAATCAAATAATAAACTTTAGTTATCGACCAAAAAAAAATAACCCCCTCCCTGAAAGTTCCACAGTTTACATTTTGAAGTATGTAGATTTGAATAATAATGATGTTTATTGAAGCAGAATAAAAAACTTTCTAAATAATAATCATATAGAGCACACTCCTATAAACAAATCTTGAACCCACAAAATATAAAACTTGTTCGTGGGGGAACAAAACAGAAAATCTCAACATCCAAAACAACCGCCAAAGTTCTCAGAAAATGAATATAATTCATTCACAACGCAGTTTGAACAACATTGACTCTACAAAATACTCCACCCCAAAAATCCAAATCCTTCGACTTGATCCATTTCTTAATTTTTCTGGAGAAAAGTGTTCTGGAATTTCCAGCCCTCAGTTCAGAAGGCATGATGCCATATAATACTGGTGCCAGGTAAGTAAAGGTACGCAATTCCAACGTTTCCTCAACTTGTGGTCTCCGAACTGGGTTTCTTCTCATCTCATAACGTGCATACTTCTGTGGTTGTTTATACTGATACAACAGAAACCTTTTTCCATATAATTGCCGGATGTTGAAAACCTACGCCTCCCTGTACAAATCAACTGTAGGGTATGAAATATTTTTCTTAAATATTGTCTTCAAAATCCATTTCTGGATAATTTCCAGGGGCCTGCAGTAGAAGTCGGTCAAGCCACCCCAACTCAATATGCCATAATTGAAATGTGGTTCTGCCAGTGCATAATAAACTCGTTTGAGCTCTCTCATTTCACATATGTCTCTTAACATTCTGAACTTGTGTAGCAAATGTCTTAATTTTTTTTCACGATGTTATCCGATTGTATGTCCCATCTTAAGTGACTTTTAATGTGAACCTCTAAGTATTTAATGCTATCTGTATTGAATATTTCAGTATTGCCCACAGTCAGACTGTCAAAGTTGGAAAAATTCTTTTTTTTTACTTGTGAGTAGCATATACTTGGTTTTGTCATAATTTAAGGTAAGTTTGTTCAAAGTGAAATGATCTAAAATAATCGTAACATTTCTATGAGACTTGGCCTTCAATGCTTCCCAAGTTTGTGCTTGAAACATAATGGCCGTGTCATCAGCAAATCCTATTATCTCACCCTCTATTTGCACATCAAATACACCATTTATGTATATCAGAAACAGAATGGGACCCAGCACTGTACCCTGGGGCACCCCAAATCATACTATTCTATCTTCACTTACCACACCATCTATCATGACTACTTGTTTTCCACCTGAAAGATAACTCCTTAGCAAATTGCCAGCCACTCCTCTGCATCCCACATCTAATAAAAAATATCGTGTGCCGTACGCAGTCTGCCGTTTGTTGTCCGGGGCTTTTCTCTGAAAGTACTGAGCCGAAATACGTGAAACTTTTGGAAAAATCGTGTGTCGCTCGGGGTTGACCCTCCAAGCTTTTCAGCAGGATCGGTTTGCCTCAGGGGCTCGAATCGAGGGGTTGAAAGTGGTAAAAATTATTTCTCGGAAACTCATCACGGAATTTTCATGAAACTCTCAACGTTGATTAATATTGCATATCCCAACCTAAAAATTTCGACCCGGATGTTTTCCGACCAGTGGTGCGAAATCTATGGAGAAAAATCTAGAAAAGCACTTATGCGAGGTCAGGAGCATTTTCGCGTTTGTTCAAATTCTAACTATTAGATCAACACGAAATTTTGCAATTAGTTGCGTGTTGGTAATATCCACCTGATTACGAAGTTTTAATCTGATTGAATTGTACTTCTTGAGATATTGGGGAAATAACGTTAAAATTCCAAATAACAACGATATTTGTCACATTCTTTTTCCTTATAGCTCCAAAAGTGAATATCGGATCTAATTGAATTTGGAACATTGTTTTAAAATATTCACTCTGAAGTTTTTCCAAATTCCACTGAAATCTCATCAATTTTTTGAAAAGAAAAAAATTTCGATTAAATATTTTTAAATTTTTTTAACAACTGGATCCACAAGCAATTTTGCTCTCAGTTGCACTTTGGTATTCCAAACCTGTCCACGAAGTTTCTTTTTGATCGAGTCAATACTTCATGCGATATAGAGGAATTAACCTCAAAACTTCAAATGGACCTTACTCCGAAACTATTCAACCGATTCATCCCATTAACCAATGCAACCAAGATATTTGTACTTCAAACCTAATCTGATAATTTCAAGGCATCAAGTTTTTTCCTTCGAAAGTTAGAGCACATATGGACGGACGAACAGAATTGAATTTGACCACGGATTCTTCATTACGGAGTTCAACCCAATTGTTTACGACCATTTTCGGCTAAAAATCCGAAAATTACGAACATCGTGGACGAAATGATAACACTCTGTTCCCTAGAACAAACGCGTAAAAACGCTGCAAATTCCAATAATCCCGACAATGAATTATCGCATTCGGTTCTAATATTGGAATTCAGTGGAATAATGGGTTAACTTTGCAGCCAGAATCATATATCTGAATGTAGATGAAAGTATTGATTATCAAATTTTCAACACATATCGAGTTTTTGTATTCGTGAAAAACCATTCAGTTATTAATAATATATACCTAAGTTTATTTAAGATATCAATGGTATGGGGTTATTCAACTGAGAAAATAATAAATCCTTTGTGTGAAATTTGCAGCGTTTTATACCTCAATCATTGTAGGCCAGTTGATATAATAATTCGTCATTGAAGAAGGAATACGTTGAAGACAATAAAAATATATTGCGAGATATCAATATCGAAAGAAGATATTGTGTAAAGGTTTTACAGGAAAATCTGTATTTTTCAACTAGTGCCTTGATAGCCTTCATAAAGCAGAATCTTTCGAATTTAACAATTCAATTTTCTTCTGGTGGACTCTTTGGCGCCTTCCTCGACGAAAATTCCATGCGAGAGTAAAGACTGAACGAGTGTTATATGTACTCAACATTCATCTGCCTGGCGTCACAAAACCCATAACACACTCGATATAGAGGTAGCAAGCATCTCAGTTTTGAAGCAAATGCATCGATATGCTAATTCCATCTCGAACAATGATCTACTATGATACTCAGATATTTAGTTTCAATTTCCAGTGTAATCCGGAAAACTTGACGAAATATTACAAAAAGACAAATAGACTGTTTTCTCAGGATTGTAGGATAATGGCATGGAATCGAAATAGTTCAGCAATTCTTCGAGATCTTTTTCAACAATGTTTTTCAATTCCCACTAATCTTTTTCGCTAAGAAGATTGCAGTATCATCAGCAAATGCCGTTATATTCTCAGATATCGGCAGGGAAAAAGTCATTGAGATAATTCAAGAAAACTAGAGGCCCAAGTTGTGAAGCTTCTGACCCCACTCACCACCACTTCCTGCTGTCGGTCAGTCAAGAATTTTCAATTGGTCCGAATGCATTGCCTCTGAATCCTAAATTTTCTGGAGAAGTGAGCAGGCCACAGTAAGGAACGGTGTCAAAAGCCAAATCTATGTAGCCAAATCTATTGCCATCATCTAGAGCTTTATATACATTGGAAATGAGATCTGCCATGGCATCCTCTGTAGACTTTTCAGCGATAAATCCATTTTCTGGTCACTAGACAGTAGTTCACATTTCTCCAAAAATGATGTTATTATGCTCTTCAATATTTTTCGAACACCTGTTTCAAGCTCAGGATAACAGAGATATCGGGCGATTATTGCTGGGTAGATATTTTTCCCTGATTTTATAGACTGAAGTTCTTGTTGCTTTCTTGAATGGTGACGGGAACGTACCCTTCTGTTGGCACATATTTAAAACCAACGGGAGAGTTGGGGTTATGATATCTACTGAGACTTTCAGGATCTCGGATGTTATTTCATCCCCTCTGGGGGCTTTTTCGCACTTCGATGATCTGATTGTAATTTTGACCTTTACATCATGTGTTTCCACAAGGCCATAGGAGTTGATGAGCTTGCTCTTGTCATTCATCTTTTTCGGCGGTTGCAAAATTTTTATAGCAAGCTTTTTCGCAAATTCTGAGAACTATGTCACTAAGCAGTCTGCGATATCCTTCTTTTATGTCAATATTTCGTCTTCAGTTCTTAGTTGTTCCTTTTCTTTCAATGTATAATCCGGAGATCTTGATATTCCTGTACCCTTCAGCTTGCTGGCCTTGTACATAATACTCTTTTTTAGTATTCTGCTTTTTAATTCAAACAGAAGGAGTCTTTTTTGAATCTTTTTCCAGCTCGTGAATGACACTGATTGAGTATTGAGGTCTCGTAGCTGTAATTTTTCTCTCAAAGTTTTCTTCACGTTTTCGTCTATTGTATCAACTCCACAGCTCAAATCATAAAGAACCAGTTTTTTTGTCTGTATTGCGCTGAGTGTTCTTCCTTCAGTTCAGCACACAGTGTGTCGTAGTGCTTCTTTGATAGAGAGTTTAGGAATTTCTTCCGGGATTCGCTGAATTCAACACTCTCCATCGCATCGTTGAGAATTCGTCCGCAGCGCGTTATCAATTCGATATAAAATTCAATCCTGTCCGTCCGTGCGTGTGCTGTAACGAAGGAACATACCAAGACTCGTGACATTTTCGGGTTAGGTTTAGGACAAGATGCATAGAAAATATCACGTGTCGATACTTTCCTTGAAATTTTCAGGTAAGGTTGAGATCCTGAATATCTCGGTTGAGTTCGTTAATGGGCCAAATCTGCCGAATGTTTTTTGTGCTACAGCCATTTGAAATTTTGATTTTTCAGTAACTCAGAAAAATATTTGTCTGATCGAAATGAAACTTGGTTGGAAGACGAATAGTGTTGATAATAAGAATTATTCATGGAAGAATTCGAAAAAAATTTTTTTTTTTGAAAATTTTCATATTTCATTAAAATTTCACAATTTAGCAATGTGAACAAGCGCGTAAAAGCTGCTGACTTCACGTCAGTCTTTTCCAGATTTTTTACTATCAAAAATTCATAATGATTGTAAAAAGAGTTTATGCAATGGTATAAGGGGATGATAAGCTATATGGGACTTACTGTTAGAAGACTTTTATGGATACAAGAAGTCATTTCGAAGCCAAAACTACGGTAGAAACGGAAAAGGAAATGGATATATTAGACAGGGGGAATATATTACTCAAGGATTCTATTGAATAGTTTGGATCCCCTTTCATAAAAATACCTATGGTTAATGAATTTCGTACACTGAGAGAAATGCAAGGGTTAATAATTAAGATATCTTTATTTGGAACAGTTTTATTGATAATTAATAAGATTTATTAATTATTCGAAAATGTTATTCATAATTAGAAACTCTGGATTCTGAGTTTATTTCTGAGAAACATTCGATTTATTTAGGCACTATTTATTTAAAATAAGAAAAGTTTATTACTAGGAAATAAATGTTGTATCGAGAAGTAATGTTCGAAAAGATTATTAGCTATTAATAAACATTTATTCCCACGAAACAAATCTTATTTGAAATACAAACTGCAGTTATTTATGTCAAACAATTGTGCATTGAAATATGAATGATAAAAAATTTATTAATTAATAATAATTATTGATTAGACACCAATAAGTGTGTATTAACGCCTGGAATTTTATTTTACCGCGAATCCGACAACATGAAGAGACTTGTCGATTGCCACCTCTTCCTCGCCAAACCCCTCCAGGCTGCGAACCACGTAAATTATTCTCCCAGTATTGCATAAACCTTAGATGGTGCGTTACTGTGATAGTCTCGATTTACGAAACTGCGTAAAGAATACTAGGTGAGTGGAGTGAAAAATATGGACTTAAAACATTTTTTAAGTGAAAATGGTTTGAACCATTTGGCGGATGTTTTTGAAGGTAAGGTCTAAACTTCATAAAAAGTTTTAAAAGTAAAATTGGCTCTCTCGGAATATGATGCTTTATGATTGAAATACGACGCATATTAGTTTTCTTCACACTCGTACACTTTTACCAAAGAAATATATATATATATATATATATCGTTATTACAAATAGCATATATTTTAACTTATTGTTGTTGAAAAAAATACTGTCAATGAAATATAAAACAACCTCATCCAATTCAACAAAGGGAAAAATATTCAACATGCAGTAAATTCCGTGAAAATAGATTAAATTAGGTGAAATGATTTTTTTGAATTTTCCAATAGTAATCAATGCCCATTTATTTACTCACTCGGTATATTACCCTTCTAGTATTTCATACATCATGAATTTTCCGCTTGTGAAATCAGAATGGGATGACGTTTGTATTGTTTCAGAGAATGGTATTGATAGTCTGGAATTACTCGAGGAATTTCTGAGGGATGATTCCTTCGAAAGATTGATAGTCAGACTTGGAGATAGATTGAAACTCAAGAGAAAAATATCGAGCATATTCAAATCTTCTTGCCAAAACAATTCGTAAGTTGAATCATTTTTCCAAGTTATCCCAGTAAAAACTAATTGAAATTTTCAGAAGCGCTTCTTTTCAAGAGTCATTCGATTTGGATGAACCAATAGAAAAAATAATTATTCTCAATAGAGAGAACGAAACGTTTTCGTCCACTTGTGTTTCACCAACTTCTAGTCGTGACGATTATTCTAGTCGTGAAAACTATAAAGTGATAACAGAATTCGAAAGATCTGAAAAAAATACAAGTATAGGTCATGATCAAGGTCATAGTTCTTCAGAACTGTCCAGGAAGAAGCACATAACAGTTGGTGGTATAGAATTCAGTCTTGAGCAGCTACTTGATAGTACATTGATGGGAAAGGCCTTGAAACAAACATATGCTTCGAAGAATTCTCTACCTAGTAGTAGCCAAAGTTATTTAGTGGAAATCATAGTACAGCATTTCATAAATACTGTTCCTTTCAAGTAAGTTTCAGGGTTTCAAATGTAGCATAATTCAATTTGATCTTATTATGTTTTGATTTCAGAAGACTGATTAATGAAGACTTTCGAAAACTGTCGAAACATATAGTGGATATTTTCCCGAGAGAAATTCCACAAGTATATTTCACATCGCCAATCAAGAAACGTTTTGCAAAGGATGAAAAAAGTGGAATAGCCAGAGGAAAACTGGTGGACAAATATAGGAATAGATTAACATTTTTGAGATCTGCAGGAATATTACCAAGCCGGCAGTTCACCGATGATCAGCAACACATAAATACTGATGGTAGGTTATAATCTAAAACGTTTACTCAATTTTTTCTCGAAATTTTTCTCAAAAAAATTTTTTTTGGGAAGTATTCATCATTTTGGACAAAAAACCTGTTCAGACCTTCAGCTCAATCGTTTACAGCCTTATTCCAAATTTCAGTTGGTTAAGATCATAATTTTTGGAAATATTGGGAAAAAAATATGTCAAATTTCGTGTTTTTTTTTTCTCAGTATCGTTGATATTTCCTCAATAACTCAAAAAATATTGACTCAATCATGATGAAACTTGGAACATACTTTGTGCAAAATTTCGTGATGATCGTACTATTGAACAGTTTGAAAAAAAAATTTCAAAATTTTCATGTAAGATATTCAATATTCTGCGATCTTATTAACCTCACAAAATTCGGTATGAACCTTCAAGATGCCATTTTCCAATCAAGTACTGATTTTCAATATGATTTTTCTGGAAATATTGGAAAAATAAAGTTTTGAATTGGTGTATCTGCGGAATCATTGGGTGGATTTTATCCATTCATGAATTCGGCCTTCGTAATTAAGGTCCAAACCTACTCAACAAATATCGAGTTTCTGAGTTGCTTCTTTCGGAAGTTATTGTGCTTACGAACGGCCATTAAGTTGAAGAGGTGATTCTAAATTTAGAGCTTCTTCAACTTCACCTGCAAAATCGTATAAATTTGCGATAATTCTCAAATATACATACCATATACATATAATTTCATCTGAATCCGCCAAATTTCGAAAATTTATGAGATTTTGGAGGTCATGAAGAGGCTCTAGCGCCTATGAGGTGCATTTTAGGACCTAAGTTGATACTAAGTTTGCCTGCGTATACATATAAGCATTCAAAACATTCATTTATATTTTTTCTTTATAGCTGACGAGGAGACTCAAATTTGTTATTGAAAATACTGCAGATTTTGTTAGGGATATGAGCTCAGTTCTGTTAGAAAAAATTAAGATCCTTAAGGATTCGGATACTATTCAGGAAAATACTCATTTGAATGATCTGATTTCGTTTCTTTCCACAGATTATTTCACTTCCAGTAGTTCTGAACATAGGCGATTGCAACTTTTGAAGAAGTTTAATTATTATATTGAACCTGAAAAATTTTTCATCGGATATTTAACTGAAAATGAATGTTCTTTCGAAAACAGTTCATCAGTAGTGAATGTCAAGAATTGTGAAGGAGTGAAAATCCCTTTAGCATTGATCTTCGAAAAATTTTTGAGCATTCCTGGTGTGCTAGATCACATGCTGAATGTTATTCGTACTGAAGAAACTAGCAATGAAATAAGTAGTATTTTAAGTTCTCAGTTATGGAAAAAAATCAAACAAAAATTCCGAGGGAAAATTGTATTACCTTTGCTTGTTTACTACGATGATTTTGAAACAGGAAATGTACTTGGGACTCAGGCTGGCGTTCATAAACTCGGAGGTGTTTATGTTTCATTTGCTTGCATTGCACAGAAATATGCATCAAGACTTGATAATATTTTTCTGTGGGGTTTATTCTATTCCTCTGATAGAGTAAGATTTGGTAGTAATAAAACTTTCGAAGCTTTTCTTAATGATCTCATACATTTGGAAACTGAAGGGTTAATCGTTAATGGTCAGCGAATATTTTTTGCCGTTCCACTCTTTTTAGGAGATAATCTTGGAGTTAACTCACTTATGGGTTTGCATGAAAGCTTTTCATCGAATTATTTTTGCCGAGTTTGCTTCAGTTCAAAAGAGAATACTAAGTCTATGCTAAAAGAAGATATTCAGACCATTAGAAATCCAATCAACTATGCTCAACACTTAGATGAAAATAATTATCGGATAAAAGAAAGATGCTTGTGGAATAAACTCTCATACTTTCACTGTACAGAAAATATTAGTTTTGACATAATGCATGATATATATGAGGGAATATGCAGATATGATATGGGTAAAATTGTTAAATATTTCATCAATATGGGTGTTTTTTCACTAGAAATGTTGAATAATAGAATAGTTTTTTTCAATCATGCATATGTCGATATAGGTAACAAAATACCACCAATTCCACGGAATCAAATCGACAAAGAATTTATCGTAATGTCTTCGGCTGAAATGCATGCCTTTGTGTCATATTTCACTATAATTGTTGGCGACTTAATTGATGAGTCTAATGAAGTCTGGAACTTCTATTTGATCCTCTACGACATCATAGTTATTGTTTCGAAGTCTTCAACGAACAATAATGAGTTAATTCTGTTAGATAGCTTGATAGAAGAACACCATTATTTATACATTTCTCTGTTTAATGCAACTCTTACACCCAAATATCATTTCTTGGTTCATTATTCTAGAATAATTAAGAATATTGGTTCACTTGCTGAAGTTTCATCTATTAGATTTGAGGCATTCCATAGAGTTAGTAAATCATATTGTCATACACTTTCTTCGAGAATTAATCTTCCGCTCTCATTAGCAATCAAACATCAATTAAAATTAGCAAACAGATTCCTTTCGTCTGATGGATTAACCGATCATTTTGAAATAGGTAAAAAAATAAACTGTAATATTTTGAGCTGGTTTAAAATTAATGGAGTACTTTATAAGAAAGGGGTGGCATTTCAATGCAGTCGGAATAATTTTGGAGAACCAGTGTTTTGTATAATCGAATCTGTTGAGCATAACGAAGAAAATTATTATTTTAATTGCAAAGAAATTTTGTGTTTTGGTTTCAACAAACATTTTCAGGCCTATCATGTTAATGGTATTTCCTCACAGACCTTCAAAATTAATGCCCTCGAAGTCTTTTGGCCCTTTTTAACGCATATTCACACTTCAGCTAATGGAAACAAATATATTGTCTCTATGAAACAAGAAATATAAATTCCATTATGTTTATATGAAATGCATGCTTTCATGATTCGCAGAAATATTCACAATCTTAACACTTAACAAATTTATGAATAATATATTTCTATGACTAGACTATTTACACGACGATTAGAATATTCTGAGTATTGATTGATTGTGATTGAAACGATGTGTTGTGGCTCTGGTTTATATTCAATTTTCAAATCAACCTGATGCTGCATCATTGGGTTGATTTGGCAAATTTATAATATAAACCAGAACCACGATAAATCGTTTCACTCACAATCAATCTATACTCAGGATATGGTAAAATTAGGAAAATAATGCGATGATGATTCACATGATCCTATATTTTTTTGAAGATATCGGTTGAGCATGACAATGTTATATAATGAGCAATTGTTGATTTAGTGTACTTATGTGAGCTAGAATTTCTTAAACATGGTGTCCTAAGATGTTCCATACAGCTTCGTTATTGAAATTCAGTTTCTAATTACCACTCCTAAAAAAACTAACCCCAGATATTTTTATTCAACCCTTAAAAATAATAATTATAAATTGTGGCAAATCCACCATTATTGCGATTTATGGTGAAATACTTCTGATAATTCAGTATAGACAATAAACAAAACATTAACACAAACAACACCTTGAAACATAGTAAAACAACTTAATAATTATCTTAAATTAAAATGAACGGTTGGACCAAATGAACTGATTCCTTAAGATAACCCCAGAGTAAAAAGTCTAGGGGTGTGAGGTCCAATTTAAATCTTTTTCAATAGAGAATCGTTCGAAGTGACAACATTATAAGGGTGCAATTTGAAAAAATTTATGGGGGTAGTTTTTTTAGCGTTGGTAATTAGAAACAAAAAATAAAAGAATATTTCATTTGTAGAGATGAATTTATGTTTAAATAACAATTTAAAATTTTATATTGATATATTGATGTATAAATAAAGATTAAGTTTGCAATTATTTCTCTCATTTATTTTTGAGCAAATGCACCACCTCTTCAGTGACTTTATATAATATCTGCCTCAAATAACCATAACAGTAAAACTCATGATATTGATGATAGCGAATTTCAGATTATAATCTGAAATCAGCAGTTTTCAACACAAAATTTTAAATACTTTAGTTCCTGTTCAATTGATCATATTTATTGAAAAAATATATGTTTCTAAGGAAAAACATTAAATAACATTGATTTGTTGCTAATAATTCAATATTGAATGAAAAAATATCTTTCTTGACGACTACTTAACTCGTTGTTCAATGGAAATATATGGATAATTTTTATTATTTATATGAAACAAATATGTATGAAATCTAAATATATGGTTGTTCATTGTAACTCAAGATAATAATTCATTATTTGATGCAAACTATCTTTCTTTAAGACTAATAAAGCCGTCATTTGATGAAAATATATCAATTTATATAGTAAAAAACTTTTTTATCTACGAATAAATCTTTTATTCGATATGAATAAAATTAATTTATAAATAATAAATAGTTATTTATATAGTAAAAAACTTTTTTATCTACGAATAAATCTTTTATTCGATATGAATAAAATTAATTTATAAATAATAAATAGTTATTTATGAAACTCAAATAAAAGCATTATTCATGGCAAATAAATATTCATTACGCCATATACGAATCAGGAGGTTATTTAATATTAATAAACTTTATTATATATAAATAAACTGTTCTCTCAGTGTATGTACCTATTATTGAATATTTAATTCAGAAGTCATGAATTTGCTACATACATGAAAAATTCGAGGATATTTATGTTTATTTTTATTGAAATATGAAATATTCACTGTCATGTCCCTACGAGCTTATCAGAAGATTTTCAAACCCGACAAATTAATCTCCTCTTCCAAATATTTTCAATAGGTTTTTTTGAATACGAAACTATGGGAGACTTCTCTTCCATGAACTAAATATTGGAATAAATAGATTCCTCTTGTATTGAATAGGTTCCAGACTTGTATATTCAGAGACGAAGGAAACTTTTATATTTTCGCCACCCTGACAATATACATATAGTCATGACTCAAATTAGTCAAAATGTATTTATTTTATGGAAATTCTTGAAAATAAAACGAGATGCAGCTCGGAAAATCGAAAAAAAGGTCTGATTTGACTAGTTTTGATATAACATGTCGGTAACTTCCGCGTTTATTTAAGATTTTACATGGCAGATTTCTCGATATCGGCATCTATCGACGAAAACTGAAGTATGACACCAGAGCCGTATTTTGACAACATTTGGACCTCATTTCAGACCCAAATTATCATTTCCTCAATATCTCAAATTATTTTCACGGGAACGGATTGAAAATTGTATTATTTGTATGATATCGACACGGAATTTCGGTATCATTAACAAATTTTCAAGCATTTCGAAAATTATATTATTATATTTGATTGATTAAAATTCGATATTACGATTTTTTCAAATACTTTTTCAGTTAAAAGGAGTGGTTCTGTGTATAAATATTTAATTTTCATGAAGGAGTTATGCATCATCTCTTCAAATTCAGTGTAGCAATGCTACAATTACTGATAAGTATTTTAATATCAATTTATTTCAAATCTAACTTGCAGGATTAATTCGAAATTATTTGTAGAAACTTGAAGACAAGGACGAAGTGGGCAAACTCGGCCAAACAGTTTCGGAGTTATGCCTGTATGAAATTTTGAGGTTAATTCCTCGATATCTTATAAAGTACTGATTCGATCGGATTGGAACTTTATAATTAGTTCTTGCATTTCAAAACGCAACTCATTGCGGTATTTCGTATGGATCTTGTTAGAGAATTTAAAAAAATTATTATTCGAAAATTTTTGGAATTTTTGTTGAAATTTTTTTTAACGTTGATCAGATTTCAAAGAAATTTGGCACAAACCTTTACAATCATTCTTCTACACAATGTTTTAAGTTTCAATTCGATACGATATTTACTTTCGGAAAGATTTGAAACAAAATATGTGAAATTTCATTGTTGTTTGGAATTTTGACGTTATGTCCTCAATATCTCAAGGAGTTCGAATACGATCAGATCGGAACTACGTAATTATGTGAAAAATTCCAAAGCGTTACTTATTGCAGAATTTCGTATGGGTCCAGATGATAAAAAATGAATAGAAAATTTTTATGCCGAAATGTTTGAAATTTTTTCTTCGGAAGTTGAACAGGTCTTATCGAAATTTGACACAGACCTTAAAATCAATATTCAACAACGATGTTCAAGACTTCAATTCGATACGATATTTACTTCTGGAGATAAAAAAATTTATGTCAAATTTCATTGTTTGAAATCTTGAGCTTATTTCCTCAATAAGTCAGGAAGTATGATTGTGATCACATCGAAACTTCGCAAACTCTTTAAGAATATCAACGTGCAACTACGAACAATTTCTTTTCGAAAATTATCCACATCTTTATCGGAAAAATATATAGTTTTTTAGATTTATTGACCAGATTTCGATGAAATTCGGCAAAGATCTTAAAGATAGTAGCCGATAACAGTTTTTCAAATTTCAATTTGATCTGATGTTCATTTCCGGAGATATAAGGAAAAAAAAATATGTCGTATTAACCAGAATATCATCCGAAAAAGACGACTTTAAGAGCCTCCATATTTTCATTGCAGGTTTGGAGGTCAATTGAGAAGGTCGAATTCGTTGTGGAAAGTTAAAATACCCTCAATAATTTCGTAGATATAATTCGAAATTCATTTTCCTGATATTACCAATAATGCAGATATGATCGAATCGAAATTCTGCTCTTGGTTGAAAAATGACGATGTAAAAGTTCATGCAAAATGTCTTGAGGAAATGGCCTCGAATGTGAACAAGCGCGTAAAAGCTCCTGACCTCACGTCACTGCTTTTCTAGGTTTTCATAAACCGCCTCTTGCCGATAACCGAGTTCTCTATTATGTCCATTTTTTTGTAGCTATCGTCGCTGTTTGATGGTTTAAAGACTACGTCGGGGCCCTCTCAGCATCCATCATGTAGCCCAGCCTTATTGAATTCGTCAAATCTAGGAAAATGTGCAAGTTATAAATATAACCGATTTCGAAAGTTATTAGAAGAAAACTTGATATTTAGAAAAACTGGAAAAGAAGATATTTGGAGCCATGTTAAAGGATTTTTTTTTCACAGACAAGTTTGTCAATTTATTTTTACTTTTTGATTTGTTGTGAGCCCCTGTAAGTGGATGTATTTCTGTTGGGGTTCCTATTTGAATAAATCCATGAAACTAATTAGTCTGGTGATCATAACTAATTCAAAAATCTTGGAGAATTCAGGTAATAAACTACTTGGTCTATAGTTATTCAAGTCGAGTGGATCCCCTTTTTTGAGCAATGGTTTAATCAATGCAAATTTCAACTGATCCGGATAAAGTACCTTATAGAATTATTCATTATGTAACGAAGCACATCTGATATTGACTTGATGGAAGCTCTCACTAATTTTAAAGGTATACCATCGTTACCACAACAATATTTATTTTTCTAATGGTTAAACAGTTCGACCAATTCAGTTGCACTGACTGGCTTGAGAAATAAAGACTTGTCACATTCAGGAATAAAACATTCAAAGGTCCTTTTGCTCTGAGTATCTTTATATTGCCCAGTTTTCTCATTTTTCTATAAAGTATCATATTTTTTTTTCAACCTATTGTAATCCGATTTGAAAGCAGAATTAAATTTTCGTTTAGACTTTTCAGTTTCAACATTCGTTGAAAAGCATCTTCGTTTTTTATTTTTGTACACTGGAGTTGCTGTAAACCATTCATTATAAATATTTAAAAAGTTATTAATGAAAACTGGCCTCTGCAAATCAACATCCGATTTCTCAACCTTCACAACTTCTTCCCAATTTTGTTGTTCAAGCTATTCAATGAAAAGTTTTTCATTATCCACACTGAAAAATTTCCTCCTGACAAGCTCAACCTTGATCATGGGATCTAGTTGAACGCAGACCCTCTGAGCCTTATGGTCAGAAATATGATATTCTCGAACCTCAGACGACAGAAGATTACTCATACTTGTAAATATAGTGAGTTAATACCAACCCTTCTTTACTGTAGTATACAAAACTTATTTCCTAATAAGAATCTCCATATGAGATGATTAGAGTTGCATAGTTGCAAATATTATTTCCCACATGAATTTGTGCTTGTTCAGACAAACCGATGTATTAAATACGATAACCCAGTGAATCTCGAGGAGATAGTAATCAGATAGATTGTAAAACGTTTCCTATAGTTAATGAAGTCGATTTTTTGAAAACAAGGTCTTTTCACTTAAAAACATAATTATATATATATTATCTAGACAACTTTTTTAACGTTCCGTTATTACGACCCTGTTCTGGAAAAGGGCAAGTTATCATTTCGTCACAATGTCTGTAATTTTAGAAATTTGAGCAGAAATTGGTCTCAAACGACTAGGTTGGACTCACTGATGAATAATCCGAGGTCAAAATTGATTCTGTCGGTCCGACCGTCTGGCCGGCCGCGGCCGGCCATGTGCGCTATAACTTTCGTTAGAAACAACCTAGAATCTTCAAAAAATTCTCAGGTAAGGTTAAGATCCTGAATATCTCGGTCAAGTTCGTTAACGGGCCAATTCTGCCGAATGGTTTTTGTGCTGCAGCCATTTGAAATTTTGATTTTCCAATAACTCGGAAAATATTCATCTGATCGGAATAAAACTTGGCTGGTAGATGTACAGTAGCAATACGAAGAATTATCTATAGAAAAATTCGAAGAAAAGTTTTTGTTTTTGAAAATTTCCATATTTCAATTAAGTTTCACTGAAATCTTCAAACCGCCACTTCTTAACCGAGTACTTCATTTCAGCCCAATCATATTCCGTGATTTTTCTGAGGAACAATTTTGTTTCATATGAAAGGTGTTAACAAATAACACTAGATTCAGAACGATTTTTTTAAATTCCAATAGGACCAACAGTTTTCTCAGAAAATAAGAAAATGTGTTGTTGAATCCTCTTCGCCTCGGCTGAACGTGAAGATGCGAGTAAGGGTCGCTACAGAGTGGAGCGGAGAGCAAAGATGAGAGAGCAAAGAACTACGGGCAAATCGCGATGGAACAATAGTTCTTTGCTCTCTCATCCTTGCTCCCTGCTCCACTCTGTAGCGACCCTAAGGCGCTCTCTCGCGTGTAAACGGTAGTTGGACCAGAAATAAGCGACCTTATCTATCGAAGCGTTCATAACGTTCAGTTTAAGGATCATTCAAATAACATTCGAGTTGTTCGCCCATTTTTCAGATGTCATTATTCAAATAATTAATTTTTTATATGTGTTTGAATACGTTTATACATATTTTATTGAGTTTCTGTTGATTTGTTGATGAATTAAGTTATTTGCATGAGTTGACAAATCAGTTTAGTGGATGACATTAATTTTTCCTGAATTTCTTTAATATGTATTTGAGTATATTTATAAGTATTTGTTCGATATCTGTCAAATTGCGAATAAATATACAAATAAATGCAAACTCATTTGGATAGTCGATCAAAGGACATTTTGGGAGGATTTTGAGTTCTATTTTTCAGATTTCGCATGTGGATTCCAAATTTGCAACTGTGATTATCGGTGCTCGATGTAAAAAAATATCGTGAATAGTAAATTCCCACTGGGAAGATATTTTCCATTTCCCACATTCCCTACAACCATAAAATTTATTTCGGTACATTTACATAACGTTCATCTTGGGGATGCTAAATTACCCTTAGAGTGGTTTTGAACCTATATACCAAAATCCCTGTTATAATTTTTTGTCTTTGATAACCACTGGGATTTAATTCATAAAATCAAGTAAGAAACCAACATATATCCGAAGATTCCTGATGCAATCACTTCGCAGACCGAGTGATAGTACTTTGAACTGGCTGGCAACTGGTCAAATGAATTTGAAAATGCAAAAAAAGGGCTTTTGTGGTTTTTTGGAAAATCAAGCGCTGGATCGAAAATATTGAGGAAACCACTAATGTTAAGTGTGCCTTTTACAGTTCAATATGTTCACAAAAACCCTACAAAAAACCAAATTAATCCAGCCAGCCGATTTTTTGTTTCACTTGATCGAATTTTTGAAAAGATTAAGGGATCAGGGTTTTTGCTCTGAAAAACTCTTTTTCTCCCACATTTTTGTTCCACAAAGTGCTTAAATTAAAAAAAATGCATAAAAAAAATAAAACAAAAATTTTTTTTACAAATTTTTCTCTTGAAAAGTTTAACCAAATAATAACCGCCGGCATATTTAATACCGGGTATTACCACCTCTGTTTTCAATAACGGCACTCAAACGTTCAGCCATGTTAATGCAGGCGGTAATTTGAGGCTGCGGAATGGTATTCCAAATGTGCTGAAGCGCGTGCTCCAAGGCGGCTAAGTTCTGCAAATTTGGATACTCTCTGCGCAACCGACGGCCCATTATGTCCCAAACGTGCTCTATGGGGTTGAGGTCTGGACTCATTGCTGGGTGTCGCAACAATGTGATGTCATGCCGCTCAAAGAAGCGCCTGGTAATGTTGGCTGTGTGTGGACGTGCGTTATCTTGCATCAATATGAACGATCTCAGATGTTCTTGTCTGCGCAGAACAATGGGCCTTAAAATTTGGTCGATGTAGCGTCTAGCTGTCAAATTTTCGCGTACAATTACCAAAGGTGTTCTCCAATTTCGTGAAACGCCGCCCCATTCCATAACTGATCCACCGCCGTAGGCAACGACAGAACGGACGAAGTTCTGGCGAAAACGTTCTCCACGACGGCGCCAAACGAGAGGACGTCGGTCGTTACCATGCAGATTGAAACGAGACTCGTCAGTGAATAAAACATTTGTCCATTGCCTCAAGTTCCAATTTCGATGATCGTTAGCATACGCTAAACGAGCTCTACGATGTCTCGCTGTCAACAGGGGTACACGATTAGGGTGTCGTGCGTGTAACCCAGTTTCACGAAGACGGTTGATGACTGTTCGAGAGCAAATGTTTCGCACTTGATGTCGTCGTCGCTGTTGCTGTTGTTGTTGCTGTTGTCTACGATTGGGGAAGTTTCGAGCAACAATATTCGCATTGACGAAAGGTTGTCGTCGAACTTCTCTAACAATTGTCCGATCATCGCGGGCATTAGTGACTCGATGGCGACCTTGTCCAGGGCGACGATTGTATTGGTTCGTCTCTTGGTATCTGGTATAAGCTCGAGATACGACGGATTGACTTACACCCATCCGGATGGCAACTGCATGTTGACTGTAACCTTCGTCAATAAGGTCACTAACCGAGCAACTTCCACCTCCGATAAATGTCGTCTAACCATGATTGAAAATCAAAAAGCAAGAAATTTCCAATTTCGAGCAAAAAATTTAAAAAAAATTTTTTACCGCTAAGGGATTAGTTTTGGAAAAAACTGTTGAGTTAAGCGATCTGCTAAGAATTCACGAAAAGTAAAAAAAACAATCGCCGAAAAGCGTATGAAAAAGATCGAAATTGGAGATCAGTAGAATCAAGGAATGCAGCGGCGGAAACGCGATGAAAATAATTGGGCGATGGTTTTTTGAATTTCCTCAACTTGTTGAGAAGAAAATTTTTTCGAAAAAAAATTTTTTCAGAAAAAAATTTTTTTTTGCATATTTTTTTCAATTCAAGCACTTTGTGGAACAAAAATGTGGATAAAGCTCGAAAAAACAATTTTTTTTCTCATGTTTAAAAATTATGAGCTTTCCAGAGCAAAAAACGTGATCCTTTAATTTTTTCAAAAATTCGATCGAGTGAAACAAAAAACGGCTGGCTGGATTAATTTGGTTTTTTGTAGGGTTTTTGTGGACATATTGAACTGTGAAAGGCACACTTAACATTAGTGGTTTTCTCAATATTTTCGATCCAGCGCTTGATTTTCCAAAAAACCACAAAAGCCCTTTTTTGTTGCATTTTCAAATTCATGTGACAAAAAGAAAAAAATTTTTTTCGGAAAAGCAATGGCCAGTCGTTGAGGACAATTTATTCAAATTCTTGAAACCCACCTTTAAATTTCTGTGCGATCATTGGTTACTGAGATATCGGTAATCAAAGACAAAAGGATCATTTTCCATTTGAAGACCGATATCTCGGCGAGAAGTGGGCGTATCAGGGCGTATGGAAGACCAATTTGAAGCTAAATGAACAAGGTATCCGATCCTCATAATGGTTGAGCTGAAAAAAAAATTTTCACGTCCGTAGACAAAAAAAAACTAAAAAAATTTTGAAAATGTTCTTGTTGCTGGTTTTTCTACGATCACTCAAAAAGCGCGGAGGATACAAAATTTTGAAGTTCGAATCCAAAAACTAGACACTTGGAGCTAAAATTTCCTTTCATTTGATTTCCTGTACGACCATTGCTCTCGAAGTTACGGCCTGTTGAAAACTGCCCAAAAATTTGGAATTTTTATTTGATCCCTTATTTTTTTCCATTAGTTTAGATTGCAATTCGATCCAAAATTTTGAAGGGGTATAACTATCTAAAGAATAATTGGTGAATTCGACCCATTCAAGCATTCGACCTTCTCAATTTAACTGAAAACCTACACTACAAATATATTCGATTCTTCCTAGCTTAATGTGTTTACGGCCGGCCTAACCACCGATAGTGAATAAAATAACTCCTGGGAGTTTGGAGTTCAATTACGAAAGCCGAATTGGCGAATTAGTAAAAACTATCGAATGATACCCCAGATATACCCTTTAACATTTCAGTTTCCCAATATCTCCAAAACATAGATCGAATCGCCCTTCAATGGAAAACGCCTTCTTGAAGTTAGTATAGATGTATAGATGACCGGTTTGGCAACGTAACAAGCGCGTAAAAGCTCCTGACCTCACGTCAGTGCTTTTCTAGTTTTTTTTTTGTACAATCATAAATTTGTGCACTCATGGAAAAATGATTCATCAATGTGAATAACCCTGTTTTGACATTGTTGTCATCCAACATCTCAATGTTAAAATCACCTTATACGAAAATGTCAACAATCTTGTGACATCAAACATATTCAAGTCTATCAAAAAATACCTCGATATTTCCTTTGGGGGGTCTGCGGATAGATAGTACAATCATCTTCGACTTTTTCACAACATATTCCAGTGCACAACATTCGAACTCCCCGGCACTGACATATCACTAATAAAGTTGATTTCTCTTGCAACACCATCAAGAATATAGATCGCTGAAAACCCATGTTTTGTAGAATCGTGACAAAAACTAGCACTAAGTTTGAAGTTCTTCAAACCCATCTGACTTAATTCGTCAACTGGTCTGCAGTGTTCAGTTATGCAAAGTGAAGTACCTTCCAGATGGTTTGTGGTTGAATATTAAATTCTGTCGACACTATTTCCTAAAACTTGTATATTCTGGTGAACTTATAGTCTGGTTATTATGGTTGTCCTTATTTGAGGTTGTCCCTGTTTTTACGAAAGAATTGCTCTTAGGCCAGAAAGAATCGGCAAAAATTTCTTTATACGCTTCTTGACAAGGAACTCTGACTCTGGAGGCAGAATTTTGACACACAGTATTCAATTTCTTCACTATAATTTGTTTACTTTCTGTAATATCTTTAAGGAACAGTTTTACTTCCTCTTCAGAAACAAAGTGGGCGATTTTTGGATCCATTTAAAACAGTCGCTTGAAAAAACGAAAAGCGTTCAACAACCTCAGCTTCAAACTGCTGAAAATATCATGAGGTGACAATTCTGTGGAAATTGCTTGCATCTCGGCAAAACTTTTTGGCAGTTTGAAGCCGAAGTAAACTAGTTTTATTTTTTCAAGCAACAACCATACGACACATTCGAAGGGTGCGTTATATTTCTGTACTAGATAGACGAAAACTGATGTCGGTGTCGTAGGGCCAATTTTTATGAGAATATCATTGGCAAAAACGCAGCTCCATAGTTATTTCCGTAACATAGTTACTATTTCCGTAACATTGTTTCCGTAACATAGTGTTGATCAGATTTCGAAGATTTCGGAGATAAATGGAAAAAAATATATAAAATTCGTTGTTGTTTGAAATTTTTACGTTATGTCCTTGATATCTCAAGAAGTACAAATGCGATCAGATTGAAACTTCGTTATTACCTGGAAAATACTAAGGCGAAACTTATTGCGGAATTTCGTATGAGTCCAAGTGTTAGAAAATGTTTATTCCAAAATGTTCGAAATGATTTTGTAAAATCTTTTTTCTCGGAAAATTTTGAACAGATCTTATCGAAATTTGGCACATACCTTAAAATCAATATTCAACAGCGATGTTTCAGATTTCAATCTGATACGATATTTACTTCTGGAGATACATAGAAAATCAATGATATATATGATGAATAGTTCCGAAAATAAAATTTTTGGAGAAAAAATTCCTGAAAAATCTTTTTCAAATCTACTGACGGTGCGATCTTAACAAAATTCCGCGGAAAGTTTCTCGTAGTTATGTTTCAACTAACTGCTGAGTTGCAATTCAATCTTTCTGGTAGGTTCGGAAATATCGGAGGAACAATAACCTCACAATTTCAAATAGCTTCAACTCCCAATGTCGCCCATTAACGAACCTGACCTTCTCATTTTGAAATGCAAGTTTCAAGTCGATAGAATTCTCCGTACGCCTGTTATCTTGCCTATGGTCAGAATCGATTTTGACATGGATTCATTTTTATAGAAATTCCAGAAGATTATTCTAACACATTCAGCAATGGGAATCGGTTCAGGTCTGTTAGATTATTCAGTGAGATGTGTTTTTCATGGTACCTGTTGATTTCGAATAGGCCTCAACGATCTTGCGATCCCACATCTCTAGATCACATGATTGAGGAAATTTAATTTCACTATTTTGGTACACATGGAAGTTGAACATTCGCCTCTTTATTACTGATATACGGCAGCAGATGCTCGATAAAGTGTTCGAAGTAATCGATTGTGGTTTATTCGGGCCAGTCGTAGGTTGCGCCTATGTGCCCGAAATCATCTTGATCCATATGAATTCCTCTACATATCTCAATTGCAGGATCCGATGCAGCAGCAGCAACTGAAGCAGCATCAGTTGCCTGAGGTTCGATTATCCAATTGAGATTAAGTTTTGTTCCTTTCAAAAAAACATAAATACTGTAACGTTTTGTCAAAACGTTCAGAATGATTTAAATATTCATTTACACCTATTCACACCAATAACAAATAACTCAACCACTATTTCTATCAAAGTCTATGCACAATTTATTTCCACACTATTTATTTTCTCTTATCACTTCCCGCTTCGTATAACTCCGCTGAATAAGTCCCTGTGCTGCTCCGCGCCCGTCTTTTCATCACGGGTGGAACTTCTAGCGATTGCTAGAAAGCTCTAGTCAGGCGGATGACGCATAGACATTCGGAGTCTTCTAGAAGGCTCCCGCACATACAGGGCTGTACTCGTCACACTGTCCCCTCCTTAGGCATGTTCTGTCCCAGAACAGATTCCATGTATTCCATTGAGGATCGTGGCGAAATCTGCAATCGTCATCATCTCTACAGAAGCCCTTCTGATTCAAGTAACAGTCTACTGTTTTGCTAGGCTTTTCGATTTGCTTCGGATTGAAATTGCATACCAAAATCTGTATACCTTGTCTCCTGAGAAACTTCTTCAAGCATAATCCGCACAACCCGCCAATTCAGTTAATCCAGTCCATAACCTGGCTTGGGAGCGGCTAGTTTCCTAATCCCAAAGCATTGAAGGTCTTCTTTCAAACCATGCAGTGCTGTCCATAAATTCTTGTAGGTAGGCTTCTGATAGAAATACTGCTTGGTGACTATGTAATAAATGAACCGACCCTCTGACTTCTGTCTCAGGCATTTTCCGATTAGGGGCTGCTGCCTCATCAGTTCTCCTCGACGTCCAAATTTATTCCTGAATACTCTTGCTATTCCCCTTCTCATTTATGACAGGCTGCTACACAATGAGCAAGAGAGAATTCCTCGGGAACTGTGAACAGGTGTTGAATAATTTTCTGTGTGACGTCAAACCGTGCAACGCGTGTTACCCAATCGTTATTCATGAATTTTTGGAAATCGTCGTTTTCCTTCGCCGGAACCTCGATAAGACGTAACTCTTCTTCGTTACCTTGTGTTACGCGTACGGACCAATCGGTTGAAATGGAACGCCTTCGGTGTTCCTCTGGGAAGCTTCAGTATCCGTCAAAATTCATCATTTATCCTTTTCACAACTCTCTGCAGCTTCGGTGAAAATCATCTTCTTTGCGGGTTTTCAAGCACACCAGATCTCCTGCGGTGAACCCCTCTTCAATGACCTTGATGTCATAGCCCATTTTCATTCGATCACTGGTCGAAAGACCCTCTCGGTCATGAGCAAATGTAGGTAATATTATTTACTGCTTCCTTCTGGTTTTCTGTCCCTCTTTCTGTTTCAGATATTATGTCAAGATATTTTGTCGAAATGAATTCAAGATGACGAAAAAATTATTTTCAAATGAAAAAGATGCCATCCATCTTCTATAAACAAATTACTACACTTACGCGGGGAGACAGAATTTTTCCTGAGGTTTTTATCTGTGCTCTTGTATCATACGCAAATATGTATGGTACCCCGTTTACATTTCCTCTGCTAACACTGTGATATATCTTAGAATTGTAATGCTCGTTCTCAAAAGAATATATATATATATATATTCGATCACTTGCTTGCTGCATTCGATTGCGGACTTTGTCGTGAATGTGATCTAGTTTGCTTTTCAATATGCTGACATAGTCCTTCTTGGCAACATCTTCTCCAGGCTCACAACCGAACTCAAGGTCACAAAGTAGTCTAATTTCTCGGCCGAACATTATATTGGCTGGAGTTTCCTTGGTAGATTCTTGAACCGAAGATCTATATGCCATCGTGAATAGATGCAAATATTCATCCCAGTCCCGCTGGTGATCGAAGACTTCTTTGGCTAGATGTTTTTCCATGGTCCTATTCATTCGTTCGACCATCCCATCTGATTGGGGATGCAGCGGTGTGATTTTTGTCTTATTGATCCCCAATTTTCAACGAACTTCTTGGGATGAGGTCGACTCGAAATTTCGGCCCTGATCACAATGCAGTTCTTAAGGTATTCCAAATCTCCAGAAGAATTCTTGCCTCATGATAAGGAATACCGTACGCTTCCACCCATTTGATTAAATAGTCCATCGCTACTGAAATGTACTTGTTTCCGTGATCTGTTTTAGGAAAGGGTCCCGCGATGTCGATAGCTTCTCGTTCCATGGGAGATCCGACGTTATATTGCTTCATTCGAGCCTTTCGTTTGCCATATGGCCGTTAGCTGCAGCACAAGCTTCACATGTTCTACACAAGTCTTTAACGTCTTTCTTACAGTGTATCCAATAAAACTGCTGCCTGACTTTCTCTAGCGTAATAATAATCCCAAAATGTCTACCTGGAGTTCCATTATGTAGTCTGGTCTAAACGTCTGTCATTCGACTCTTCGGCACAATCAACTGAAGCCTCTGCTAAGATCCATCTTCATTTTCTCAACAACGCTTCAGAAGACCTTTATCGATCTTCAACGTTTCCCATTGTGCCCAATACGACTTTACATTTTGAGTCGGTCTGCGTAATCCTTCCCAAGTAGGTCTTCTACCGTTCTTCTTCCAACTCAGTACTTTCAAGTCTGGATCTTCTTCTTATGCTCGTTGAATACAAATATTTGTAGAAGTGTTCTACGGACTTGTTGGATACGAGCGTTCAGATCGATTAATGGAACAAATTGGTTTTAACACGAAAGTTCCCTAATAATAATAATTATTATTATAATTGTTATTTGCTGAAGATAATTACTATATAATTCATAAAATTTTTCTGATTCTGATGTAAACGTACATATTTCAAGTAATTCTGGAAACAATAATATTCAATCAAATTCTACTGATAATAATGATTAGATAAAATAAAATTACAATCAATTGATAATTTTGTTCAACTATGCCTTCAGATCACATATATGGAATTTAATTTATATAATTTCTCACATCTGGGTTGTCGAGATGAAATCGAGTTACTGATTAGGGTTGCCACATACAGCATCTAGTCGTAGTAATAAGTGTGTATGTGAATTGATTTTACTCTGACATTCATCATTTCTTGAACTGATATATCGAAGAAAATGTCGAATATGTATTTAGGTTTCTCATTCCCAATATCTGAAACAGAACTAGTAAAAATTAAATAAAAATTATTTTTTCATGAAAAATGCCCTTGCGGATTGCAGTATCAAACTATTTGTCAATGGCAGTTTCTTGCTGAACAGATTGCCTAATGAACAACATAGGCACAATACGAACGATTAACAGAGCGAACTGTGACGTATCAGGGTCCAAATCTGACTCTCGCGTCAGACAAAGCAGAAAATTTCAAGAATCATTGTCTTACTATTTTTCGTTTCGTTTTTACACTTGTCAGAAAATCCAAAAAATGATACGAAATCCACCCAAAATAAGTTTTAATCGATATGTATGTCATTGTTTAGTTTCATTTTTACTTGTGATTATATTATAAGAACTTTATTCGAAATATTTGTTGACATCTGAGACCCTATTCTTGAATGTGATGGAATGAACTTTCTCTTTCGTTCCATCAAAAATGCACCGGGTTTCCTTGGCAACAGCGTCGACACGCCTATTTTCTCCCTTCCCTGTTTCAAGAATAGGGGCTCTGTAGAGGTGTTTGGAAACTAATTAGGATTAACTCGGGTAACAATTGAACTCAGTAATGAGAAAATATATAGGAATTTTATTTCACACGGCTGCTAATTAGATCTTGAATAGAAATCTGCAGCAAAATGTAGAATATGTATTGTTTGTAGTTTTTTGGGTTATGTTATGGATGACATCTTGATGTAAGTAAAACATCATTTGTGATCATACGTGCAATATTAAATTCAGATGCCAATGATGAATTGTTCACTTTATCAATTAAACAGAAAATTTGAATTTTCATTATGCAGTAATGTCTCACACATGACCGAAGGAATTCATTATAATTTCATTCAATGTGAACACAATAAATCTGACTATATGATTGATACAAACGACTATGAAGGAAATATTCTCAAAAATGATTATTTATTAAACCCTATTGTAATTGTTGAACTTTGATCGTACTAAAATAATAGTTAGTAAGAATACCAACTGAAAGATTAATTTTCTTCATGGATATCGTATAGAATTAGTCGTCACCGGATGGTAATATTTTTTCTTGGGATTTCATGGAATTTGAATTAGGGTGATTGTAACGATTATGTTAATAGTCGTCTTAGGTATCTATAGCGTCAAATTATGCCGAAAATATAATTGTGATAAAAAATGTATTTGACCAAGCTGTTCAGATCTCTTCAGTTTTATGGGTTTATTAGT
Organism: Myrrha octodecimguttata; assembly: GCA_958510865.1. Classification (NCBI taxonomy): domain Eukaryota; kingdom Metazoa; phylum Arthropoda; class Insecta; order Coleoptera; family Coccinellidae; genus Myrrha; species Myrrha octodecimguttata. The sequence goes on from CAUEHS010001049.1 coordinate 266,378, forward strand.
CGTTTTGATACATCAAATTGAATTTTAATATTTGATGATAATAATTTACACAGTACTGAGTCATTCCGAACTCGACCTTTGTATATAAGCTTTATACCTGCCCTGAAAATTTCCTTTGCAAAGTAATCGTGCTAACAGCCGGTTTCCGGCCGACTATTAACACGCAAAGGAATAACTTAGAGACTCGAAAATTGCAGGCTAGGTTTAATGCTTAAATACAAAGGTCGAGTACGGAATGGACAACATCCGCCTAACGGTTTAGTAGATGAACTCCCTGAAAATTTCGTCATCTCGATATTCACAAAAATGAAGACACGATTGAGTCGAAATTCATTTCGTGGATAGACGATGACGGTTCTCACATTCAAACACATAATCTATGAATCATATGAAAACACCCAGTTCTGTGTAAAATATCATCACTAAATTTTAAAACCCAATTTTATGTAGTGAAACGACTAACAATGTCATAATACTAAATAGAGAATCAACTAAAGAATCATATTTTAAGCCTATATTATATCATTAAAATTATGCTTTTGAATGATGAAATATTTATCTCATCTATTCAAAAACATGGAACTTTCGTCCTGCAGATAAACCACCTAGGTAGATCTATCATTAAAAGAGATCTATCGCCTAGGTATATCTATCACCAAGAGAGATCTGGGCGCACTAGTCCGAACTAATTGGGGACGAGACTATTTCAGATAATCGAAAGTTCTTATAACCAGAATGTCTCATTTTCAAGATAGGATCAAACCAACAATAAACGAACGGGTCAGTTTCCATTTTTGCGCGCATGTTCTAGGGGAACAGCGTGCTATCGTTTTGATCAAATGTCTGTAATTTTGGATGATTGAGCCGAAAATGGTCTCAATCGACTAGGTTGGACTCACTGATGACGAATCCGGTGTCAAAATCGATTCTGTCCGGCCGGCCGGCCGGCCGGCCGGCCGTAGACACGATAACTGTCGAACGAAGTGAGCTAGGGACTTGAAACTTTCAGGGTAGGTCGCGCATTGGAATGCCGCGGTTAAGTTCGTTAATGGGCCAAATCGATCGAATAGTTTCGGAGTTATAGGCATTTGAAGTTTTGAAGTTATTTATTTTTTATTTCAGAAACTACTTAAGCGATTGGATTCAAACTTGGCAGTTTGGTGGAGTATAACGACGCGCAACTTTGAGCCAAATTTCGTCAAGATCATATTGTCAATAAATAAAAAAAAAATTTTTTTCGAAATTTTTTCACAAAAAAATTTTTTTTTCGGAAACCATTCATCATATCCAAAAAAAATTATACTCACACTTTGACCTTCTAATTTCACAGCAGTGTACTAAATTTCAGCTCGATACGATCATAAGTTTTGGAGATATCGGGAAAAAATATGTCAAATTTCGAGGTTTTCTTCTCGATATCGTTGATTTTTTTGGTATTACTCGAGAAATACTGATTCAGTCCTGATTAAACTTCACAGCTAGTTTTACGATGCTGAAAGACAACTTTGTGCAAAATTTCGTGATAATCGGGTCATTAGAACAATTTGAAAAAAAAAATTTATATGATTTTTTCATCATATCATCCTCATTAAATTCTGTATGAAACTTCGAACTGTTATTTTCGATGAAGTACTGGATTTCAATTCGATCTGGTCTGTATTTTTGGAAATATTGGAAAAATAAAATTTTGATTGGGTATATCTACGGAATCATTGGGTGGATTTTACCCATTCACGAATTCGGCCTTCGTAATTAAGGTCCAAACCTTCTCTACAAATATCGAGTTTCTAAGTTGTTTCTTTCGGAAGTTATTGTGTTTACGCAGTCGGCCGTTAGGCTGACCGTAAACACAATAACTTCCGGAAGAAACGACTTAGAAACTCGATATTTGTAGAGTAGGTTTGGGGCTTAATTACGAAGGTCGAATTCGTGAATGGGTAAAATCCGCCCAATGATTCCGTAGATATACCCAATCAAAATTTTATTTTTCCAATGTTTCCAAAAATACAGATCAGATCGAATTGAAATTCAGTACTTCATCGAAAATAACAGTTCGAAGTTTCATACAGAATGTAATGAGGATGATATGATGAGAAAATCATATAAATTTTTTTTTTCAAATTGTTCTAATAACACGATTATCACGAAATTTTGCATAAAGTTGTCTTTTAGCATCTTAAAACTAGCTGTGAAGTTTAATCAGGACTGAATCAGTATTTCTCGAGTAATACCGAAAAAATCAACGATATCGAGAAGAAAACCTCGAAATTTGACATATTTTTTCCCGATATCTCCAGAACTTATGATCGTATCGAACTGAAATTTGGTACGCGCGCACGTTCAAATTCGTTGCTGAAGCGGTCATCTACATTGAACATGCGCGCAAAAGTTGCTGCCTTCACGGCAGTGCTTTTTGAACTTTTTCTTCAAACGTAAAAACGATACATGCACATTTGGAAGTTGAAGAACTCGACGTTGAAGCCATTGCACGAATAATATTCATGTGGTAAGCGGACTACTATGAAGTTCGACGCTCGATGAAATAGATCGCGTTTCAACACGCTCAATCGATACCAACCTTCGCCATCAGTCGGATAATTGAATGTTCGGATAAACTGATCAGAGTTCGGTTAATTGAGGGTCTCATGTTTGAGAAGATCTTCAACTACAGAGTTGAGTACTTGTACTGCAATAATTTGTGCCACCACTGATCTTGCTGTTTCACTCCACCGGGTAGAACCGTTTGGAATTTCTTTAGCAAATGGCCTTTTTGCGCGCATGTTCTAGGGGAACAGCGTGCTATCGTTTTGTCCAAATGTCGGTAATTTTCGATGATTGAGCCGAAAATGGTCTCAAACGCCTAGATTGGACTCACTGATGACGAATCCGGTGTCAGAATCGATTCTGTCCGGCCCGCCGGCCGTGGACACGATAACTGTCGAACGGAGTGAGCTAGCAACTTGAAACTTTCAGGGTAGGTCGCGTATTGGAATGCCGCGGCTAGGCTCGTTAATGGGCCAAATCGGTCGAATAGTTTCGGAGTTATAGCCACTTGAAATTTCGAAGTTATTTATTTTTGATTTCAGAAACTACTGGAGCGATTGTGGATTCAAATTTGGCAACTAGGTGGAGTATAACAACGCGCAACTTCGAGCCAAATTTTGTCAGGATCAAATTATCAGTAAATTTTTTTCCAAATAATTTTTTGTTTCGGAAACCATTCATCATATTCAGAAAAAATACACTCAGCCTTTGAGCTTCCTATTTCACAGCAGTGTACCAAATTCCAGTTCGATACGATCATAAGTTTTGGAGATATCGGGAAAAAATATGTCAAATTTCGAGGTTTTCTTCTCGATATCGTTGTTTCTTTCGGTATAACTCGAGAAATACTGATTCAATCCTGATAAAACTTCGCAGCTAGTTTGAAGATGCTGAAAGACAACTTTATGCAAATTTTCGTCATGATCGTGTCATCAGAATAATTTGAAAAAAAAAATTTCTGTGATTTTCTCATCATATCATCCTCATCAATTTCTGTATGAACCTTCGAACTGTGGTTTTTCGATGAAGTACTGGATTTCAATTCGATCTGATCGGTATTTTTAGAAATATTGGAAAAATAAAATTTTCAACGGGTGAAATCCGCCCAATGATTCCGTAGATATACCCATTTAAAATTTTATTTTTTCAATATTTCCAAAAACATAGATAAGATCGAATTGAAATCCAGTAATTCAACAAAAAAAATCTAGAAAAACACTGCTGTGCAGGCAGCAGCTTTTTCATGTATGTTCAAATTCGAGGCTGGAGCGGTCATCTACATTGAACATGCGCGCAAAAGCTGCTGCCTTCACGGCAGTGCTTTTCTAGATTTTTTTGAGAAGGTGTCAGTGTCCTCACATATGTTGATGGTTTTAAATCGGTCTCAATATTGAGGACAGCACCGTCATTTAATTGGTTCGTTTCTGGTGCTTCTGCTGGAAAATTTGCGTCTTGCTCAAAAAGTGCAGTACTGTCTCATGAGCAAGGTATTTCGGCATCCATATGTAGAGCTGCCACACACAACTTCCATCATGGGGTCTGATGGGATATTTATCGGTGGGCCTCCTCTAATTTTCAATTGAGATGATTTCATTTCAGTGTTTTCCACACGCCTTCTGCACATAAAAATAATATGTCAAGACATTTGTTACATTATATAAGATCATTCTAGAGAATCTGAACCATATATCCAATTTAAATGAAAAATATTTAGGTCTAGTCGATGAATCTCAATCAAGTTCCAAACAGCATTCAAATATATTTCAATGTATCATACATATTTACTGAAGAAACAGGAGGTATCAATAATAGAGGATAGCTGACTGATGATCGTTTCATTGAAATTCGTTGCCAAAGCGGTCAACTTTTTTTCACGTATTAACCCCGCCAAACTCACATTAACCTGCTTGGGGCTTAATTGCGAAGGTCGAATTCGTAAATGTGTAAAATCCGCCCAATGATTCCGTAGAAATAACCATTCAATTATTTTTTTTTCGGTCTTTCTAAAACACTGATTGAATCGAATTGAAATCTAGTACTTGATTGAAAATGATAGCTTGAAGATTCCTGCAGAATATAATGAGGACTAAGTGAATAAAAGATCAACAAGTTAGGAAGCAAGTGTGCCTCAATGGAAATATGACAGTTATGGCAACGAATTTGAATATGCGCGCTTAAGCTGTTGATTTTACGTCAGTGCTCTTCTAGAAATTTTTTCTCTGAATCAATAATATTTTCTTGTTAACGACATCGAATACCGGTACTAGAACAACCGTAGATCTCCCAGCAGTATGAATGAATACCACAATAATCACAATAGCACGCTGTTCCCCAGAACATGCGTCCAAAAATTAATTAGAAAATATAATAAACCCCTGGAAGAAATATGCGTCTACATCTTTTATCTTTTGTTTCAGAGATGTTTGACACCAACAGAAAAGCTCATTCCTGGGTCGTCGGAAGTGGGGGAGGTTGTGGAGCCTACGGCGGAGCAATACGGCAGTCTCTTGCAGGTAATCCAGCAGAAACAGCAATGGATTTTTGAATCTGGCAGTGTGTCTGTGAATTATTTGCATTATTGCCCAAATTTTCCGTTATCTGGAGAATTTTTCATATCCGTCTTGGAGTATTATATGTACTATTTATTAGGGCACCAAGGGGGGCAGTATGACAAACGTAAAATGAAAAAAGGAGATATAAACTGAATATCAAGTCCTAAGCACATTCAGCTTCAGGGTACATCCAAAGTGTACGAGAGAATGCGATAGCTCGCGTTGGCTTCTCGCTCACTAATGAGCGCCATCCGGCGTTGCCGGTATTTACAAAACGAGTATATGGTAAGCGAGAAACCGACTAGTGATAACCGTCTTGAACTTGGCAACCCCTTTTCCCTTTTCACAACGGTATTTTCACGAATGACCAAGTCAAAAATGCTCAGATAAGTTGATATTTGGCATAGTCACCCTTCAATGGACATAGAATAACATATCTGAAGCAGATTGATCTGCAGATCGTCTAAGGGGCTGCTTACACTTGTGAATTTATCAAATTCTCTCAAGTGACCTGTCGCAAACGTTGAGCCAAGTGGATATTTGGCATTGAAGAGTATTGAATGGATATAGAATTACACATTTAAAATTTTCACGTTGCACCGTCAAAGCGGATCGTTTCGTTACTGGAAATTTCTACCGACGCCCACGGTCATTTGGCTGCTGATAAGTGGCTGCCAAGTTCACGCCGGCCTGATATCGCCTCCTCGCATGTAATCTAAACGTACTCACACGCTGGTGGATGGGGGCGCACCTCTACGATCACTGCTCAGAATCTGTGATGTGTAAAGCTTCTCGAGTTTTTTTACTGGTTGCTTTTGGTATATTATCTGATAAAATCAAACCAGGAAATTGCTCGAAAACTTAACACCGAATTTTCATGAAACTCTGAACGTTGATAACTGTTGCATAACTAAAACTAAAAAATTTTACCCGGATGATTTCCGACCAGTGGTTTCTGAAATATAAATGAAAACGCTGCAAATTTCCAATAATATCGCAAATGAATCATCGCATTCTGTTCTGAGTTGTTTAAAATATCAACGGTATGTTGGGTTACTTAACTTAGAAAATAATAAACCCTTGTGTAAGATTTGCAGTGTTTTTACTTTTATTATTTATTTCGAGGCCGAGCAATTTCTGGGTCATTGAAATTCTGATTTATTGAAGCTCACTGATGTCATGTTCCATGTTTTACTGAGACAATAAATATACATAATATAATCGTTTTTTCAAGAGAATATAAATCATCAACAAATTGGCAACTCCTATATGAAAACAAAATACGAAATGGAGTGAAGTTTAAATGATGATGAAATACATCAAGACCCTCTTATTGGTGAAATTCAAGTCATAAATACAGGTTCGGAAAAGACAGTGTGCACAATGCGAAACCCTAAGTTAATCTATATGAACTGAGAATCCTATTCACCAGTGGAGGAATCGAAGTTTCAGCGCGATGCCATATCGAATAGATGACTGTTCTTTTGCAATGGCAAATGAAATCTATGGAGGGGTCTTCAGTCCACGAAACGTGATCGAAGGAAGCTTTTGCCAGTAGCTCCCCAAACTTGAGTTGCGTTAGACGATATCGGCTAAAAATTAAGTAGAAAACTCGTAAATCGAAATGTTCAGTGCTAAAGAAAAAATTCAAATCATGAAATTGTCTTTTGTAGGTCGATCAATTCAAGAGACAACAATTTTTGTTTCTCGATTTCTTACTTTCGTAGAATTTATTCTATTTTCCAACCAGTTATGACGAAAATGAACCTAGGTACGCATTATCACAAAGAGAATTATTTGAGTCATTCATTGTGACGAATAAATTCCTCTTATACAATGGAATAAAATTGTATTTATTTTCATCCGATATGGTCTAACGCAGCTTACGTTTGAAGAGCTACTTACAAGCGCTTCCTTCGATCGCGTATCGTGGACTGAAGCCCCCTCCATAGATCTCATTTGCCATTGCAAAAGAACAGTCGTTTGTCCGATATGGCATCGCGCTGAGGTATCAATTCTTGCACTGGCGGATTGGATTCTAGTTCATATAGATTAACGTGGGGTTTCGCATCGTGCCGACTGTCTTTTGCAAATCTGTATATCCTCCAGGATTCGATAGAAAACATCCCGACACCAGCATCATTTTTACTGGAAATCTGGATCGAGAGTAAGTGTCGTTAGCTCAGTGGAGCGTCGTACTTGTGATCGGATGGTCTCAGGTTCGATTCCATAATAGGGAACCATTCACTGTTGGGTCAAAAATGAACAGAGCTGTACCTCGGGTGGCGTGAGGATACAGTAACGAAGCCTGCCCAGACTTATCCGATGTCCTTACTCGCGCAAGCTCAAAGCTTCTGAGGGGTTTCTCCTTGAAACCTTTGATAATCGGAAAAAAACAAATACAAATTCGATCTCTCCCCCGTCTATCATATCCATTTTGGAACCCATTTATCGTTAATAGTACTCGACACCGAATTCAGTAGATAAATACATATGTCAAAATTCCTATTTATTAGAATATATTCTCGGAATTTGATCTGAAATTATTCCCTAAAGAATTCTCAGAGAATTCCCTCGAGAATGACTTCTTCCGAACTCGAACAGACGTCAATACAGAAATACAGTTTTTTTTTTTCATTCTGCCGATTTTCCTATATTTCGAAAAAACCTTTCAGGAGCTTGTAGGTTCTGTAAATAAGTTTATAGGCTCTTTCACTGGTTCTACGGCACGTTTGCAACATCACTGTTGCTTTTCTCACCAATACTGAATGGTGGCTGGAACCGCCCGACTAGATTGTACATAAAAGACGCAGTCTCCTGGGAGATTATTCCAAGAAGACACATGTTGGTGATCGGAAAACGTGTTTATTTCAAATACGAAACGCCCCCTGTAAACCTATTCCAGATGTTGATAATCACCTCTGAGGGCAACTCTCCAAGTAGGTCCCCAAAATGAATAGGTCTCATAGAGAAATTTACTTAATTATTATCTCTGCATAATGTATATCCATTCACATGTTCTCTAATTGCCGAGTATTCTGAACTAAGAGCAATTTGTTCAACTTTTCTTTCTGCTGAATTTACAAACAACACTAATCACAGTTCTGTGATTATGACCTGTCAGTATACCGGGTGTCACAGGAATCAGGTTATCCCTGGAAAAAATCTACATTTCCCAAGATGTCGGATTGAAATTTTGCATATTTATATTACAGATTGTTCCCATCGACTGGAGTAATTAATGTGTGTCTATGACTTCCGCTCTAACCAGAAGCGGCCGTAACTTTTGATTTTCTTATTTGAACTGACTGACGTATATTCTTGCATAATCAAATTCTACGTTGAATTTTGAGTAGAATATTGTCTAAAGAAACAAGAGCATTTGCGTTCAGTAAACTACCCTATGCATCGGATGTTTGGTCACCACAATATGAGATTTATAACATAGAGTAGAGTTGGTGCAGAACAAGTTCTTGAGATGTTTAGACCATAAGGTCACTGAAAACTACAATAATATGGCGAGTACGATGAATCAAAGAAAAAAATTATTGCTTTCGCTCATTGGAAAGTTGTAGGGAACATAGTGATATTATGTTTTTGTATAAGCTGTTGAACGACTATGTGGGTTCACTTACATTGCTATCTCACGTGAATGTGCATGTTCCAGCTGGGTCATTGGTGGGTAACACTGTTTTTGAAGTTGCCTTTCACCGAACAAATATGAAATTAAGCCCCAAACCTTCTCTACCAATATCGGTTTCTGAGTCGTCTCTTCCGGATATTATTGTGTTTACGGTCGGCCTAATGAATTGAAATCCAGTACCTTATCGAAATGACAGTTCCAAGGTTCATCCAGAATTTATACAGGATAATATGATAAGATCACAGAATATTGAATATTTGAAAAAAAAAATTTTGATTTTTTTTTAAATTGTTATAATGACACGATCTTCACGAAATTTGCACCAAGTTGTCTTTCAGCATATTCAAACTAGCTGCTAAGATTTATCATGGTTGAATTAGTATTTCTTGAGTGATACTGAAAAAAACAACTATATCGAGAAGAAAACCACGAAATTTAACATATTTTTCTCCGATATTTCCCAAAATTATGATCGTACCGAACTAAAATTTGATACACTGCTGTGAGATATGAAGCACAGTCTTAGTGGAACTCCGTCCTGAATACGATGGACGGTTTCCGAAAAAAAAATTTGTTGGAAAAAAATTTTAAATTTTTTTTTCTGAATTTAGTGACAGTATGATCTCGACAGAATATCGCTAGAAGTTGCGCGTCGTTATACTCCACCTAGCTGCCAAGTTTCAATCCGATCGCTTCAGTAGTTTCTGAAATGAAAAATAAATTCAAATTTTCAAATGGCTATAACTCTGAAACAGTTCGACGGATCTGGCTCATCAACGAACTCAACCGTGACATTTCAATTTGTGACCTACCCTGGAAGTTTCAAGTCGCTACCTCACTCCGTTCGACAGTTATCGTGTCAACGGCCAGCCGGCCGGACGGACAGAATGGATTTTAACACTGGATTCGTCATCTGGGAGTCTAATCTAGTCGTTTGAGACCAATTTCGGAAAAAATAGAGATTAACAGACATTTGTACAAAACGATAGCACGCTGTTCCCCTAGAACCTGCGCGCAAAAACACTCTCCGATAAATAGAACAGTGGAATTGTTCAATTTTAAATATGGTAAACTTGATATATTCTTCATGCCGATAGGCCCATTCAAAAAAAGACTAATGTTGTTAAGTTAATTTTCATTTATGTATTCCTAACATTTTATTTCATGATCACTATCTTGAATGTGCTTGGGGTATATATAGATCTAGGATGTTGCACGTATTGTTTTCAGTTGTATTTTTTGTGGATGTTTTTTTGTGTGTATACCTGTCGACATCCTATTTGAAAAAAAACTTCAAAAGACTGAATAAAAAAACACGATTCCACTCGAAATTCCACATTGATTGCGATTATGCAAATACACGCATTAATGACTTCAGTGGACGCGAAACAATCTCTACTATCAATATCCAACGTTTCAACCCGATATCTTGATTCCTGGGACACCCGGTATATAAATCAGATCTCAGAATGTTTTTTATATTGATTGAAATGTTTTCTCAATTGCAGAATTTAATTGATGACTTTGTGGCACCACTTTTGGGTATAGGACAGCAGCAGGGAGAGAACCCCTGCCCAGATAAGGAGCCGGATCACTTGCCTGATGTAAGATTTTCGTATTACGGTTCATTTTGGCATTGTCTGTTCAAAAATTCTAAGTAGTGAAATCAAATTAACTCCTGAATGTATCCCTAATCGTTAATCTGGTGGTAATGATGCAACCCCTTACTCCCTATCTATTTATTTCAACTTTACAATTAAAATTGCTATTTACAAACACAAATTTAGGTACAATGAATCTGAGATCCGGGATTCGAAGAAGCACTTATCTTAATAGTAAAGATCCGACGGTATGATCCTCCAAAATGCAGGTATTATGCAGGTAGTCCAGTTTCAAGAGATTCCATCCAGAATAAAGATATTCCAGTAATAATCAGCTTCGGTATAAAGGTGTTCCAGTCATAATCAGCTCCAGTATTAAGATAATCCAATAATGATTGCCTCTAGTACTAAGATGATCCAGTCAAACTCTGGGTCATATTCAAATGGGCGTTAGCTCCGGTAAAAAGATAATCCAATAGTCGGTAGCTCGGTGAAAAGATGGTTCAGTGGGCGATAGCCCCGGTACAAAGACGATGTAGTAGGCGACAGCCCCGGTACAAAGACGATTTAGTGGGCGATAGCTCCGGTACAAAGATGAGGCAGTAGGCGGTAGCCCCGGTAGAAAGACTGCAAATTTAAAAACTATAAGATAGTGCTTGTAACACGTGATCTCATTCCCAGCGACTCTAGACGTTATTGAAACAATTTACAAGTTAATAAATATGAGATGAAATATCTAGAACTCAGGAATAAGAGCACGTTATTCGATAATAAGAATGTGATAAGAAATCAAATGCACAATATCATACGAAGGAAAATGTTAACTTGTGTAACCTGCAAGGAATGAAATAAATCAGAAATCACAATTTGGCATTCACAAAAGCAAAAAATATTGGTCGGGATATACGTAGTACTTACCGCCTTTTGAATAGACGTCTTATAAGAAACAATAAAACTTCAAAATTCCACGATGTTAATGGATTACGAAGTTCGTTTATTCGTTAAACTCTAGCAAGGTGTTGAATCTACAACTTCCTACCAGTAAAAAGAAAGAACTTTCCATCGCCTAGACCGAGTTGAAAGGGTCGCGCATGCGAAACACACACTCAACCGTCAAAGCGAAGAGCGTTTTTTAGCGACCGATCATATAATTTCAGTAAGGTGTTTTTGCTTGCGATTGGAATTGAAATTATTAGTATGACGCATATTCGCGATGGAAACTGAAATCGACAGTGGAGCGTTTTGTAACGTTACAGTAGAGTTGGAATTTTTATAAAAATTTGATGTGCAGGTATCAGTTATTTTTTGATGAAAATGAAGGAAATATAATTGTACTGTGAACTCTTATACTGGTGATGAAGTTTCATTTGGTTGAGGGTTGGCCACTGATTATGGTGACAAATAATATGTGAGTTGAAATTTCACCATGAATAGACCTGTCAGAAAAACTCTCGCAAATTCATTTCGTTCGTTTGGTTCAGTGAATCAAACTTATGGTGCGTTACGAAGCCCTTCTCAAGATTATCTGTCGAATCGTTCTTATACTATTTGTGCGTTCTTCAAATCGATCAACTGAAATTTACGCTTTTTTCGGGACTGAGAAAAGAGCCGTCGTGATATAGATTTCTCGAAGAACTTCCTCGAAGTTATTTCCTGTGGTATCCTGTTATATGTTCTCGGAGCAAGAATCATAGAGGATCTTCGACCCATAATTCTGTTAATTCTAAGCACCTTATACATGGTGTACACTCTCATAACGGCTCAACTTCAAGGGAGGGTTATGCAATCGATTTGCAGCAAAAAATGTGATATAAGACATGGTCGAAATGTTGGCGGTTATTCTTCAATTAAACATTTCTTGATTTCACGGAATTTATCACCTTTTCTCATAAACCCAATCATATCTTATCGATCTCAGCATCCTAATCAAATTTGACCCCATATCCCGAAAGAGCATTACATTTTCCTGAACATGAGCGGTCATGATTGGCAATAGAGTTATACTGACTGGTGTGGTGAGGTGGTGAATATAAATATTCTGAAGAGAACAAAATAAATCGTCCCTTTCCAATCGTTTTATTGATGAATCCTAAAATGAGGATATGTTTTCTTTGCAGCAGAAACTTCTCCATTGAGCAGGCTTTCGAACGACATATCAGATTTTGTGCTAGTTCCTTTCCTTCTGCTGTAATAACATAGCTAACGTGTTGACAATGAAAAATATTAAAATACTCAAACTTTCTTTCAACCTATTTAGGAGCTGCTGATAATTGGATATTGAAATAATTCTCGTGGAAATTATTAATTTCTATTAAACTCAATATTTCATACAGAAATGTATACAATTCTAGTTATATTTACCGAGTAAAATGATTAAACCAAATAAGTTCAACCGCCACCTGCTGAATTGGGTTGGTAGTGGCAACAAATTTTGAATTTGAAATCTAACAGCTTCAGTCACTCGTTGAGTTCAAGTTTTAGTACATTTGTTCTCAATTAAACGAATTAAGTCATTTCATTCGTGTTGAAATAATTTAAAGGAGAAGGAATCATGCCTGCTTTTTCAAACATTGAATATCACGATATGGTATTTATTTATAGACATGCAAATTGGAATGCCAACGAAGCGGTCCGAGAGTATGGTTTGCGTTTTCCGAACAGACGGAAACCAAACAGAAAAAACCTTTGTTGAAGTGTTCAGGCGATTAGGCGAAACAGATTCATTTCGTGGTTCAAGAATCAGAGAAGGCGGTCGAAATACTGAGCAATGGCAGCAAGCACCAGCTATACTACAAGCAGTCCAAGAGGATCCGACGAGTACTCGTCACATTGGTACAAAATTGAGTCTTCCGCATGCCACAGTTCATAGGGTACTCAGATAACCGAGAACCAAAAACTCTCTCGAGCAGAGCTGGAGTGCATTAAAGATAGCCGTTTCCCTAGCATCACGACGTCAGAGGCTACAAGAACACCAGAGGTGGCAACAAGAAGATCGTCTATTGGAATCAGAAGAAGTGGCATTGTGATGAGAGAACCAGAGGAGGATGCAATAGAAAGCTCTTTAATTGGTGACCTGATTAGGTACTCGGGAGCAGCAGCGGAAAAAAAAACCGAAACTCCCGCGACTGAAGCTGTCTAAGATGACACGCGAGCTGGTGATGAAGGTCAATTCGATCCTACGAAAACACTAACTGAACGTGGAGACGCTCGGAGAACTCGTGGAACTGGTTTACGCAGGTGCCGTTACGGCATTGGAAGAACTCGGGCATAAGATACACCCTCATCAGAATACACCGCGAACACCGACGATAACACCTTGGAAACTGCGTCTAAAAAAGAAAATTACAGCTTTGAGAAAAAAATCGGAGTAATCCATACTTATCTCAATTCATCAACAACAACTGCTAAATTAACTAGAGATGTGAGGAAGGTAGCACCTGAATCCCGTATTAAGTGCAAGGGCCCGTCTTTCAGAGATAAATTAGCTGTCGTTTCCGAACTTGACCATCTGGAACCCAAAGCAGCGCATAGTTTCTGGAGGGGAGTGTGGTCTAGGCAGGTGCCCATGATAACTTCGAAATAAATTGCATTTCTTCGAGCTCAGCTTTAGGTTGGCTTCACGAAATAGCTGGTAAACCTCCAATAGGTGGTGTAGTTGGTCTTGGAGGGTTTTCCCACTACAATCACGTCGTCTTATTACACCAGACAAGTTTTCCAGGAGAGTCCTCTCAATCTTGTCTCCAATGTTGCAGGAGCGTTGCATAAGCCGAGGGACAACACTTTAAATTGCCACAGGCTTGTACTGAAGGCAGTTTTCTCCTTTTCTCTTGGATCTAAGCCAACCTGCCAATTCCCACTCTTCAAATTCAAGGTAGAAAACCAACGTGATCCCGAGAGTGTATCCAGTGTATCATCGATTCTCGGTAAGGGATAGCTGTCCTTCGTAACTTGATTGAGCTGCCTATAGTGTACACAGAACTTGGTGGACCCGCCCTTTTTCTTCACCAACACTACAAGCGACGTCCAGGGGCTATTGGATGGTTCAATGACACCTTCTCTCGCCATGTCTTCAATAATTCGTTCAACCTCTTTTTTTTGCCAGAGGAAGACGTCCAGGGTGCTGTCGTATAGGTTGTGCATCACCAGTGTTGGTTTTATGCTGCACAATATCGGTCTTTCCTGTTCTTTCGTCAGCGGCAAATACGCCGGAGAATGTCTTAATAAGTTTTTTCACTTCGGCTAGTTGATACCGATCGAGCTCTTGGACTTTTTGAGGTGAGGAGGGACACCAGCTCTTCAGTATTCTTCTGTCTCTGCGAGACTTCTGCAGTACCTATCTCACCAGAAATATGGTACACTGGTACCCCGTGTCCAATCAAGGTGTTCTTCTACAATGTGACTGGAAACATGTTGACATTATGTAATCGGATGGGAATATTGTCTGCCATTCTTACCGGAGTCTTCCCGAGTAATAGTCTTTTAGCTAATATTGCATCGTCACAGGGTTCGATCACTTCAACGGAGTCATTTCTTGTTACATCGTCGCATCTACCAGTCACTATGTTTTTAGTTCGACCTGGTAACGGGATGTCCTCGGTCAATCTAATCCGATATATCTGGTCATCCACATCACTGAACGGGATCTCTTCACTTCCTAACCAAAGAACATTACTCTCCATATCCAGTTGGCATCCAAGTTTCTTAAAGAGGTCCACTCCAAGGATAACTTCTTACGTGATTTCAACTTCAAGAACTTCGTGCCTCGCTGTCTTGTTTCCCAATTCAATAGTGGAGACGACCGATATATAAGTTGGTTTTTCCTGTCCAGACGCAGTTCGAAGTCTGATCTTAACTGGACGAGTCTCAAATCCTTCAGCCATTTCTGGACGCACAATGGTTCTGGTCGATCGAGTGTCTACCAAAAATTTCACATTCCGATCATTTATCTTTATCCGTGGACATGATTCCTCGGATTATCACTTCAGGGGCATTTTTAGCTTGGGTTGATTTATGGCCCTTATAGACCCTTTTCAATTTTCCTGCTGCGGCTCTTTTTCAATTTTGGGGCAATTTCGCTCAATATCCCCACTTTCGTTATAGTACCAGCTCACAGTCTCCTTTTTCTTCGCACGCAATAACCTGCTGATTTCTTCTCTGATGCTTTCTTCAACAGGTCGGTCAATTTCCTGTCCTCTTTGCGACACCTGCTTCGCTGCCTCGGAATTCTAAAGCTTGAACTAAAGCGTCATTAATAGTTTCAGGGCGTGCAAGTCTCAGAACTTGTCTGGTTTCACTGTCCTTGTTTCAGTCTACAAAGATTTGGATTGATAGCTGCTCAATGAACCTGTCTGGAGCAGTTGGGTGAGCCAGCCTGACTATTTTAGCCATATCGCCTTCAAACTTCTGGAGATTTTCTCCTGTTTTCTGCACCCGGTTCTGGATTTGGGCATGATAAACCTGTTGCAGATGAGCATCGCCATATGTCATCTGCAGTTTCGATGTTAGAACTTCGTAACAGACTTGCTGACTCTCCGGAATCGTTTGCAGAATGTTGAGTGCTTCTCCTTATACAGCTATTAATAATGCTGAGGCTTTTTCATTATCGCTCGAACTGTTTGCTAGCGCAGCAGCTTCGAACTATTTGCCAGTGCAGCAGCTTCGAACTGTTTTTGATATGTTGATCAGGGCACTTTTCCATCAAAGGTTGGAGGTTGGATCTTCATTTATTATTGTTATTTTCGGTTTTCGAAATGCTATAGGGTGATCAAGCTGGATAATCTTTTCCAATTGACATTCCTTTCAGAGGCCCGATTATTTCAGAATGCTGTTCAATTATTCTTGTTATTTTTTCAAATTTTCCTTTAACTTCTTCATATACTTCGTCAAATTTTCCGTCAACTTTTTCATAAACTTGGTCAAGTTTTTCGTCTACTCTGTCGGATTTTTCATTTACTTTGTCAAATTTTTCGTCAAACCTATCAAATCCCTCACTTACTTCGTCCATTCCTTTCTTCATTTCTTGCTTGATGTTTTTCATTACTTTCCGATAATTTTCTTTCATTGTCTGTGAATTTTCTTCTGCCTTATTTTCCATTTTATCCATTTTCTCATTGCTCTTCTGAGAATTCTCTTCTATTTTCTCATTCATCTTACTCAACCATTTCATTATCGCCTGCGCCTCCATTGCTTAGTGAAGTCTTTTGGTCACGGTCATAAATTTGAATCAATAGAATGTATTTATTCAATTCGAGCAATGTCGACGCCCACACCTGACAGCAATGTAACGTTTTCTCGTTTTGTCAAAATGTTCAGAATAATTCAAATATTTATTTACACTTATTCACACCAATAACAAATAACTCAACAACTAATTCTATCAAAATCTATGCACTATTTATTTCCACTGATCACTTTCCGCATCGCATGACTCCGCTGAATGACTCCCTGTGTTGCTCCGTGCCCGTTTTTTTATCACTCGTGGGACTTTCAGCGATTGCTAGAAAGCTCTAGTCGGGCGGATGACGCATAGCCATCCAGAGTCTTCTAGAAGGCTCCAGCATAGACAGCCGTACTCGTCACAATACATATTCAAATATACGAATGCGAGTGGATTGAGAATATTCTGTTGCTTCTTTTTTCTAGTTTCAAATTATATATTTATGAATTGGTTGGTCCTAGTGCCAGTAATGTTTTTACTGTTTACGGGCCAGGAATGAAGATAGTTGTTATTTTATCATCATCATTGAATAATTTCCTTCGATTTTGTGTTCGCGGTCGTCTGTCTGTTAGGTTATAACATTTTTGTCTGAACCACAAATCAGCATCAGAATATTTTAGACATCTTGTGCCTTAAGTTTGAAGAACTAATATATTTCCCATTCAACAGGTGACTAGAGGAATCAAGAGGAAAAGGCCCGATGCGAATGTGAGTTCCTTATTAATTGAATTCAACCTATACCTATACATATCCTTTAGGGTACTGAATTCCAATACAAAATTTTCAGTGCCAATCGACGTTATTGGTTGCTCGTTTTTCCATTCTTCCATATCCTTCCATGAAATGTTTACAAAGTGCATACATATCTTAGCTGTCTAGTTTAAACTCAAGACAATTGAAGGGAGTACCGTGAGAAATCATTGTGACATTTCGTCGACTCGAAACCACAATAGGATTAACTGTGTGTTTTTCCTGCTTCAACATTATGAACTTGTTTTATAACATAACATAAGGAATTTCAATACCTGGCTCAAAACTCCTTATAGGGGATTTGCCCTTAAGCCAGCATTCAGATGTGCTTCTATGATTGAGATACTCGATAAAAGATGTTTCAGTAGATAACGGTCCCGAAAGAAGAATCTTTCTTATCCTGATTAAACTTCGACAAGTTAAGAAATGTAGCACGTTTCCCGATTCGGTAGAATACTGCTATCCTGTGATGAAATCATAATAGAAAATACTTTTCATATATTATATCTTATCATTCAATTTCAGCAGGAATGGACCTTTCCTAAGAAGGCTTTGAAGAGGGCGAAAATTGTAAGTAAGCAAACTGAAAAATTGTATTGTCAGATATGTTAAAACCTTGTTAAAGAGTGACACTATTCAACATTCTACAGAAATATCTATTTCAACATCGGATGATACTGTATGTTTAAAACCTGGAAAAGCACAGACGAGAAGTCAGCAGCTTCGGCGCGCATGTTCTCTTTTGGTGTTGTCCTTTGAACATGCGCGCAAACGCTGCTGACTTCACGTCTGTGCTTTTCTAGGTGTTTTTTGGAGTTGGTCCGGAACATGCATGCAAAAGAAGGATACCGAGGAAAGAACTACTAAATTTGACATGAAAGTATGCGCTGAATTTTTTTCATTTTTTTTATACTCCAACTATCTGCCCAGTTTCGATCCAATTGTTCCTGTAGTTCCCAAATTATCACTAGTAATACCTTGGGCCGTGATAATACCGAGATAATTTTGTCATAGAAAATGCTGAAAGCATGTTTCTTGAGATTATCCTTAAGCAACACGCTTGAATGATTCTCTATGACAAAATTTTGAGGATTTATCAAGGCCCGAGGGGTGTTCGATAAGATAATTTTTCACTTTGTAGATTTCAAAAAATTGATTGTTAATCTGACTTCCAATTTGAACTTGATGATCCTCTTTGTCGAAAACACCAAACGGAAAACTCAACATGTATTATCGCTGTATTCCATAGGTGATTGGATGGAATTTGACGCATGACTCAAAATTAAATAATTTGATTGGTTACTATAGATAGTAGAAAATTATCACGGAAATAACCTAACCCAACAACCTAACGGCCGACCGTGAACACGATAACTTCCAAAAGAAACAACTTAGAAACTCGGTATTTGTAGGGAAGGTTTGGACCTTAATTACGAAAGCCGAATTCGTGAATGGGTAAAATCCACCCAATGATACCGCAGATACGCCCATTCAAAATTTCATTTTCCCAATATTTCCGAAAATACAGATAAGATCGAATTGAAATACAATACTCCATCGAAAAATGACAGCTCTTAGGATCATACAGAATTAAATGATGATGATATGTAAGAAGATCACAGAATCTTGATTATTCGAAAAAAAATATTCAATTTTTTCTTCTCGAATTTTTCTAATAACACGATTATCACGAAATTCCGCAATAAGTTCTCTCTCAGCATCTCCAAACTAGCTGCGAGGTTTCATCAAGATTGAATCGGTATTCCTCGAGTTACACCGAAAAAAACAACGATATCGAGAAGAAAACCACAACGATATCGACAAGAAAACCACGAAATTTACATATTTTATCCCCATATCTTCGAAACTAATAGCCGTATGTAATTGAAATTCGGTATTTGAATTTTTTTCCGAATGTGATGAACAGTTCCCAAAAAAAAATTTTTTTTTCGAAAAAAATTCAGAAAACCAATTTTCGAGAATTTACGGATAATATGATCTCAACAACGTTTCTCGAAAAGTTTCGAGTTGCCATGCTCCAACTAACTGCCAAGTTTCGATCCAATCCAATCGTTTCAGTAGTTTTTGAATTATCGCCAAAATAAAGTCAAAACTTCAAAGGGCTCTAACTCCGAAACCTTTCAGCCGATTTTGCCCATTAACGAACTCAACCGTCGCAATTTGGAATGTAACCTACTCTGAAAGTTTCAGGTTGACAGGATTCCCCTGCGACCGTAATCATGCGTACGGACGGCCAACCGGCCGGTAGGGTAGAATCGTTTTTGACAACGAATTCGTCATCAGTGAGTCAAATCTAGTCGTTTGAGACCATTTTCAGCTCAAAATTTAAATTACAGACATTTGAACAAAACGATTGCACTCTGTTTCCCTAGAACATTCGCGCAAAAATGCACTCGTAGTCAACTTCGTCTCTTCAAACCAGCGAATAACAAAACCAACTCAGCATAGAAATTTAAAGAATTGTTCGTTCTAAGGAATAGGAAATACTATCGCACCGAACAGTATGCATACCGACATAGATTAAATGGTAGAAATCCCAGAAATATCTAATGAGAATCAAACAACCAAATCTGGTTATGGTGTATTCCCTCACATTCGTGGTCTGTCCGACAATATTTGTAGAATTCTACGGGATACGATGCTGAAAGTCACTGTTACTTTCTACCTTGTTAGAAATTGAGTGGGACTTACTTATACAGGGCGCTCCGAATAGTGACGTCAATGATTTTTTTTTAGATTTCTTTCACCTGGAATTATTCAAAAATACCCCATGTATGTTATGCGAGTCATGAATTTTTTTGAGCTTTTGTAATGTAATATGCCAGCGAGGTTTCTTAAATTCATATCTTTTTATATAGCCGGTTTTTCGCAGATTTATTTCTGTGATATAATCGTCCTGAATGTTGTTTTGTTAACGAAAATAGCTCAGCTTCCTGAAATTACTAAAACTTATTCAAAAAAGGCTTGAAAGTTACAACTTTAGTTTTCAGTAGGATTTACTCAAACATTCAACTCCAATACAAAAAATAATTCTAATAGCTTCTGGCAGAGTTTAAAAACTCCGCAATGTCCTAAACTACCAAAATCATAAGAAAAAAATAGTACTTTATGAGCCTTTTTTGCAGTAATCAGCCTTCGAATGCGGATAGGCTAAAAATCATTGAAACACGATTAAAGTTATTTTTCTACTTTTTATCATTCTTATGGTGAATTGTACTTGTGAATGTGACTTGAGAGTAATTCTAATTGCAATTCCTGCAAATAATTGTAACTCGTGTTATTTTTACAGTAAAATGGATTGGGCGTACAGGTCCGATCGAATGGCCTGCGCGTTCGCCAGACCTAAACCCCATCGATTTTTTCATTTGGGGATTTTACAAAGAGCTGGTGTAAGCGACGGAAAGCAACAACGAAACAGATTTAAGACGAAAACTTTTAGAAGCGGAAAGAAAAATAAAATAAAAAACATTGACGATATTCATTCAAGTTGAAGGAAGGCATTTGGAGGGTTTATTGTTGTAAATAGTATTTTTTCATTAATTTATGTTTTTCATTTCTCATCCAGAAGCAAGAAATTTCACAACTACCAATTTTGATATATGCACACATCTTCAATCAGAATGTAATGCTCGTTCTCAAAAGAATATATATCTATATCTTCAATCAGTGGTGAAACCCGAATAATTGTGAAAATTTTACAAGATTACAGAAAATTCAATTTCAATACATTCAAAATAACATTTTTGAGTTCAATCAACCATAAGAGGGATGAAAGTAGACAATTAACTTTTATCGTGTTTCAATGGTTTTTGGCCTATCTGCTTTCGAAGGCCGATTACAACGAAAAAAGGTAATGAAGTTCTATTTTTGCTTATGATTTTGGCAGTTTAAGACTGAAATTTTCAAACTCAGCCAAAAGCTATAACAACTTCCTTTTGTATTTTTAAATTGAAGTTGAATGTTTGAGTGAATTCTACTGAAGACTTAAGTTCTAACTTTCAGGCCTTTTTTGAGTAATTTCGAGTAATTTCAGGAAGCTGAGTTATTTTTATTATTGAAACAACATTCAGGGCGACCATGTCACAAAACAAAATCTGCAAACCACCTGGTACCCACAGGTGGAAGGAATCTTAAAAAAATTATTGACGTCTCTACTAGATTACTAGGAGGCATCCTGAAATCAGCGTAAGTATTGCACAAAATTCATACGCGTCCCGAGCAGCTGTAACTGAAACTAAAATCCGAAACTGGCATGAAAAAATATAATAGAAGAATACTTCTTTTCATTAAGAATTAATATTTCTGACCCAACAAGAATATTCAACACGGATGAGTCTGCTTTTTTCTTGTCACCAAACGGTCGTCAAACACTTGGTGAGAAAGGATGTAAATCACTTCATGATAGATCCGGGGATGACAAACAGTGTCTAACTGTCCTCATAACAGCGAATGCTGCTGGCCAATTAGCTCCATCTATGGTTATGTACTCATACGTAAGAATACCTGAGCATATAGTTTCACAGGTGCCTGAAGGTTGGACAATTACCAAATCAACTAGTGGATGGATGACATCCGAAACCTTTTCATATGACGAACTTATTCTACCCATGGCTTTCATCTGAAAAGATCCCGTTTTTATTCATATTATACTTGGATGGACACAAGTTGCATGTTACTTTTTCTCTGACAGACTTCTGCACTCATATTCTGCAGTCTCTGGACGTGGCTTTGTTCAAATCACTGAAAATGAAATGGGAAAGTGAAGTACAAAACTTCAAAGTACAAAATAATTACGAGCATCTAGGCTAAGACACCTCTGCAAATGTTTTTCAGAAAGCTCTGAAATCCATACCAAATTTGCAAAACATTTAAAAAAAATATCCTTCAGAGCATGTGGTCTTTTCCCTATTAATGCTGAAAATATCGACTTCAACAAACTTCTCACGGAAGATGATGTTTTAAACACAACAACGGAAGCTGTAGATTCTGAAACACTGGGCCATATGCGATATCTTGAATCACATCTTCAACCAGATTTTTTCAATAAATGCTATGAACTGAAAGGTGCAAACTGGACAGGGGAGATTGAAGATAAGAGCTTGTTTGAAATCTGGTACAAAATGTACGAAAAATCAGGGTTATCTCAAAATGAAGAAAATATTCCGGATATCACAATAGATATTGAAGAAGGACTAATACTAAAAGATGAATGGGAACATTCAGTTATATTCGAACCTGATTACCTGAAGATATCGAACTTCTATTGGAAAATACAAAAACAAATGAGGTAGAACTCATAGTTGCTCACGAAAAAAACGCTATTGAAGAAACTATATTATATTATTATTATGAAAATATGAAGATTGGTGATTTTGTAATAGTCAATTACTCTTACCACTATTACCCAGCACAAGTTACTGATAAAAACAAAGAAAAAATGTTGGCTAATGCCATAGCTAAGGCTGGGTGGGTGGGTGTTGAAAGTGACCCAATATCAAAGACGAAATTTGGTACTATCATTATGAAATCGTTGAAAAGATAACACCTTCTAAGGAAATGAATAGAAGAGGATGTTTTGTCGTTAAAGAGTTAGAAAAATAGTGTAGCTCCATACTAGAGAAAAATACATTTTTGTTGATCAGTAGAAAAATAATGTAATTTCTGTTTTGAGGCTTACTCTCGAATGATGAATTATTATTCAAAAGGTAGAAAACTAAAGTATTCTCATTTCTGTATTGAAATTTCGAATAATAAATTATTGTTGTGTTCTTGTCGGAATAGACTCCTATAAATGTATGATATAGGATCACTGTCTGAATTACGTCCGCTGGTGTGTCTATTTTTAGAACAATCTGCAATAGTGTTGTCGGAATTAGGTGATATCGAGATGGTGTTGGAGAATATACATCTCATAATTTTCTAGAAAGTTTTTCGGAACACTGAAAGTTTAGATCTCCTCTACAAATATTATAACTTCAAGAAAATTTAAACTCGTCAATATCATTGAATGACTGTTAATTACTTCGAACAAAATGTAATATGATTTTCTTAAGGTGTCTGAATTTGGGTCTTTAACGTTAAATTCATTACTTGAGAGTTTTCAGAAAAATAAAAAAAAACAATTTCAAATCTTCTTGTAATCATTATCTTTTCAAACCAGAGTTTCTAGCAATAAATTCCATAAACAAGTTTTAGAAAAAAATTATAAATTGTTTTTATTCTGATGCCTAGATGTCCTTTCAAGAAGGACTTTTTTGAACATGCTTCGTCACCGCACCAACGATACTCTGAGTGTCTATGTGGATGCACCATCTCAATTATTGTTCCACGTCAATTGTATTTAACTGTACCGTAATACCGTCATATAGCACAAGTGCAATGAATCACATAATTGCAAGATTGGTTTGGAATCTCGAATCCATTATAATACGGGGTAAATAAGACCCAAGTTCCATTGACCTTGTGGTTCAATACTAGCTACTGATTTTGCAATAGGAACTGACCCATCTTTTAGGAAGGTAGGCAGAGTATTACTGACCCGTGAATATGACATTGTTTGGGTTTGATGTACCCTCTACAATGGATGAAACATCCTTGAGCAATCCTAGGGCGCCCAGATCAATGAGCTAAAATCTTTCCATAAACTTCATTAGGGCTTTATGAACAAGTTCGAGCAACAATTTCAACTGACATGCAACAACTGAGACGGTGCATCAACAACTTATCAGAAAATCGTTGTGAAGGAAGCAAAACAACATTTTAAAGATCCCTTTTGAAAGATTGTCAAATCTGCGTCAGAAAAGATAGAGAACAATTCAATTGTTTTCCTCCGAACATTCGTTTGTCAAATTTATTGCTCAAAACTTCGGTTTGAAAATATATTGATGGAAATTGTTTTTTTTTCATTCTGTTTTGAAAACTTTCAAGCAATAAATTTACTATTCTTCATAATTATTCCATCATTTCATTCTGAAAAATTCTCAACTGAAGACTTTTCCTCAAATCAGTTTGAAGTTGAGAATAGAGCAGAATATCTTTCCATTCTCTTGCAACGGAAATATTATCTCTTTTAGAAATAATCAGAGTATGCTTCATACAATTTCGAAGAGTGGGCAAAGAGCGCATATTTTTGTAGCGAATGTTCACATTATTACATTTTTTCAGAAAATCGGGTCACAGTTACGAGAATAATAATAGGTATTATTCATATATGTCATTTTATTCCCATTTTCCGCAGAATTATGTCAATTTTTGAAAAATTTTTCATACATCCGATAAGCAGCAGCCATCAGCAGTTATCAGTAAAAAAAAAATTTCGAATCAGTACCAATTCAGAGACATGGTGTCCAAATCAATCGAGAAAAGGTAGCGATTTTTCACGAATTTTCAAACTGCCCATCATCTCGAAAACGTTGCAAATTTCACCTACAAGTTTTTCGTTACTCTGAGGGGTCATGACCTAGTCTATCACCGGTATAAATATTGTTTAAAGTTTACCGGACACCCTGTATGTTGTTGATAGAGCGAATTGATTCATGAGACCTACGAGTAATTACAGACATTTGTGATCTGAATGGGTCCAAGCTTGGTGATGAAATCTATTAAACTTAATTGAAGAGGTGAGTCCTGAATTGAAGATTACAAAAATAAAACAAAAAATAAGGTTTTTATTGCTGACTAGTACTTTTACTTTGCTCTTTTAGATTTTGACTACTTGGACAGCGTGGGTCTGGCTTGGCGAGTTTAATGTAGCTTGTATTGTGTCATTGTTGTTTTTCCCCAAAAAGCAAAAAAATGGTGAATTTTTTTTTAGCGAGTAATTTTACTAGGTTTCTTTTATTGTTGTGTTCTGTTTCTTCAGTGAGGCAACATCAGTTGTGGTACTTTTAGTATTTTGCGTAGCCATGGTGAAGAATCAATCATGATTCGAAACGTTGGCAGTTTTATTAAGGGTTTTTTCTTCTTTTGCTTTTTCACTGGTCCTCGAGCCAAGTTAGGGACGAAATAATGGCACTTATGACTATATCTTCAAAACGGTTTGGTATATTTTGCCCATTAGTTAACCCAATAGTCGTGTTTTGAAATGCAACTCACCCTGGAAATTTCAAGTCGAAAGGATCCTCCGTACGCCCGTATTCGTGCCTAGTCATTTCAAATCAAAATAATAGGCATATGAACAAAACAATAGCATGCTCAGAACATACGCGCAAAAAATAATTTTTTAATTTTTAAATAGGTAATTATATTTTGGACTGAAATCCCCTAGTCAAACCTTTTGAAATATATTTACCGACATATTAAATTTGATACAGAGTAGTTGTCATTCATTATCCAGGTTGGTGAGGTCGTTTTATACTGGGGTCTTAGACTATAAATTCCCATAAAATGATGATACATCTTAAGGTGGATATTCATTTGAGCAAATGTGCGCGCACGAATAGCTGTGCGGCAGAAATTTAATTATCATGTTGACATACGTTCACAATGAGCATATTCATACGGACTTGGGCATTCACGCACCCTCGCCGTGCGTGCGCGAACAGCATGCGCGCACATTTGTTCAAATGAATTTTCACCTTTAGAATTGGTCCCAGTTTCTTAGGAATCTGGAAATAATTCGAGAGAGAGGCAGGAATCCTGCTAAAAGTATTTCAAATATTCATAAAACTCTTTTTTCAGTTTGCTGATTTTGGATAAGAGGATCTCAAACTTTCATGAAACTTAATTTTCCTGCCCTTGTCAGATCCCTCTAGGTCAGCCTGGGATGAGATATTATTGAATAATTAAACAACAGACCAACCAGATATTTCGTCATTCAATTAGGAAATCCATGTCAACGCGTATATGACCGCGAATCGAGCTAATCAGAATTTTAGCAGGTGTTTGGGGTGCCAATCAGGTAGCAGATATAGGATCACGTGACTCTCGCCGTTTTTGGACTTGCTTAATGAGGTTTTAAAAAAGTAAAGAAATTGAAGTGAGATTTTTGCCTTTTTATTTGAATAATAATTTCGTATCTGTTCCATTTAGAATATAATCCAAACAGATAATACATCGGAAACATTTATTTAGTAATCTGTGAGGATCTATTGCATTATGGAAGTCCTCATTATATGATGTTTTATTTGCACAACAACGAGAATTGGAATCGAACTTAGGTGAACTCCTTCATAATGTTCATTTTATATAAGATAAAGGAATCGCAACTGCAGCAAGAAAATTACAATTCAATCAAAACGTTGGGATTTCTAATGGAATTGTGTATTATTGCACAACCACAAGGATTCAAATCCAACGAAATTGGTTTATTTAAATATTGATTTTATATGAGAATGATTCGTTATTGATGTGAAAGTATCGCAACCTATACATTTTTCAGTCAAAACAATAGTATATCTCTTCAAAACAATAGTACGTCTCTTATTTGCTGAATTTATTCATGTCTGAAACCGTTTAGTAGACTTTACGTAAGCATGGTAAATGTACTACAATATAGGTACTGAAAGCTTCTCGAATAACATATTTATAGTATAGGTGATAATTCATAGTATTATGGAAAAAATAAGGCAATGTAAAATGATTCTACTTCTGGTTTATTAATTTTTGTGCGCATTTTCTGGGTAACAGCGTGCTATCGTTTTGTCCAAGTGTCTTTTATTCTCTAATTTTTTCCCGAAAATGGTCCCAAACGACAAGGTTGGACACACTGAGGAAGAATCCAGTGTCAAAATCGATTCTGTCCGTCCGGCCGGCCGTGGACACGATAACTGTCGAACGGAGCAAGCTAGCGACTTTAAACTCTCATTGTAGTTCGCGCATCAGAATGCCGCGTTTGAGTTCTTTAATGCGCCGCATTGGCCAATCGGTTTCGGAGTTACAGCCATTCAAAATTTCAGAAACTGGTGAAGTGATTGGATTGGAACTTGGCTGTTAGTTGAATCATAACGACGCGCAACTTGTAGCGAAATTCTGTTGAGTTCGCATCTTCATTCGATTTCACAAAAGAATTTCAGAATTTTTTCCGAAAAATTCCATTCCCTGCACATTTATTCGACTGGATCCACACATATCAGAAAAAGACTTTCAACCCGAACGCTTAACCATCGCAAGCTTTTGAGGGGTTTTCTGAGGACCTATAAGTATCAGTCAATACAAGGAGCAAAACATAAATGCTCATGATTCTTTTGAATCGTGTCTCAGTAGGACAATCTCCTGTCATTTGACTCCCAAAATTTCATATTTTTCACATTTGCACGGCTTCATAGTTGTTTTGGAGCAATTTAGTAAAAGAAATCTGGTTGAATCCATTTGTCTCTCGTATTTATAAGAGATATCTATAATTTTCCTTCGATGGAGTCATGTCAACGATCTGACTTTTCAAAAATTCTCAAGTCCGAAAATATCTATGTCATATCTACATATTCTAACCTCAAGGTTCTCTGATTAAGGAAAAAGGTTTTCCGTAACACATCTTTCCAAAATTTCTATACAGGGTGTAACATTGTCGATGTTCAATATTCAAGGAGGTGATAGTGCAGATCATTTCCAACAAAAAATGTGCTTATAACTTTTTTCTTTTGTCTTCTGAACATCACCTATTTCACGAACACGGTTATAAATACTTAAGAGCCAACATGTGTTCATTAGGAAATCGGTAGCTAGTCTCAGTTACCTACAAATCTACTTCAATGATTTCTATTACGACGATCACGTTTTCTGGTAGATTTGATTCATTTTTCCGCGTCAGCAATTTTTTCTTGATGAATGTGCTGTGAAGCTGAGATATGAGGGAAGTTTACAGAATTTTAAAATCAGTACCTTTCCTAGAACAATTCTCGAGAAAATTGCGGATGAAATTTGATGTTGATTTCTTAATCGGAATAAATTTCCCACTGAAACTCTGTTATTTTGGTCCCTGTCGAATTTGCTCATGCGAAACTGAATACTGTGAATGTAGCATCTTGTCCTGTCTCGATTAAGGGCACATTTATTGCCGTACCTCTTCTCGTTCCGGAGATATACTCTCTCTTCTGGAGCAAGTTAGGGAAGTTTCCAAAAAAGACAAAATAATTGCTATCTGTAGAACCGTGGGTTTGAGGAAAATGTCATAAGCACATTTTTCATTGAAAATGATCTGTACTATCACCTCCTTGAATATTGTAAATCAACACTTTACACCCTGTATACTCCAACAGACTTCAACTTATTGAGATGAGACGAAAAACTCTCTTCGGTAATAGGAATTTGCTTTCCAAATGGTTTCCGGTTCCATCGAATTCTTCGTTCAAGAATAATGAAGAATGGTTTCATGAGAATTGATCCTAAAATGCCTTCTTAGGAAAAAAACAAACCTTAAAATTGAGGAATCTGAAAATGATGCTGCCAAAAATTCTGAACAATTATATGCGGGAGCTAAGCGGAGGCCACATGTACGCGATCAAGATGGCGTTCACGACAGCGATCATATGATTATATTGCACCAGCGCAGCAGCACAAACTTGTCGCAATCTGTCTGCGACCTAGCAGCTTGAAAGGTGTGTGCTGCTGCACTGGTGCAATGTAATTATCTGATCGCTGTCGAGAACGCCATCGTGATCGTCTATATATGGCCTCCTCTTCATCCAATCCGTATATCTATCGAATTCAATTTTTTTTCTCTTAAGGAAATCAGAAGTGCAGGTTACAGATACGCGATCACGATTACGATGGCTTTAATGATTGCGATGGCCATCAGATAATTTCACTGAACTAGGGAAGCAGCACTCTCTCATCTCGACTTAATTGTCAGCGTTCAGACGCGATCGTTATTGAAACATATTGCCGTTTCCATGGAGATTTTGATAGGGACCGTGAAAAAAATTCGCGATCCGATCGCCCTTATTATTTCCGGGCAGAACGAGATCGCCATCGTGAACGCGATCGCGTATATGTGGCCTCCACTTAAGAGTTTTTAGATCGTTGTGGAATGATTATAGATTTTCTGTTTGTTAACACAAATGTTTCGATAGGGACGCGAGAAGATGTTATTTCAATTATTTCCACATCTCGATCTAATACAGCATTTTCAAGCTATTCAATTTAGGAAAAACCAATTTCCAAACCAACAAAATTCAACCTGTCGATACTTTATTAGCCGATAGGCTCAGGTGAATCATAAGAACTGATGAAATGGTAGGGTTACCATTTGGGATACTCCATTGAGTCAACTGAAAATCTATCCTCAATATCTGGCAAACACTCAGCTAAAGAACTTCTATATGGAGAAATTGATAGTATTACTTTAGGTATTCCAATATTTCCTTTTATTTGAAATGGAATGTCCATTATCGAGAAGATTTCCACGTATCCAATTATATCTGCAGAATTAATTAGCTGAAGGGCCTCATCTCCTCTGGGTTGAATTTAGGATCAAATTTCATTTGAACTCGCGAATTTCAAAAAAGAAGTTATGTTGTAGAATATTTAAGGTTCTGTTGGTATTTATCCCTGTGCGAGTTTCAATACAAAAGTGTTTATTATACAGGGTGTTTCATTGGTAAATCAACATACGGTAACCTGAGAGATAGCTACCCTGGGTGAGTCCAAAAAACCTATGTATATGGTGGATCTAATCAATTCTATAACCAAGAACGACCCAGTATCATCCGTTGATATTTAAAAAGTATGATTAACTCATATGGGTCAATCGATTCATATTGAAATAATTGAAAAATTCCAGGTCTGTATTAGACGAATATGGGACTTTTGTCAAGCCCTAATTCAACACCCTGTTTATCGAAATTTCAAAATTAGATTGAAGTATTTGAAAAAGGCAGAAAATTTTCAATTCGAATCAGTTTATTTTTTATCCCGCACGTTGAATTGGTTATCGAGAATTTCACGGAAAGATCTGATTTGTCAATTACATTCCGCTAAATTCTCAGAAAATTCGGCGTCCGTGATGGAATTGAAAAAATTTCTTGTCCTACCCATTGGAAATTGGTGTCTCGTTATTTCGAAGGATTATCTCGAAGATTTCAAGAAAAACAAATTTTACACCTGTATCCGAAACTAACAACAATTAATAATTAGATTAATAAAAAAAATAGCAATCCTGAAAATGAATCACAGAAGGAGTTTCAAAATAACACCGTTTTGTTGAATTTCAATAGAAGACTTCAGCCCAAGTTGCCAACCCACAATTTTCTTCACAAATTTACTATCACTGGGGAACGGGAATTTCAGGACGAATTCGACATGATAAGGTTCGCGTTATTTATAAATATCCGTAAAAGATGCCTCGGCTCATCAAACAAGATAATTCCTTCCAAATATAGGTTTTTTGTTAAGCTGAACTATAAGTTGGGATTCCTGATTTCATGTTAATAGTGTCAAGTTTATAAAAGATATGTTCCGCAAATAAACTTGGATTTTTCGGTCCCCGGTTTTCCGTTCTCTAAATGTGAAATATTCGGTTGGGTTCTAGAAAATAAGGTTAATTACGGAGTTTGATTTATGAAAATGCAATCTTTCTGTCACAAGAACATAGACATATTAAGTCTATGCACCAGAACGACAATCAATGTTTTATGGTAACATATCCATAGCATAGAACAATCTTTATGCATCTTATGATCCATAGAACATACCTAGTAATTTTTCCATTGTTGATTGTTCTCTCTTCTATGATCTATGGATCATAAAGTCAATAAAGATTGTTCTATGCTATGGATATGTTACCATAGAACATTGATTGTCGTTCTGGTGACAGGAAGAACGTTTTTTCATCAATCAACCTTTTTTTCAGGAACCAACTGAGTATTTCATATTTACGGAGTGGAAAACCGGCAACCGAAATAACCAAGTTGATATGCGGAACATATCTTACATAAATTCGACACTATTAACATGAAATCAGGAATCTCAACTTAAATTTCAGCCAATCAGAGATGATCTTAACAAAAACCTATATTTGGAAGAAACTATCTTGTTTGAGGAGCCGAGGCATCTTTTACGGATATTTATAAATAACGCGAACCTTATCATGTCGAATTTGTCCTGAAACGTTGTCATCGCAACGGATGAATTTTAATGGAAATTTTTCCCTCGTGAGTACTGAATTATACTGGAAATTTTTTTCACGTTCATAATGACAGAATATTTTTTTTTGACATTCTAATTTTTATTTGTTCACATGATAATTTTGATTCATTTCAACTACAAGCTTAGATGTTTTCTAAATTCTTTGGACCATTATGATTAATTTTTATATTAAAAATGCAATAAGTATATACTATGGCAGGTTGATTGGAAGTTGCTTGTTCTTGATTCAGAGATTCTTGGATTGTTTTTGCAGAAGTTGAAACAGAACTCCTTGCGTCAATTATATTCTGATGATGACCCGAGTCAATTTGCAGATATGGTTTTATGGAGTGAAAGTTGTCGGAAATGAACAGATTTGGGTGGAATTTTCTTACCGAATACCACTAGAGGTCAAATTATTCACGGAAAATTTTTCTCGCTCATGAATATTTCTAGAAAATTATCATGAGCTCGAAAAAATTTCCGGAAATAATTTTACCTCTAGTGGTACTACTAGTGAATTTTTTTTTATCATGTCTGGATTATAACGTGCTTCACAGTAGGCGGCTTCTATACCCTCTCTTGCTTTTTTCTATCCTCTTACTTCTGATCTCAGACGAATTCAAGTAAACATTCAATTGTTCCCAAACAGAATAATTGACAGTAATTAAATCTGGTGATTTAGAGGTCCAACTATGCAGTCTACCTAGCTCTACCAATACACATGTTTCGAATTTGCTTATCAAAAAGTTCCTGACCATGCGTAGGCTGAGGAAAATACGAATGAGGTGAACGTATGGTGTCCACTCCATAAAAATAAATTGATTGGACCACATATCCTACTAAAACGGCTTACGAATGATATGTACTTAGATTCCCTCCAAAAGCAGCATCTTCTTTATATTAAACGAATGTCCGGTGTAGAAATGTGTTTTTAGCGTGGTAGTGGTCCACCTTACCTGAGTGTTATTGTCTGCAAGTTTGTCTATCAGAACTTCCCAAATATGTGGAAAGGTAAAGGTGGACTGCATAGCTGACCGCTTTATTACAAGATTTAGATCCTGTCGATTATTTCTGAATTAGGAAATATTCGAAATGTTTAGTGTATTCGTTAAGGAGATAAGAAGGAAATATATCGAAGCCGCCTACGATCAAACACATATTGATCCAGACATGATCAAAAAAACTCTCAGTAATACTTTGAGACAGGCAAGAATTAAAATTCAACATAGCGGGGGATACTTCGAACTTCGATTTATTTTTGAGATTCTCATTTCTTAATTAATTTGATTATATTATTGATTGTTGTTAATTTCGGATACGTTTTTCTGGTTATGGAATTGATTAGATCTACCATATATAGATTTTTTGGACTCGTCTAGGGTAGCTGTACTTCAGGTTACCGTATGTTGATTTACCAATGAAACACCAGGTATTAATTCCATGTAGATCGCAATCGATAGAATATTTGCTACTATTCAAGTTGAAATATCATTTCAATCGAAAATTCCAATTTTTCAGATGAAGGAAGTGTGTCTTACAGAAGCGCAGATTGAGCACATACCTGCACGTTTTAATGAAAGGTGTGTGTGTCATATATGCTTATTGTCCAGAATAATGCAATCTAGAGATGTGTTCAGAGCTTGTGTAGGATGAAAGAGACTGGTTTTGTCCTCTTTTATCACTAACCCTTTCATATCGAACCAATCCTGAACCTTAAAGAACTCATTTTTTGTTCTGTAAACAATCTCAATTGAATCGTTCTCCTCCATTAAAATATTCGTGTCATCAACATAATTTTCAATTAGGTTTTCATCTATTGCCTTTGGTAGATCGATGATATGAACCAGGCATGAAATGGGATCAGCTTTAGTCAATTCAATTTGTCATTGATTGACAATGTTAATTTCAACGTTCGTTTTGTCGCTATTCGTCGGAGGGAGCTTTTCTCTGTTCCACAGGCAAGGACATCACTTTATTATAACTCCGTTTTTGAGAATAACTCGATTTTATAACTACCATATCAATCATGTTGGACATTTTTCATCTGTCGTTGGCAGCATTCAGAAGGAAGGTTACTTCTTTCTTATGTAGAAACTATTTATAGCCCTCAGTTTGTTTTTCAATGCCATCCGATTTTAGACAGTGTTGCTTTTTGCGCGCATGTTCTAGGGGAACAGCGTGCTATGGTTTCGTCCAAATGTCTGTAATTTTAGGTGATTGAGCCGAAAATGATATCAAACGACTAGGTTGGACTCACTGATGACGAATCCGGTGTCAAAATCGATTCTGTCCGGCCGGCCGGCCGTGGACACGATAACTGTCGAACGGAGCTAGTTAACGACTTTAAACTTGTAGGGTAGTTCGCGAATCCGAATGCCGAGGTTAATTTCGTTTATGCGCCAAATCCGCCAGATAGTTGTGGAGTTGCAGCAATTTGAAATTTTGAGGTTATTTCTCCCATATTTCAGAAACTACTAGAGCGTTTGAATTGAAACTTGGCAGTTAGTTGGAGCATAACGACGTGCAACTTTGAGCAGAATTTCGTTGAAATTTTATGGTCACTGAATTAAAAAAAAAAAAATTTCCGAAAAAAATTTTTTTTCTGAAACCTTGTTCATATTCGGGAACAATTCCAGTCATACCTTGAACTCCATATTTCACAGCAGTTCGATACGGCTATTAGTTTTGGAGATATTGCGAAAAAATATGTAGAATTTCGTGGTTTTCTTCTCGATATTGTTGTTTTTTCGGTATAACTCAAGAAATACTGATTTAATTGTGATTAAACGTTGCAGCTAGTTCAAAGATGCCGAAGGATAACATTGTGCAAAATTTCGTGATGATCGTGTCATTAGGACAATTCGAAAAAAATATTCAAATTTTTTTTCGAATATTCAATATTCTGTGATCTCATCATATTTTTCTCATTAAATTCTGTATAAACCTCCAAACTGTCATTTTTCGATGAAGTACTGGAGTTTAATTCGATCTGATCTGATCTGATTTGAATTATTGGGAGGATAAATTTTGAATGAGTACCTACATCTGCGAAATCATTGGGTGGATTTCACCCATTCACGAATCCGGCCGTTAGGCTGACCGTAAACATAATAACTTCCAGAAGAAACGACTTAGAAACTCGATATTTGTAGAGAAGGTTTGGGGCTTGATAACGAAGGTCGAATTCGTGAATGGGTGAAATCCACCCAATGATTCCGCAGATATAACCATTAAAAATTTATTTTTTTACAAGCGCGTAAAAAACAGAACCATAAAACAAAGTAATGAAGAAGAGAATCGAGAAAAGCACTGCCGTGAAGGCAGCAGCTTTCTCGCGCAAGTTCAAATTCGTTGCCGAAGCGGTCATCTACATTGAACATGCGCGCAAATGTGCTGCCTTCACGGCAGTGCTTTTCTCGATTCTCTTCTTCATTACTTTGTTTTATGGTTTGAAATCAAATTAACTCCTGAATGTATCCCTATTCGTTAATCTGGTGGTAATGATGCAACCTCTTACTCCCTATCTATTTATTTCAACTTTACAATTAAAAATTACTATTTACAAACACAAAATCAGGTACAATGAATCTGAGATCCGCGATTCGAAGAGGCACTTATCTTAAAAGTAAGATCCGGTGGTATGATCCTCCAAAATACAGGTACTATGCAGGTAGTCTAGTTTCAAGAGATTCCAACCAGAATAAAGTCCAGAATTAAGATGTTCCAGTAATAATTAGCTTCGGAATAAAGGTATTCCAGTCATAATCAGCTCCAGTATTCAGATAATCCAGTAATGATTGCCTCTAGCATTAAGATGATCCAGTCAAACCTTGGGTCCGGTAGTAGGATGTTCAAATGGGCATTAGTCCCAGTAAAAAGGTAATCCAGCAGTCGATAGCTCGGTACAAAGATGTTTAAGTGGCCAACAGCCCCGGTACAAAGATGATTTAGTGAGCAGTAGCCCCGGTACAAAGATGGTGCAGTAGGCGACAGCCCCGGTACAAAGACTGCAAATTTAAAAACTATAAGATAGTGCTTGTAACACGTGATCTCATTCCCAACGACTCTAGACGTTATTGAAACAATTTACAAGTTAATAAATACGAGATGAAATATCTAGAACTCAGGAATAAGAGCACGTTATTCGATAATAAGAATAAGACAAGAAATCAAATGCACAACATCATACAAAGAAAAATGTTAAGCTGTGTAACCTGCATGGAATGAAAATAATCAGAAATCACAATTTGGCATTCACAAAACCAAAAAATATTGGTCGGGATATACGTGGTACTTACCGCCTTTTGAATAGACGTCTTATAAGAAACAATAAAACTTCAAAATTCCACGATGTCAATGGATTACGAAGTTCGTTTATTCGTTAAACTCTAGCAAGGTGTTTACTCTCCAACCTCTTATGCACGAAAAAGAAAGAATTTTCCATCGGCTAGACCGAATTAGAGTCGCGCATGCGAAACACACACTCAACTGTCAAAGCGAAGTGCGTTTTTTAGCGACCGATCGTATAATCTCAGTAAGGCGTTTTTGCTTGAGATCGGAATTGAAATTAATAGTATGACGTATTTTCGCGATGGAAACTGAAATCGACAGTGGAGCGTTTTGTAACGTTACAGGTTCTGTTTTTTACGCGCTTGTTCTGGGGAACAGCGCGTTATCATTTCGTCACGATGTCTGTAATTTTCGAATTCTGGACTGAAGCTGGTCTCGAACGACTTGGTTGGACTCGCTGATGAAGAGTCCGTGATCGAATTTGATTCTCTTCGTCCGGCCGTCCGTGTGTGCTCTAACTTTTGAAAAAAAGGACCTAGAGTTTTGAAATTTTCAGGATAGGTTTCGATCTTGAATATCTCGGTTAAGTCCGTTAGTGGGTCAAACAGTTTCGGAGTTATGCCTGTATGAAATTTTGAGGTTAATTTCTCGATATCTCATGAAGTACTGATTCGAGCGGATTGAAACTATATGATTAGTTCTCGCAGACCAACACGCAACAAAGTGCTGAATTTAGTTTGTTGTTAGAAAATCCAAAATAAAATTTTTGGAAAGTTTTTTGAATTTTTGTTGAAATTTTCTGTCTCGGTATGTGTTGATCAGATTCCAACGAAATTTGGCACAATTCTTTTACAACGATTCAAGTTTCAATTCGATATGATATTTACTCTCGGAGATATATGGAAAAAAAAAACTAGAAGAGCATTGACGTGAAGTCAGCAGCTTTTACATGCTTGTTCACATTGCGAAATGGTGACTTGGAAATTTCAATGAAATATGAAAATTTTCGAAAAAAAAAGTTTTTCTTCGACTGTTTCCATGGATAATTCTTCTTAATGATACTATCCATCTTCCAACCAAGTTTCATTTCGATCAGATGAACATTTTTCGAGTTATCGAAAAATCAAAATTCCAAATGGCTGTAGCACAAAAACCATTCGAGAATTTGAAGACTCTAGGTTCTTTCTTTCGAAAGTTATAGAACCAATTTTGACCACTGAATCTTCATCAGTGAGTCCAACCTAGTCGTTTGGGACAAATTTCGGCTCAAAATTCGAAAATGACAGACATCGTGACGAAATGATAACGCGCTGTTCCCCAGAACAAGCGCGTAAAAATCTATGAAATTTCGTTGTTGTTTGTAATTTTGACGTTACGTCCTTAATATCTCGAGAAGTACAAAGGCGAACAGATCGAAACTTCGTAATTACCTGAAAAATACCAAGGCAAAACTCAATGCAGAATTTCGAATGGGTCCAAATTTCTAAGAAATGTTTCTTCAAAAATGAGATTTCTTTGGAAATTTTTTTTTCTCTAGCAAAATGTTGAACAGATCTTAACGAAGTTTGGCACAGATCTTAAAATCAATATCAAACAAAGATGTTGCAGATTTCAATTCGATACGATATTTACTTCCGGAGATACACAAAAAATCAATGTAAAATTTCGATGTCCGAAACTTTGAGGTTATTTCCTCAATATCTCGAGTATGATTGTGGTCTCATCGAATCTTAGCAATTATTTGGAGAATATCAACGCGAAACTACGAAAATTTTTCTTCTAAAATTATCCACATATTTATCGGAAATAATAGTTTTTCTCATTTATTGACCAGATTTCGATGAAATTCGGCACAGAACTTGAAGATAGTATTTGTCGTAACTCGACAGATTTGTCTCCAGACAATTGGGGAATACGGCCCTGTGCGGCCACTTGCATTGGTTTCACTTTCCGAGCGAGCTAAGGCGATTCGCCCTTCAAGTGGTTTGTTTATTATAAACACAGACATTTGGGCATGTTAGATTTATTCTCGAGGATATTGGAAAATTCCAGAAAGAAGTCAGTCGGGATCGGAATTCGAAGCGATATGCTTGAGGTCGAAAACGCCGAGGCTCGGCTCAAATATTTAAAATAGGTTTTTTACGTTTTTGTTCTTAATTTCACACGATTGATTATTTCGTATCGGCACTAGTCTAGTGAGATATTCATTTTACAACTAGGAATCGAATCAAAGTGTGTTTTTCTTCAACCGTTTAGTTTGATTTTGAAAACTTTCGAACCTCCTAGACGCCAGATCCTAACGGTGCGTAGGACTTCGGCGGGGAATTCACAACATTTGGCGACCGTGACAGGACAGTTGTTAAAAAGACAATATAGTAGTGCGTTAAGAAAAATCGTGGAATTCGGTTGAACAACGTAAAGTAGCCCCACGTAAAAGTTTAGTGTGTTTGCGAGTTCAGTTTCTCGGTTGAGTATTTACGAAAGAGTAAAAATGAGCGTTCTCGAAATCACTAAAAAGAATAGGAAGGTACTTCGTATGTGCTTTACCAAATCGGCTAATGACTTAGACGGACTTATTAAACAAGTTCCTTTGGACTTGAGTGATGTGGAAATCTCATGGGAGTGTTTCAAGCCCAAGTGGGACAGTTTAAATGTTTGTGATGGTGAAGTCTACAGTTTGATGTTGGAAGACGAAGCTACGGAGGAACACCTGATGGAAGAAATGGAGCAGCGCGAAGTCTACATGAGGCGATTCACAGGTCTGAGATTGAAAGTGGAAAAGCTCATGGAGAAACCTTTGGAGGTGCGCTCGGAAAGTTGTTGTTCGGGTGGGCTAGACCAAAACCAAGGTAGGAGGAAATTTATATTACCCCAAATTAAATTCAAACAATATGACGGCAGCATCAAGGATTGGCTAGGATTCTGGTCACAGTTCAAAAAAATTCATTCGGATGAAGAGATTGATCACTGTGATAAGATTGAATACCTTCTGCAGGCCACTGTTCCTAGGAGTCGGGCACGTCAAATTGTTGAGAGTTTTCCTTGCATTGACCAAAATTATGTGAAAATTATTGAATGCATGCGAGCAAGATTTGGGCGGGATGACCTACAAATTGAATTCTATGTTCGAGAATTATTGAAGTTGGTTTTAAATGTACAAACCCACAAAGATAAACATTTCGAATTATGCAAGTTGTATGATAATATTGAGACCCAAGTCAGGGCACTGGATTCACTAGGAATCAATTCGGATAAGTACTCTGCACTGTTATTTCCACTTATCGAATCATGTTTGCCACAAGAGTTGTTGAGAGTTTGGCAAAGATCTCCTTTCAATTCAAGCTTGGACATCTTGCATGAGAATCGTAATACGGCCGGAATCAATGAATGTGAGGCATCATTGGAAAATAGGTTCAAGAACCTCCTGCGTTTCGTGAGGTCAGAAGTCGAGAATGAAGAGAGAATAGCAATGGCTAGTGAAGGTTTCGGTTTGACAAAATCCGCAGATG
This sequence comes from Myrrha octodecimguttata, assembly GCA_958510865.1. Taxonomy (NCBI): domain Eukaryota; kingdom Metazoa; phylum Arthropoda; class Insecta; order Coleoptera; family Coccinellidae; genus Myrrha; species Myrrha octodecimguttata. The sequence continues at coordinate 305,569 of CAUEHS010001049.1, forward strand.
CAGCTAAAGTATCTGAAAAGAGCCAGGAAGCACCTTCAGACTCGAGGAAAATGACTTTCGAGAGTCTATTGAACTCTGAAATCGTCAAGTGTGTATTTTGCACTAAAGCACATGCAAGTCAAAAGTGTTTTAATGCTCGACACATGACTCTTGTGGAAAGAAAATCGATTTTGATGCAGAAAAAGGCGTGTTTCAAATGTTTGAAATTTGGCCACATGTCTCGTAAATGCAAGACTCGTTTGAATTGCCCTATTTGCAGTGCAGGTCATGTTGCATTAATGTGTCAAGAATTGAAAATCAGAAAAGTGCTCAATTCATAGGAGGCCGAAAATTGCTCCCAAGATATCCAGAAAAACACCAGTATGACTAGATTTACGGATGAGCATGTTTTTCTGCAAGTATTGACTGTGAATATGGTGAGTAACAGCGGTAGGAAAACTGTTAGAGCATTTGTAGACACAGGCAGCACAAAAAGTTATATTTTGAAGTCTTTAGTATCTGAACTTGATCTGAAACCGAAGAGAACCTTGAAAATTACGCACTGTTTGTTTGGTGGATTGGAAAAGGACGAAACACATAATGTTTATGATGTTACGATTTCTAAAGATGATTTCAGGCATACTTTTGAAGTTTTAGATCAGAATAAAATTTGCAAAGAAGTATCGCCTGTTTTCAATGGCCCTTGGGTGAATGAAATGAAATCGAGGAATATTGAAATTTCTGATTTGAATGGTCAAGGCCCCATCGAGCTACTTCTAGGAGCAGATGTGATTGGCAAATTATTCACGGGCAAAAGGATCATGTTGAATTGTGGTTTGGTAACTTATGAGAGTTATTTAGGTTGGACTCTCGAAGGAAAAATCGAACATACTCCACGGAGTATGACAGTTGTGTCGATGTTGGCCAATCCTATTACCATAGACGTACTATGCGAATTGGGTGCACAGAATCCCACAGAGAGGACAATGAAAATGGAAATAGGTAGGAAAGCAAGGATACTTTCCCATGCTACAAAGACCTCGAAAATTCAAGGAAGTTTAGCCCCCCAACGGCCTCGTGGTGGGAGGGTTTTTTCGAAAAGTGAGGAATTGTTACTTCCTTTTCAACGCTTAAGCCCCTTGGAATGTAACAAATCATCTCATGGGGAGATGGTGCAATCCAAGCGTCACGAGGAGGATGTCCACGAGAACCGGGAGGAAGATAGTAATCCGCGAGTGACGCGGGTGAATGAATCCGAATCGAAATGTGCTCCTGGTAGTGATGGTTCTAGAGTAACCCGTAGTGGACGCGTAGTTAAGAGACCACAGAGATTTGACAATTATGTTTAGTTTTAGGAAATATTTGTGAGAAAACGTTCCTAAAGTGAACTTATTTCTCAGGTGGGAGAATGTCGTAACTCGACAGATTTGTCCCCAGACAATTGGGGAATACGGCCCTGTGCGGCCACTTGCATTGGTTTCACTTTCCGAGCGAGCTAAGGCGATTCGCCCTTCAAGTGGTTTGTTTATTATAAACACAGACATTTGGGCATGTTAGATTTATTCTTGAGGATATTGGAAAATTCCAGAAAGAAGTCAGTCGGGATCGGAATTCGAAGCGATAAGCTTGAGGTCGAAAACGCCGAGGCTCGGCTCAAATATTTAAAATAGGTTTTTTACGTTTTTGTTCTTAATTTCCCACGATTGATTATTTCGTATCGGCACTAGTCTAGTGAGATATTCATTTTACAACTAGGATTCGAATTAAAGTGTGTTTTTCTTCAACCGTTTAGTTTGATTTTGAAAACTTTCGAACCTCCTAGACGCCAGATCCTAACGGTGCGTAGGACTTCGGCGGGGAATTCACAACAGTATTCGACAACAGATTTTTATTTTTCAGTTTGATCTGATGTATATTTCCGGAGATATAAGGGAAATAATATGTCGTATTTATCGGAATACCATCCGAAAAAACGACTATTGAGACTCCATATGTTCATATAAGGTTCAGGAGTTAATTGAGAAGGTCGAATTCTTCGTGGAAACTTAAAATACCCTCAATAATTTCGTAGATATAATTCGAAATTTTATTTTCCTGATATTACCAATAATGCAGAGATGGTCGAATCGAAATTTTGCACTTGGTTGAAAAATGGCGTTGTAAAAGTTCATGCAAAATGTCTCGAGGAAATGGCTTCGAATGTGAACAAGCGCGTAAAAGCTCCTGACCTCACGTCACTGCTTTTCTAGGTTTTCATAAACCGCCTCTTGCCGATAACCGAGTTCTCTATTATGTCCATTTTTTTGTAGCTAAAGTCGATGTTTGATGGTTTAAATCCTACGTCGGGGCCCTCTCCATCATGTAGCCCAGGTCCATCGAGCTCTGGTGCTACATCAGCTAGTCAGCCACAGCCTGCCGCACCAAGCCATTCTTCAGGGCCAGATGCAGCTGTAAGTACTTCTTATTCTCTTCTACATAGAGATCTTTGTAATTGGAGTTTGTTTGCTGATAATGCCTTATTGAATTCGTCAAATCTAGGAAAATGTGCAAGTTATTAACATAACCGATTGCGAAAGTTTTTAGAAGTTGAAGATATTTCTTTGCAACGGAAAACTTGATATTTAAAGAAACTGGAAAAGAAGATATTTGGAGCCATGTTGAAGGATTTTTTTTTGAACTAACAAGTTTGTTAATTTTTTTTTACTTTTTGATTTGTTGTGAGCCCTTGTAATGCCCCTGGATATATTTCTGTTGGGGTTCCTATTTGAATAAATTCATAAAACTAATAAGGCTGGTGATCATAACTAATTCGAAAATCTTGGAGAATGCAGGTATTAAACTACTTGGTCTATAGTTAGTCAAAACTAGTGGATCCCCTTTTTACGCGCTTGTTCTGGGGAACCGCGCGTTATCGTTTCGTCACAATGTCTGGTATTTTCGAATTTTGAGCTGAAATCGGTCTCGAACGACTAGGTTGGACTCAGTGATGAAGAATCCGTGGCCAAGTCATGAAACTCGAACAGTGTCAATAAGGAGAATCATCCATGGAAAAATTTGAGAATAATTTCTTTTTTCTTGGAAATTTTTGAATTTCACTGAAATTTCCAAGTCACCATTTCGCAATGCGAACAAGCGCGTAAAATCTGCTGACTTAACGTCAGTGCTTTTCTAGACAAATTTCAACTGATCCGGATAAATAGAGTACCTTCAGAAGTTTTTATTGTGTAAAGAAGCACATCTGATTTTGACTTGATGGAAGCTCTCACCAATTTTAAGGGTATACCATCGTAACCTCAACAATATATATTTTTCAAATGGTTCAACAGTTCTACCAATTCAGTTGAACTGACTGTCTTGAGAAATAAAGACTTGTCACATTCGGGAATTAGGCATTCAAACAGATTCTGCTCTGAGTTTTTTTTACACTTTGTTTAACATCAACAAGGTATTGATTGAATTCATTCACAAATTCTGTTGGATTTCCATGTATTACATTATTCTGATTTTTATTTTTTCCAGTTTTATGTTTGCAAATGGCCCACATAGTTTTCATTTAACAATCGGATTTATCGATCCTATTTCATATTGTCTAGTTTTCTCATTTTTCATTAAAGTATGATATTCTGTTTTCAACCTATTATGATCAGATTTGAAAACAGAATATAAAACCGACATCTTCTCCGAGAGCCCTATTTTTAAATCGAGTGACAAACTGGATGCCAAGAATTACCGCCCCATCAGTCTGGTGCCTGTCGTTGCAAAAATATGCGAGAGAATTATATTGGAAAGGATGATTCAATTTTCGCTTGAGAATGATATACCCAGTAACCAACATGGTATCTTACCTCGACGATCTGTAATAACTGACCCCCTCACCTGTGTTGATGCGTGGACGAGAATGGTCGATTCGGGAACGCCTGTTGATGTGACGTGCGTTCGATCGTGTTCCACACAGGCGCCTGCTCCTCAAGCTTGAGAATTTGGGAATCCGTGGTGACCTCCTTCTGTGGATTGAGTTGTTTCTGTCCGATCGCAGCTTTCGCGTGCGGGTTGGGGATTCCCTGTCGTCTTCTAGGCGACTTCATAGTGGGGTGCCGCAGGGGTCTGTGCTGGGTCCGATTCTATTCCTACTCTACACTTCAGATTTGCCTACTATCGTCCGATCCCAGAGTTCACGTTTTGCTGACGATGCTAAGATCTTTGGTGATCCTATCGGTGATGCTGGTGCCATACAATGTGACCTTTTCGCTCTTTATGGATGTTCAGAGGCCTGGTGCTTGCCGCTTAACCTTCTCAATTGTGCAGTTATTTATATGGTCAGGAAAAATCCCAGACTGACCTATTATTTGAATGGTCAGGTGGTTCCCACCAAAAGTTCCCATTGTGATCTTGGAGTGATTGTTTCTGAGGATTTGTCATGGTCAAATCATATTTTGCAACCGTCTGGAAAGTGTCCAGCGGAGTGCGAACATTTTGTTCAAGAATGCCTTATGGTATACAGCGACCCAGCTATGAGGAAAGGCTGGCTCTCACGAATCTCCCTATATTTTCTGAGAGGCGGCTTCGTGATGACCTCATTGTCGTCTTCAGAGCACTGAAAGGTCTCTTAAACTCCAACCTGGGCTCGCTATTTACCCTTAATACTGATGCTCGTCTTCGCGGCCATGGATGCAAGTTGCGGAGGGAGAAATTCAGGACCGCTCAAAGAGAGCATTTCTTATCCAACAGAGTATTTGCCGATTGGAACCGCTTGCCTTCTGCTGTGGTGAGTGCTGGTTCGGTGAATGAGTTCAAGAACCGGTTTCATTTTCTTATAAATCCATTTTTTGTATATTATTTCATTCAGCAATGTTTTTCTTCTGTTTAATTTTTTTTGCTTGTGACATGTAGCTATGACTATTTTTACTTTTATTTTGTGAGTTTCTAGAATTCTCCTAACTCCTAATAATAATAATAAAACAAGAGTGGAATCTCATTTTCGTTCAGATTTTTCAATTCCTTTGATGAGCATCTTTGTTTTTCATTTTTGTACACTGGAGAAACTGTAAAACATTCATTGTGAATATTTATAAGGTTATTGATGAAAACTGTCTAATGCAAATCAACATACGATTTTTCAACCTTCAAAACTTCTTCCCAATTTTGTTGTTCAAGCTATTCAATAAAAAGTTTTTCATTATCGACACTGAAAAATCTCCCCCTGACAAGCTCAACCTTGACACTATGACCCAGTTGAACGCAGTCCTTCTGAGTCTCATGTTTAGTGATGGGACGAGTCGTCTATTTCTCTACTCGAGTTGAAATGATGGCCAACTCGAGTTGCAACTCAAGCTGACTCGACTCGGTGCTTATGCTTCGGCAGCTGGCGTTCGCCAGGTTCGCCTTCGTATATTATGTGCGATTGAGTCGAGTTGGTTCCCCTCGACACTGATTCGTTCGCCTACCGGCTCTATCTACTCGGAGGGAGTAGCAGTAGAAATAGGAAACGTTGGAAGTTATAACTCGGTGATACGTGATTCTTTTATAAGTCTCGCTAACAGCTGAATGTCATATGCATTTATTCACGTTTTACCTTTACATGAGGTATGATTTAATTGAAGATTAATGGTTCAAATGATGCTTACGACAGTGAGAAGCTGTCTTGTTCTCTTCGGAGCTGATTCGCTCATTTCTGTAGAATATCTGTGAATCTGTAGAATTGTGTTCACGGTCAGCCTGACGGCTGACTGCCTAAACACAATAACTTCCGAAAGAAACAACTTAGAAACCCGAAAATTGTAGAGAAGGTTTGGAAGTTTATTACGAAGGCCGAATTCGTGAATGGGTAAAATCCACCCCATGATTCCGCATATATACCCATTCAAAATTTCATTTTCCCAATATTTCCAATAATACAGATCAGATCGAATTGAAATCCAGTACTTCATCGAAAAATTACAGTTCGAAGGTTCATACAGAATTTAATGAGAATGATATGATAAGAAAATCACAGAATTTTTTTAAAAATTGTTCTAAAGACACGATCATCACGAAATTCTGCATAAAGTTGTCTTTCAGCATCTTCAAACTAGCTGCGAAGTTTTTTCAGGATTGAATCAGTATTTCTTGAGTTATATCGAAAAAAACAACGATATCGAGAAAAATCCTCGAAATTTCACATATTTTTTCCCGATAACTCCAAAACTTATAATCGTATCGAACTGAAATTTGGTACACTGCTGTGAATTATGAAGTTTCAAGTCCGAGTTTTTCTGGGTATGATGAACGGTTTCCGAAAAAAAACATTTGAAAGAAATTTCTTTTCAAATTTACTGACCGTATGATCCTGACAAAAGTTGGCTCAAAGTTGCGCGTCATTATACTCCACTAAATTGCCCGAAACTGTTCAACCGATTTGGCTCATTAACTAACTTAATCGCGGCATTTCAATGCGCGACCTACCCTGAAAGTTTCAAGTTGCTAGCTCACTCCCTTCGACAGTTATCGTGTCCACGGCCGGCCGGACAGAATCGATTTTGTCACCTGATTCGTCATCAGTGCGTCCAATCTAGTCTTTTGAGACCATTTTCGGCTAAATCATCGAAAATTACAGACATTTGGACAAAACGATAGCAAGCTGTTTTCCTAGAACATGAGCGCAAACAAACCGTTTGTTACAAGTTACAACAAACATAAGGAAAATTCTCCGAAGAACATTTTTTGCACGCATGTTCTGGGAACGGTGTGCTATCGTTTTGTCCAAATGTCTGTGATTTTCGAGTTTTTTCCAGAAAATGGTCTCAAACGACTAGTTTGGACTCACTGATGAAGAATCCGGTGTCAAAATCGATTCTGTCCGGCCGACGACACGATAACTGTCGAAAAAAGCAAGCTAGCGACTTGAAACTTTCAGATAATATCGCGCGTTGGAATGCGCCGGTTAAGTTCATTAATGAGAGAAATCGGTCGAATGGTTTTGGAGTTATGGTCATTTGAAATTTTGAGATTAATTTCCTGATATTTCAGGAACTACTTATGCGATTGAATTGAAACTTGAGAGTTAGTTGAAGCATAACAATTCACAATTCACGAAATTTCGGTGAGATCATACTGTCAGTAAATTTCGAACAAATTTTTTTTCCAGATTTGTTTCAAAAAATCTTTTTTGTTGGAATCTCTTCATTACATTTTACGGTCGGCCGTCGGAATGTTCGAACTAATAGTGGAGTTTTAACTTGATTAGCGTCAGTTCATTCAGGGATTTCAAGAAAATAATGTTGAAATTTCAAATAGCCACGTATTTGACATTTCTGAATATGAATTACGGATCGAACTGAAAATTGGTATGTGCCAAATTTCATTGTTATCTTATCCACTCTCCGAAAATCCGGGATTTTTCATTAAAAATCAGATTTTTTTTTCAATTTCCCAGCCTGTGGATAGCCATGAAATTCTGCAAGAAGTTGCAAGTTCGTTTCCCTCAACTAATTCCCAAAATTCAAGCTGACGGCATTAGAACGTTTCGAGATCGAAAATCACAGACATCGTGACGAAATGATAACGCACTGTTCCCTAGATCAAGCGCGTAAAATTTGAAATGGGCATAAATCCGAAACCGCCTGGCTGATTTCACCTTTAATCGAATTGGATGGATATATTTGGACCACAAAAAAAATTCGAGAATTTCAAGTTGCTCAGTCGTTTCCTTGGAAAGTTACAGTAGATAGGGACGGATAGCCGACAGGACAGAATTGAATTCGACCACCGATTCTTCTCCAGAGAGTCCAACCTAATCGTTCAGACCATTTTCGGCTCAGACTTCGAAAATAGCAGGTATTTTGAGGAAATAATAACGAGCTGTTCCCCAGAACAAACGCGTAAAAAATATTTTTTTCATAAATATTATATATTTACTTCTATCATAATAATATGAATCTTACGAAATCTCTTATGAACCTTCTGGCTGTCATTTTTCAATCAAATACCTACTCGATTTCAATTCGATCTATATTATCGAAAGTACAAAATGAAATTTTAAATGGGCAAAATCTCCTTACCTCACGTCAGCACTTGTCTAGAATTTTTATGCCAATTGTGATTAGTGAAAAATAAAATAGTTTTCGACCTTCGAAACTTATAAAAAATTTTTTTTAACTGTTTATTGCATATTTACAATCTACTTTGTACAGTAATAAGTACATGTATATAAGATCTTGACTTGAGTCGGGTACCATCCAAAATGGTTCTCCCCATGGTTGTCAGAGATCTTCGGGCCAGGTTCTTTTTAGTCTCTTCTCCAAGAGGGGTTGCGCGAAAAGATTACTAATCATTATATTTTCATGATCTGTGGTTCGGTTCCTGTATTTGTTGATTCTTGGTTTTATTGTGTCCTTTATAGATTTTAGTCCCAGATCATTTTGTATAGTTTGGTTTGTCACATACCATGGAGCTCCTGCTATCATACGGAGCGTCTTTGACTGGAATGCCTCAAGTATTCTTGTGTTGGACGGCTTAGAACATCCCCACAGTTCTAATCCGTATGTCCACACTGGTTTCAGGATACATTTGTAGATTGTCACTTTAGTTTCAAGGGACAGCTTGGATCTTTTGTTCAATAACCAGTACATTTTCTTCACTTTCATGTCGAGTTGTCGCCGTTTCTTTTTTAGATGAGTTCTCCATGTTAGTTTCTCATCTAAATGTAGTCCAAGGTACTTGATCTCTGACTGAGGAGGTATCGGTGCGTTTTGCAGTTTCACTTGAGAGGGTTTTCCTTTTTTATTAGTGAAAGTTACCTGGGCCGACTTGTTGGTGTTGATCTCAATCTTCCATTTTGTGAGCCACTCAGAGAGAGCATCCAGATGATTTTGCAGTTTTTCGTATGATGACAATGGGTCTGCATCTGAGGTTGCAATTGCTATATCGTCTGCAAATGTTGCCATGGTGGACTGGTCAGTTTGTGGGATATCCGAGGTGAAAATCAGTTAGAGTATAGGTCCGAGTACGCTACCCTGCGGAACGCCACATCTTATGGGCTTATAATCTGATAACGAGTCATTAATTTCAACCTGCAAGTAGCGATCATTCAAGTAAGACTTCAATATTCTGTAGAATCGATCGGGTAAGATTTTCCTCAGTTTGAATAGTAGCCCATCATGCCAGACTCTGTCGGATGCTCATAAAAAAAAACTTATAAAATATTGCCCATAAACTTCAAAATCATATTAACGATACGAAGTTTACAGTGCGAGACGGAAAGAAATGGACTGAGGACAAAATTCGTTTTATAGAATGGTATTTGCATACCCGAGATCCAAGATTCTAGAATTTTTAGTTCAGAGGTGATAAGCAAGAAATATTTCTTCTTGTTCGAACCTCAAAATCTATAAATTATTGCCCATAAACTTAAAAATCGTATTAACGATACGTAGTTCACAGCATAGAACATCAAAATATTCACAGTTAGAGATGGAAAAGAGATGGCTATTGCCTAATGCCATTGTATAAATATATCTTAATACAATGATAATGCATACCCGAAAACCAAGATCCTCAGAATCTCTAATCTGCCGGCCCTGTGATACTATAGCATGCGATTTTCGACCTTATTGACGTCGAGTATCTTTCGACGGTGACGCCATATAGTTCGAGTATCTTTTTCGGGAAACGATAATAGCAAGGAGGTTGTCCTACTATGTTGTCTTTATACAATGCTGAAATACTGAATCGTCAATCGTGTGAATAGAGCTAGGAGCTAGTGCCGGCTGCTGATGTGCCGCGTACCGACGATGCTCCAACCAATTCGAGCGAGGTATCGATCGTCATCAACGACGCTATGCACCGACGATTCACGGAATCGTGATTTCTACTCATCGAGTCGGGTGCTGAATTCTGGACCCGAATTGCTTTCGAGTTGACTCGAGTTCATTCAAAAGCAAGTCGAGCGGAATCGTCCATAGCGTAACTCGAGTTAATCGAGTTGGATGACTCGAGTTGCCCATCCCTAAAAGGTCAGAAATATGATATTCTAGTACCTCAGACGACAAAATGTTACTCATATTTGTGAATATATTATCTAGACAACTTTGTTAACGTTCCGTTATTTTTGTATAATCATTAATTTGTGCACTTATAGAAAAATGATTCATCAATGTGAATACCCCTGTTTTGACATTGCTGTCATCCAACATCTCAATGTTAAAATCACCTAATTCGAAAATGTCCCTGTTTTCAACAATCTTGTGACATCAAACATATTCAAGTCTATCAAAAAATACCTCGATATTTCCTTTGGGTGGTCTGCAGATAGATAGTTCAAGCATCTTCGACTTCTTCACAACATATTCTAGTGCATAACATTCGAACTCCCCGGCACTGACATATCACTAATAAAGTTGATTTCCCTTGCAACACCATCACGAATTTAGATCGCTGAAAACCCATGTTTTGTAGAATCGTGACAAAAACTAGCACTAAGTTTGAAGTTCTTCAAACTCATCTGACTTAATTCATCAACTGGTCTGCAGTGTTCAGTTATGCAAAGTGAAGTACCTTCCAGATGGTTTGTGTTTAAATATTAAATTCTGTCGACACTTTTTCCTAAAAATTGTATATTTTGGTGAACTTACAGTCTGGTTATTATGGTTGCCTTATTTGAGGTTGTCCCTGTTTTTACGAAAAAATTGCTCTTAGGCCAGAAAGGAGCGGAAAAAATTTCTTTATACGCTTCTTGACAGGGAACTCTGACTCTGAAGGCATGATTTTGACCCATACTATTCAATTTCTTCACTATAATTTGTTTACTTTCTGTAACATCTTTAAGGAACAGTTTTATTTCCTTTCAGAAATAAGGGGGTCATTATTGAATGCATCAAAAAAAGTCATATCGACGTATATTATAAGCGTGGCAACTTTTAAAATACAGGGTGGTAGTTTGCAGTAAGAAAAACTTTTTTCATAAACATGATGAAAAAATTGGTACACGCTTTCACTCCATCAACATGATTTTCCTGATAGACAAACAATTTTATTATTTTTTTTCATTGACTTCTCTATGGGTTCCGCATTGAATATATTTGTAGAAAAAGATGGTTCGACACTGGTTTCTGCCATATAAAAAATATTTTCGAAATCCTCATTCATTTTTGAACGAACTTGATTACCTGGTTTTACTTTGTTCGGTACAGGGTTTTCGCTTGAAAAAGCAAAAAGCGTTCAACCTCAGCTTCAAACTGCTGAAAATGTCGAGGGGTGACAATTCTGTGCGAATTGCTTGCATCTCGGCAAAAATTCTTGGCAGTTTGAAGCTGAAGTTAACTATTTTAATTTTTTTCATGCGACAACCATGCGCCGTACGAAGTAAAATCAAAAGATTGGTTCAGAAATGAATAAAGGTGTCCAAAATTATTTCCAAATGTCAATTTATTTTCGAAATTATATTCAATTATTGGCATTATAACATTTGCAATTATGAAAATATTCCTGTAGGTACAGGATGGGCCAAATTGAACACTTTTTAAGGGTTTGTTCTATTTCTGTACTGAATAGACGAAAACTGATGTCGGTGTCGTAGGGCCAATTTCCATGAAAATATCATTGGCAAAAACGCAATTCCATAGCTATCACCGTTACATAGTTACCGGGCGTCTTACGAAAATGTTAATTTTAGAAATGTTGCTATAACTTTTATTGTGTTGAACATTTTATATTTCTGTAAAAACATTCTCGTAGCAACTGCTTATGTAGAATCTAATGACATTCATTGAGTTTTCTGCTAACAAATCCTTTATGAGATATCGATATGGAAGTTTTTTATGGGACACCCTATGTCTTTTTACATATTCAGATAGTGTTTCAAATAACCAATTCAAAAATATAGCATACTTGATATTTTTTGGATGTCTTGTTCGAGATATTGAATTTTGAAATTTCATCTCTTGGATAAGAATGATTCGAACTGTGCGGCGGTAAATACAGGGTGACCCATTTTAACTTAGACAGCCAAATAACTCGAAAAATAAGCACACTACGAAAAAATGTTTAGATTCAAAATTTCGTCATTTCGAGGGGGACGTACAATGACGTTAAAATGAGCTCCCCCACCCCTCCCCCTGGGCGGTGAGGGGGGGCAAGTTTGAAATCTTAAATAGGAATCCCTATTTTTTATTGCATATTCGGAATCTTTGGCTAAAAACACATACAATTTGTCTGAAACATTTTTCTCGATTCATGATAGATGGCGCTGTAATAGACGAAATTCAATTTCTTCGATTTCTCTTACTGAGAACCCATGCTTACGATTCTGCAATAAATTAACAATAAAAATACCACGTTTTCATTGTTAATACTCGAAATTAGTCTTAAAACAAACTTCTCATTATTTTTTATTACTCATTATCCAAATTCGAACAACTGAATATGCCTATGAAACGAGAAATAAGAACAACAAATTTTTTACACCTAGAGCAGGAAAACGTGTAGGCCAAAGATGTTTCGCTTACCTAGCTCCACGCCTTTTTGCTACAGTTCCCAAGGACTTGCTTACAGGAAATCCTAAAAAACAAAAAATCAAATTGAGGAATTGGGTTATTGATAAGGGAAGAAGATATTTTGATTCCATAATCAATCCACAATGAGTGGCTTCTTCTGAGTTGCTGAAACCTCATTGAAGCTGAGTATGTTGTGTACTCACCTGATTCGACCTTACCGTATGTTCTCCGTATAATATGTATGTGTAGAATTCGATTTTTGCCCCGCAAAAGTGTTTTGTTGTTGAAAGGAACAAAATAGACAGACTGATCTGATCAAGTAGAATTTAAAGATTTAATTTGTTTTTTATCACTTTGAAATTGGAAATATTATGTTCAAAATTTGGCTACTGTGATTCTATACTATGTACAATTACAAATCGCGTACAGGCTCACGCCTCCGTGTTTATGTTTATACCTGTATAGATATCAGAATAAACTATATTATTATTATTATTATTATTAATTACTTCTCAAGAAACTGCTTTTAGCGTAACCCAGGAACAACGTCGTGGACGTAGCAGAATTTCGTCGATTACAGCGCCATTTATCATGAATCGAGAAAAATGTTTCAGACAAATTGTATGTGTTTTTAGCCAAAGATTCCGAATATGCAATAAAAAATAGGGGTTTCTATTTAAGATTTCAAACTTGACCCCCCTCACCGCCCAGGGGGAGGGGTGGGGGGTCTCATTTTAACGTCATTGTACGTCCCCCTCGAAATGACGAAATTTTGATTCTAAACATTTTTTCGTAGTGTGCTTATTTTTCGAGTTATTTGGCTGCCTAAGTTAAAATGGGTCACCCGGTATAAAATGAAGATTCAAATAGTTATTAATAGTTTGAAAAAAAGCATAGTCCTTTTGACAACCATAAACATTCAACCTTCCTATAAAAATATTACGGAACGAATGTTTTCATCAACTGAGGTGTTCTAAATGTCGACCATTTTCGTTCAACCCCTGTTTCTTAATTTCAATTTAGGAATTTCCGTAATTCTTCTGAGATTCATTTTTGGTACTTTAAATTCTTCTTTGATACAAGTTGGTGTTCTACTGAAACTTCAAATCTGTATTCTTGAGATATTCCTTTTCTTCCCATATTGACCTGTATTTTTTCAGTAATGACGCGATCTTTGAACAGTTTCGTATTTTTGGATAGTTTTCACGATACAAACCACTTACTGCCTCTGCATTTTCTCTGTTTTTGCGCGCATGTTCTAGGGGAACAGCGTGCTATCGTTTTGTCCAAATGTCTGTAATTTTGGATGATTAAGCCGAAAATGGTCTCAATCGACTAGGTTGGACTCACTGATGACGAATCCGGTGTCAAAATTGATTCTGTCCGGCCGGCCGTAGACACGCTAACTGTCGACAGAAGCAAGCTAGCAACTTGAAACTTTCAGGATAGGTTGCGCATCAGAATGCCGCGGTTAAGTTCGTTAATGGGCCAAATCGGTCGAATAGTTATAGGCAGTTGAAGTTTTGAAATTATTTATTTTTTATTTCAGAAACTACTTGAGAGATTAGATTCAAACTTGGCTGTTGGGTGGAGTATAACGACGCGCAACTTTGAGCCAAATTTCGTCAGGATCAGATTTTCAGTGAATTTTAAAAAAAATTTTTTTCGAAATTTTTTTCCAAAAAATTTTTTTTTCCGGTAACCATTTATCATATTCGCAAAAAATGTCCACTCACACTTTAACTTAATATTTCACAGCAGTGTACCAAATTTCAGTTCGATACGATCATAAGTTTCGGAGATATCCGGAAAAAATGTGTCAAATTTCGAGGTTTTCTTCTCGATATCGTTTATTTTTTCGGTATAACTCGAGAAATACTGATTCAGTCCTGATGAAATTTCACAGCTAGTTTTGAGATGCTGAAAGACAACTTCATGCGAAATTTCGTGATAATCGTGTCATCAGAACAATTTGAAAAAAAAAATTTCTATGATTTTTCTTATCATATCATCCTCATCAAATTCTGTATGAAACTTCGAACTGTTATTTTTCGATGAAGTACTGGATTTCAATTCGATCTGATCTGTATTTTTGGAAATATTGAAAAAATTAAATTTTGATTGGGTATATCTACGGAATCATTGGGTGGATTTTACCCATTCACGAATTCGGCCTTCGTAATTTAGGTCCAAACCTTCTCTACAAATATCGAGTTCCTAAGTTGTTTCTTTCGGAAGTTATTGTGTTTACGCAGTCGGCCGTTAGGCTGACCGTAAACACAATAACTTCCGGAAGAAACGACTTAGGAACTAGATATTTGTAGAGAAGGTTTGGGGCTCAATAACGAAGGTCGAATTCGTGAATGGGTAAAATCCGCCCAATGATTCCGTAGATATACCCATTAAAAATTTTATTTTTCCAATATTTCCAAAAATACAGATTTGATCGAATTGAAATCCAGTAATTTATCAGTAAAAATTTCAAAAAGTACTGCCGTGAAGGCAGCAGCTTTTGCGTGCATGTTCAAATTCGTTGCTGAAGCGGTCATCTACATTGAACATGCGCGCAAAAGTTGCTGCCTTCACGGCAGTGCATTTTGAAATTGTTTATAGAACAGACCAACATAACCCATTTCTCGCATGTTTGCATTTATTTGCAGAAAGTTGAACGGGACTAAACATAACATTCATTGTTTCAATTAAAGTTTCATTACTACACTTCCATGGTTTCACTTACCACCGCATCCTCCAAGGCCTACTCAACATAACTCCAGATAAATGTTGAGTACCTATGCTATATATTCGCATGAAATTTCATTAACGTCATTGATTTCTCCGCCAGAAGTTGCTACCGGTATGTTTTCACTGAAATGAAGAATTTTCAACAGAATGAAATTTACAGCAATATTCATAAAATAAACATTGAGGAAAAACACCTGATAGGTAATTATGTAACGGAAATAGATATGGAGTTGCGGTTTTGTCAATGAGTTCCTCATGAAAATTGGCCCACATACACAGACATCAGTTTTCGTCTATCTAGTACACAAATAGGACTTCCCCTTCAAAAGTGTCCAGCTTGGCCCACCCTGTACATTATACGGTTCACATTTCATGGTAAATGAAAAAACAATGTTACTTGAATTATTCTCATTAGTTATGTACTTAAATATTCGGCAGAACATCAAATTATACAATGCACATCTACATTGTTTTATTCTTTGTGAGTCAGATTGTGTGTAGGAAACAGATATGGATCCACCTGTCTGGTTTTGGTATTCTAAAATTCAAATTTATCAAATTACTTTTTATAAAATGACAAAATCACAGGGACGAATATCTGTCAATAAATCAACGAACATTCCACCTTGATTAGAGCTAATCATCCAATCAACGAAAACATCTACACCGAAAAAGCGGATCCAAGGAGAATGACTACAATTGTTCCACAGTTATTACTTCAACTTCAAAAGTAGTTTATTCAGTTTTCAAAAGTACATTCGTATAACTATTTCTGATCATTTTAAATTTTTATTATTCACATTGGCTTCTGCTCAGCTTATCTAAAATTAAACATATTCATGACTTTTAGGTCTTGAGGTACAGGTTGTGTTACTTAGTTACGTTACTCGAAATGTTTGTATTGTGTCTTGTAGGAAAGTTATTAACAAAAACCTTCTTTCATTGTTTCCAACTATAGTTGGGTTGTACAGTTATTACTGATCGTCAGGTCAACTTACCTTGGATCATGATGTAATAAATATGGTGTGCTCATCTGAAAAAAAGTGACGTCAGCAAGATTGAAATACAAGGAAAAATATATTCTGTGCTCTGAATTTGAATGAAAAGAGTGACGTCATCATTGGTAAATACGATCACAGATGCTGCGTGACGATCTTTTAAAATCGAATCTGCACCGACGATGACAGAAATCTACTAAAATCTACCATTTTAGTTTTGCGCCTGCTCAGGAGTCTTCGAATATTTTTAATATGAAAAGTCTCAGTTATATGTGTAAAGATACTGACCAACAACTTGAATTGATTAATGTGTAGGTTGCTTTAATCGTTCTTTGAAATCATAAACCTTGAAATACTCACGAACACTGCAGTGGACGAATTTTTCAAAGCAAACACAAATATCAAAAACCTCATGAACTCTTGAATCTAAATTTGAAACCGTCATCATAATGAATGAGATTATTACATTACCACAGGCAGGGGATTCTCCGGAACCAGTGGTTCAGATTGCGAATATAATGTGCCATCTAGTACTCAATAGTCGGATAAGGCAGAAATCTACCAAAATCTACTGGGAAAATTTCACCTACCACAGACGGCCTGAAATCTACTAAAAAAGTAGATTTCTTCCATAAATGGTCACGCTGCACACACAGCATGTTTTACTCACATCATGCCTTGGATAAAACCGCAGAAGGAGTTCTCGATACTTGTCAACTTTCAGATAGACCGCTGCAGTATAACTACGTAAAGCGCGCCATCTTCCAGCAGCATCTTGTGAATCCCAACTTCGAGGGCAGAATACTATGATCAATGTGCTTGACGTTCATCCTCTTGTTTTATGTTCTTTTTTATGTTCTACTAGCTGCCCGGTCCGGCTTCGCACGGGTGGTGTAACTAAAGAAAAACACTAAGACAAAATATATTATGTAGTTGAAAAAGACACCCAAATGTCTAAATTATACTTAATTGCAATGCCCTATAATGTACAATATTTTTTGTTTTTCCTTCTTGACAGAAAACAAATACAGCAGATGGATTACCAACTCTCGAGCAGGAGACATACAACTGCCCATGCGAAAAACAGGGCAATTCAAGGTTTATTCCACAAACTTTAACGACTGACCTTGTGATTTATTTATTGTCATTGCAAATGCAAGTCGCACTGGAAACTGAACACGCTTAAATTCAATAGGAAAATCAGATGGCATTAGTGGAATCCTTGGAATAAGGACATCCTCACCTTTGAACTCTCCTATGATAATAGTACCTTCTATCAAGTTTGTAAAAACTTGTTTTAACAGAAAGTCTAGTCCCGTTACACAATTCTGGCTGATTAAGATTGCGTAGCATGATAATAACTGAGCCAACTTTCAGCTGCAAATTATGTGGAGGTAATCCTGGCAAATCCAAAGAATTCAAGAATTCGGTTGGATAATTGACAACTTCATTTGGATCGATAATGGAATCGATTGAGTTAAAAAAATGTATTGGTCCTTCAATTTCATTTTGAATTTTTGAATTCAATTCATCAACATTCTTATTTTTTGGCGCTCAAATGGCTGGTTCGCTTAGCCAAGCATGGTTTCTATATTTCATTTGAATATCTGGGAAGACTTTTGAGATCAATTCGTCCTTTGACGTTGTGAACTGACGAAAGTTTGGTGGAAAAGAAATGAGACCATTAGATATGTCAACAGGAATTTCGCCATTGCCAATATCCGATTATGTTGTTGAAAACAATTCCGCCGATATGTCACTTTGTAAAGCCACTCTCATATTGATTGTTGAGTTGAAACTGGCAATGTTTATCGAAAATCTCCTGCCAGTAGAATCATCGCACTACCAAAGAGGTTCTGATTGTTGCGCAAATCTCTTAGAGTTCTTTCTAGTGCCTCCAATGCCCGTTTATGGGCCATTGTGCATTCATCCCAAATTATTATTTTGAAATTTTGCATTACTTTCGCTATTGCTGCTGTTTTGCTCATATATTACATGTAGGTTCCTCTACCGTATGCAAATTCAATGGCAGTTTGAGCTCAGAGTGAGCGGTTTTTCCGCCTTCTAATAATGTAAAGTTAGCCAAATCCATTGTGGGTCCACAGAAAATTCTTTTCCACACTTATAGAATTGATTTGAAGGACCGTTAATAAATCTCGGGCACCTTCGATTTCATCGGCAGACGCACTTTGTGCGTAAAAAGTATTCATCAACAGATAATTTTTATTTCTTGAGACTACTTTGTTTAAATCGATCAGTTCTACCACTAGAACATTTACGTTGTTCTTTTATGATCAGAGATTCTGTGATGATCAGTTCAACAGGAAGATTTCTGAAAGGCATAGCCACGAAATAAAATGAGCGCGTAAGAGCTCCTTATCTTCCGGTAGTGCAGTTATAGTTTTTTTTCAATCAGTTTATTCCGTTCACCCAGATAATTCAACTAATCGAAGCTTTCACTAATCAGAGCGCATTTCAGAATATATCGCTAAGACAGATCTCAATTTAACGCATATTTTGATTGCAGGTTTCTATCGACCCTGAGTGCTGGCCTATGCAAGTCGCCAGGCAGCACAAGGAGGAATCCCATATACAATCTAGGGATCAAAAAGACATGCCAAAGGTGAGACTTTCATTCAATGCAAATTAACTAACACTGTGGAGAATTACGTGCATAGAGACTTTCAGAGTACCTATTTGCAGGATTCTGAATGCGCCAGTAAATTTCATTAATGTGCAAATTCTGATCATTGGCTTTATATTGCAATTTTATGATGCAAAATTCCGTGACCACCTCATCATTGAAAAAATAAAAGAATTTATATTCCAGAAAATATATCAGATCCCTCCGAAATATTGCACGAATCTGCGGACCGCTTTACGGAACTAGTATTCTAACTTCCGAGTTGGATTCGAATTTTTTTTCTGTAAGGGGTGCTAATATGTTGTATTCATTTATTATTTCAAATTGAATAGGATTCGAGGAAGATCAATAGAAAGAGGATAAGAGAGAAGGAATTGAAAATCCTGCCTCCGAGAAAGGCGAGAACGGAGGCAAGGGAGAGGACCATCAGGTACCTTCAAATGTGGGGGTGAGCAAACGAGGTAGGTAGAATCACCTCGTAAAATGAAAGTCGTGAGTATTAAGCCGCGTACAGACACACGAGCTGTGCTGCTCATGAGCAGCTCGCGGAAAAAATAGACGCAGCGAGGCAACCATGAGCGATGCGTGAGGCCAAGTCGAGCCGCATTTGCTCGCGAGCAGCAGCATAGTCATACTGATATTGACCATTTTCAATATTCCAGTGCGTGCGTATTAGCTATTTTCTTCAAGACGAGATATATTCATATTGTGAATTAACCAAAAAAAATCGATAGCAAACAAAGATATTCTTGATGTCATTGTATACTCTAGGTACTACTTTGACGATTACCTACGCTTGTAGCAATGATCAAAGGTAAATCTACCGAAACATTTCATTACAGTTTCTCATGTCTTCCAAAGTAGTCGACATTATAACTATTTTCCATCTGATAAGCCACCGACCGCATATTAATTATTATTATTTTCAATATGATCAATCACGAGAATTGTACGTTTTTTGCCTTTGATTAGGTTTATCACAGGCTGAAAACTAATGAATTGTACTTTATATCTTTTCTTTCAGTGTGATTTGTTCGGAAACATATCTACACGATTGAATTCACAAAATAAAGCTAATGGCTCGATCTGCATTTTTATTCAATCGTTAACTCACTAGTACCATCCCGAACGAAGCATACGCCATTGGAGAATAACAAGACGGACAGTGACACGAAACGCAGCTGTGTTCTCTAAACATCATTCTATAGTATACTAATAGAATAAGGTTGACGCTAGGTCAACAAGGTCGTCCCACATATCAGCTATCTCTCTCGTAGCCGTTAGCGTTAGGAAAAAACTGTAAATTCACATAGAAAGATGAAAAATCACCCCACTTCCCATTGACAAAAACGATATCTCTATCGAATTGCTAGTGAAAACATTCTAACGCTGCAAGTTTGCCGTCCAATCTGAAACTGAGCCTGAGGCATCCTTTGGCCTCGCCGCAAAAAACGACATCGAATGGATTAAGTTTAGCGGATCGCCTAGCTCCCGCTCAGAACACCGTCTACGTATGCGAGGAAGCCCAGTAAAATTTCCTCAAGATGCGCTCAGCTCTCGTGTCTGTACGCGGCTTCACCATTCTGTTGAACATTTCTATTTATGAAAACTCATTCAAATCAGGAAAACTTCTCGAAAAAGTCTACCACTTGATGAATTTCACGCGCACCTGAAAAATTGAACTAACATACCTTCGAAAAAATTCAGATGCCATTCTTCCTTGTAATTCATCTCGTTGATGTGACTGTTTCAAATGGAAATACTTCGTCTACTTCAGGTTATCAATCATGTATTAGCATGTCCAACATTTGTATTTCAAGGTGTTGCCGCTTACGAAGCAATGCTGAACAGTCTCGCGCAGGAAATCGGGAAAGACTTATTTGAGACATGGGTACA
The DNA here is from genome assembly GCA_958510865.1 of Myrrha octodecimguttata. Taxonomy (NCBI): domain Eukaryota; kingdom Metazoa; phylum Arthropoda; class Insecta; order Coleoptera; family Coccinellidae; genus Myrrha; species Myrrha octodecimguttata. Next base: position 326,295 of record CAUEHS010001049.1, read on the forward strand.
CCTGCAAACGATAAAATTTAAATAATTGCACACACAGTGGACACTTCCAAAAGACTGCACACTTGAGAAAGGAAGAAATGCTTCACCACACCCATCAAGTTCGCGAATATTCAGCGTAAATAAATAGATAGATACATTATTTATTTCAAATCTGCAGTGTTGTTAAGTTATTCGGATCTGCTTGAAATAACCCCTCAAATTATATGGTACAAGATTTATTAAGAACTGTTTGGTTTCAACTTCAAAGTCAATAATTTTGTATCATTTTTAAGTTCTGGCAGAATTATTGAAGATTTTGATGCACATACAGGGTCTTTCACGAGGAACCTCACCCATATTTATACGGGAAACTACTGAACGTATTTTCATGAAATTCAGCACTTATAAGTATTTCACGATGCTGATGAAATCTAAAATATTTTCGAGGCATGAGCACCTCCGGTTTTTCCGGAAATGACGTCAACTTCCGTTTTTCAAATTAGAACACCATTTTTTTTATTGCAGAAATAGATTCCTTAGAAAATTTCCATTTATTTTGATGTAACATTTTTCAGTTTTGGTTGAAAAATTCTCTCTGAGCGGGAAAATTCGAAAAAAAAATCGAAAATAGAGCTCCGCTGAAACAAGAATAACTTCGAGGTTTTTGGATGGAAAATTTTCATTTTTGGGATTTTTCAAGATGTAAGATTGATGTATCCACTTTGAAAATCGAAATCGCGATTCGTGATACAGGGGGTGAAAAAATCGCTTTCAAAGTTAGGGATGACAAAATCGTGAAAAATCAATTTTTTCAAATTAGAACCCCATTTTTTTATGGCAGATATTGAATCTACGTTGAAAAATAATGTGAGTGTATGCATCACACCCTCGCCCTAAAATGGATATTTTCTGAGTTATTCACAAAAAACTGTTTTTCGTCTTGAATTTTCAGCTATTTCTTTTCCCTTCACGCCAAAAAGATGGAATTTTCAGGAACTGTTATTTGAACCATGCTGTAGATTTTTCACCTCTTCTTGAAACCGACTTCAAGTTACTATTAGGAGAACCATGGCAAACTCTCGCAGTTATAACTAGAGAAGATGCTCAAAGTTTTGACCGTTAATTTCTAGACATTTATTTATACGTCTCAGGAATGCTTCGTGCGTTGCTCTTCTCATTTCATCGGGAGGAAGAGATATGCAAAAGTGTTTAAAAACCAAATTGAGTTTCAAAACTATGAATCTAAAAATCTAAACAAACCTGAACGCATTTCTGACTCGTTCTATGCAGTCCTCTTTATCAGTCAGGGGAGTTGAGTAGACAATATTTTTATCCTACCCCAAACATAATAGTCTAAAGGAGTTAAATCGGGAGAACGTGGTGGCCAAAGATGTGGACCATTGTTCGCCAACCATCGATCTTCAAATAGCCTGTAGAGGATATTTGACACATTTAGTGAATTGTGTGGAGGCGCGCCATCTTGTTGATACCATAAGTCATTATGGTTCTGTACTAGCGGCTCAATTATTTGAGTCAATATGTCAGAATATCTATCTCCTAAGGCAGAACATTCGTTAAATAATGCAAACATGTGTAGTGTTCTATCTTACCAGTTAAAGTCCCATCATAAATGTGAACATCGAGAATTGCATTATTTTTGATGGCGCAAAAAACATTGAAACTCCAGGTCTCTTGAAAGTTCCATTGTCTGAAGTGGTGGTTGTTCTCTTCATTCCAATAATGACTGTTATGCCTATTGAAAGAACCATTCTTTGTGAATTTAGATTCATCTGTCCAAATAATACAGTCCAAAAAGTTTTCATTCTCTTGAAATCGAATCATCATAGCTTCGCAAAACTCTGTTCTCCTGACGAAATCAGTTTCCTTCAAATGCTGTACCCTATTGAATATATATGGGTGCATTTTATGTTTTTTTAATATTCTCCGAACACTCGACTGAGATAATCCCAGATCAATCTCGGCATCTTTGAGAGAATTTGGAGGATTCACACGAAAATATGCAAGAACTGTAATTTCGTTGTTCTCATCTTCAACTACACTTTTTTCTCTGTGTTTAGTTTTCTTAACGAAAGATCCGACATTTCTCAAGTTTGTCATGGTTCTGTTAATGGTATCTCTCGTTGGTCTGGGTCGGTCAGGAAACCTCTCAATGAACAGTCGAATCGTTCTATCTACAACTTTATTACATTCTCCATGAAGTAGAATGAGATTTAAATAATCTTCATTGGTAAAATTAGGCATAGTGATCGATTTTATAACTTAATACGAATTATCACCAAATTAATAGTAAACACAAAATGCTACTGAATAAAGAGGAATTTGGCAGATGTAATTAATGATATCTATCATTAAAAAAAAATAATGTAAAACATGGTAAGTTTTTGCATATGGTTCATAAGGAATTATTTATTTATCACTGGAGAGAAAACCGATGGCCGATTAGTTGAAATAAAGAGGTTTCCGATACAAATTCGAATCCAAATTCGCCATCTATTTAGGAACAACCTGTAACCTTTTTCTCTTGCATATTAGGGTAGTAAAATCTAAAACATGGTTCAAGTAACAGTTCCTGAAAATGTCATCTTTTTGGCGTGAAGGGAAAAGAAATAGCTGAAAATTCAAGACGAAAAACAGTTTTTTGTGAATAACTCAGAAAATATCCACTTTAGGGCAAGGGTGTGATGCATACACTCACATTATTTTTTAACGTAGATTCAATATCTGCCATATAAAAATGGGGTTCTAATTTGAAAAAATTGATTTTTCACGATTTTGTCATCCCTAACTTTGAAAGCGATTTTTTCACCCATTGTATCATGATTCGCGATTTCGATTTTTAAAGTGGATACATCAATCTTACATCTTGAAAAATCCCAAAAATGAAAATTTTCCATCCAAAAACCTCGAAGTTATTCTTGTTTCAGCGGAGCTCTATTTTCGATTTTTTTTTTCGAATTTTCTCGCTCAGAGAGAATTTTCCAACCAAAACTGAAAAATGTTACATCAAAATAAATTGAAATTTTCTAAGGAATCTATTTCTGCAATAAAAAAATGGTGTTCTAATTTGAAAAACGGAAGTTGACGTCATTTCCGGAAAAAGCGGAGATGCCTATGCCTTGAAAATATTTTAGATTTCACTAGCTTGGGATGTGGATCTACCTTGCGCCCAGATCTACCTTTCGTTTAGATACGCCTTTTATGTAGTTGAATGATTTTGCACTCGTATGACGTCATCGAAAAATTTTGTGAACACTCGCAAAAAAATGCTCTGTACCCTCGCAAAAAAACGCTCTCTATGACCTGTCAAAACATAAGTCAAGGTTACTTTGGAATTATAAACTTTCAGATACATTTTCTAGAGAAACGGAAATATATATCGTTCAAAGGAGATCGGAAAAAAATAAAAGGATATTTAATCGTCAAAAACTTACCAGCAAAAGTAACCTAGCTCGTACACAACGGTAGGATTCCAGTAAGAAAGATCGTTCTGAACCGGCACAAATTATGCTGAAATTTTGGAAAAAACTCAAAGTTGGTGGTAAAACACTTAATAGGATTCAGTACCAACCTCTAATCGATCCATTTCCATATAATATATCCCATATTGCAGTCGATTTAGTCGAATTTCATGTTAAAATTCCTTATAAGGAACTCTGGTTCATAGTGTAGATTTATGGAATTTCCTTTTATAATATCACCAATCGCTTCATTCTTTTGCTTGAATACGAAGCCCCGTGCTTAGTTATTGCCCATTCATACAATATTTGCCAGTATTTCGGCGTTTTTCGGTCAGTTTTATTCAATTTCTATCTGACAGCACTGACATCGCTTTCCGACCCCGAATGTAAACACAGATCGGACTCGATGGTCTGTCAGAAATTTTCCGGAAAAAAGAAACGTCAAGAAATAAACAAACTTCTTATGCATTTTTAATACATTTCCGTTCGTTTGCTAGGAACGAAAAAGGCCTATTGGGGATGACGGTCTTTGTAGTTTCGTTTCTCACCATCGGTCTCGGCCGAAATGCCTCGCTTTCGGAGGAGATAGCTTTATGGGAACGGTCCATTCGACGAAATCGAGCAAATTCGTCAACTTTAGGAATTATTTTAGGTATCTTGGAAATTTCGTAGCGAAACGAACTTGGTATCGACGAAAAGAGCGTTCTTTCTTTTTTCAGATCGGGAAATCGCCCTCGGCGAGTTCCCTCTCTCGGTGGCTCGAGATGCCGCTTCGCGGCATCTCTCGCCACCTTTTAACTGTCAAAGTTTCGAATTTCGTCGTTCGATGGTTTTGCTTGTTCGTTTAGATATATAGACTAGTTTGGGATGTGGATCTACCTTGCGCCCAGATCTACCTTTCGTTTAGATACGCCTTTTATGTAGTTAAATGATTTTGCACTCGTATGACGTCATCGAAAAATTTTGTGAACACTCGCAAAAAAATGCTCTGTACCCTCGCAAAAAAACGCTCTCTATGACTTGTCAAAACATATGTCAAGGTTATTTCGGAATTATAAACTTTCAGATACATTTTCTAGAGAAACGGGAATAAATATCGTCGAAAGGGGATCGAAAACGAATAAAAGGATATTTAATCTTCAAAAACTTACCAGCAAAAGTAACCTAGCTTGTACACAACGGTAGGATTCCAGTAAGAAAGATCGTTCTGAACCGGCACAAATTATGCTGAAATTTTGGAAAAAACTCAAAGTTGGTGGTAAAACACTTAATAGGATTCGGTACCAACCTCTAATCGATCCATTTCAATATAATATATCCCATATTACAGTCGATTTTGTCGAATTTCATGTTAAAATTCCTTATAAGGAACTCTCGTTCATAGGATAGTATTATGGAATTTCCTTTGTAATTATCACCAATCGCTTCATTCTTCTGCTCGAAATCGAAGCCCCGTGCTTAGTTTTTTCCATTTCATACAATATTTGCCAGTATTTCGGCGATTTTCGGTCAAATTTATTCAATTTCTATCTGACAGCACTGACATCGGCTTTCAAACTCGTATGTAAACACAGATCGGACTCGATGGTCTGTCAGAATTTTTCCGACAAAAAAGAAACGTCACGAAACAAACAAACTTCTTACGCATTTTTAATACATTTCCGTTCGTTTGCTAGGAACGAAAAAGGCCTATTGGGGATGACGGTCTTTGTAGTTTTAGATATATAGAATATAGAAAAAATAGATCAGCATCGTGAAATACTTATAAGTGCTGAATTTCATGAAAATACGTTCAGTAGTTTCCCGTATAAATATGGGTGAGGTTCCTCGTGAAAGACCCTGTATAGGATGGACATTTTTCTGTAAGGGATAACCTATGCTGCGGATTATTGATATGGACCGTTCTTGTATTGCATGTGAAGTTGGTGTTAATTCGGGAAATTCTGCTTTGTTTCTATGGAGGTATAGAAGGCACTCATGTAGATAGAGACCATAGGCTGTCAGCAGTCCTAATGACCCGCTTTTCTCTACATGATTTCCTGAACCCAATATCTACAAAAAATTCGGAATATTCTATTCTGGCTAATCAATAAAGACTGTGTTGATTTACTCAAACCCCAAAATATAAGGTTTCGTTCGTTGTACTTGCATGAATTACACTTACCACACCAACTCCACTGACTTTCGATTCTCAGTGCAGCAGAGTGTAGTCACAGATAACTGAATGAGTGGACTTACTAGGGGCTTTCGTTTTTTACATCAGGCTGCTCAGATTCCTGAGTCTTTCGTTAATTACATCCAGATGTAGGAAACCACAGATGTCAACCGATCATCAAACAAAATCAGAACGAGTCGATGACGATCTTTTTCGTCGGTATCATAGACAAGATCGGTGTTTTTTGATGGAGTAAATTTGACATCTTGTTGATATCAATTACCCAGAAGTAATTTCCGTTCGTTAGCACAGTTCGGACAAAAGTAATTTTTTGAGTGGGAATATATATAATAAGCTTTATTGACGTTTGTCCATTCTCAGTTAATTTAAAAAAAAATAAGAAATGCCAACCAGCGAGAATAATTATGTTCCGAATTCCGTTACTGAACCTAGTCAAAAGGCTCAACATCTGAAATATTCTGGTCTTAATAATAAATCAACAATCCTCTCCACTGAGGACGCCTAATTTACAGAGGCCAAGTAACTTTATGATACTCAGACCAGATTCTGAGAACCAAATTTTTATTGACGGCAAGGTGGATATCACTTATCATTGAATTTCGTCTACTTGTATATGAATAAATAATGATTTAAACAATTATCGGTGAATTCATCATATAACTGTGAAACATTTCAAGGAATCTTTAAACTGTTGATTTGCAAATAAGGGCCCTGTTTTTTCAGTTCCTGAGTCCCTGTGTTTTTTTCAGAACTGCTCATTCGTCCTCCTATTCAACATGATCGATCATTATTTGATATTCTCCTCTAATCAGCTCTAATGAAACAGAAAATGAAATATAGATGATTAAAATTTTTGATTTGACATCAGTCATTGATACACAAATGGGAGGATAACAAATATTTATGGTCTGTGATTCTCATTTCGTCTGGGTCATTCGTTTACTTCAGATGAAATCTGATAAAGCCATAAAATCTGTGGTCACGTGACCGAAAAATCTTTCGGCTCTCGGATGCAATAAACGAAGGAGCAAATGTAGTTCAATCTGTTCTATGATCCTCACAGAATACAAATATATAATAGATGATTTTACGCAATCGCAAGATGACAGAATTCTATGCTTTTCGTGTTTTCGCTACCACTTCGCGGTGATGTAGATTTGACGTAAAATTTCTCTAAAGTCGTCACGGACAAAAATTCTATTTCAAATAACGATATGATGAAAATTAATTTCGTCCAAAAATAACCACACATAGGGAACAAAACTCGTCCAACCAGGATCCAGAGACAACCACAGATGTCTATGATTATGAATTATATTTACGCATAACCATCACAGAAGATAAACTCACTCTATGCACTGCACACGTCATCTGTGACTACACTGACTGCCAATATTTCCGCAACGAACAGAGTGCAAGTTTTCAACAAAACACAAAGAACAGTATCAGTGGAGATTAGTGTAGTTCATGTAGGTACAACGTACAAACCTATTATACCGCATCTCATTAAAGATTCATAGTAAGCTAGATAGAGTGGTCATCAGGAACGTAGCTTCACCAGAAGATCGTAACCATTTGGAACATAAAGCAACAAGAGAATCCTTGCATATAATTTTCGTTGATCTTGAGCCCCTACCATAAAGTAAAACGCTTTGGTATCCACAATTAATGAAGAGAATCAGAGTTACTGTAGAAATATCGAGAAATAAGTCAAGTGTGGAAAATACCACCACACCGAAACCTGCGGAATAAATAATACGCTGACAATCCGGCAAACGTATAGGGAGTTATTGAGACCTCTCACAGAGAAACCGTCCCAGAAACACCATTTGTCAACAAATCTTAACCTCAATCCTTCCTCCGAAAACCCCCGATATTTCTGTTATTCCTGACAATTTCTACGGTTTCGAAACGAACGTTTAATCAGGGTAGTTTCAATTCATTGTTTATTTGTATTCATTTCTTGTCGCGTTAAATGTCTTGGAAGTTTTCTCACGGCTGTCAGCATATGGATGACTTAGTCAGTCGCTCGAAAGATTTCGTACCAAACGTATATCTCGATTAGGCATTTTCGTTCGTTATTTTCACTTCGCTCTATTTTCACTGTTCAACGAGTTTTCACCAAGAAAGAAGATCTTCATTGGAACATCAAGCCACCCTTCTAGAGGCATCATCTACCAAGGTAGGCCTTCGAGTGCTTCCAATATATCTTTTTTTACGCGCTTGTTCTGGAAAACAGCGCATAATCATTTCGTCATGATGTCGGTAATTTTCGAATTTTCAGCCGAAATTTGTCTCAAACGACTAGGTTGGACTCACTGATGAAGAATCCGTGGTCAAATTTGATTCTGTCCGTCAGGCCGGCCGCTGTAACTTTCGAAAAGAAGGACCAAGAGTCTTGAAATTTTCAGGTTAGGTTAAGATCTTGAATATCTCGGTTAGGTTCCTTAAGGGGCCAAATCTGCCGAATGGTTTTTGTGCTACAGCCATTTGAAATTTTGATTTTTCAATAACTCAAATTTTTTTCATCTGATTGAAATAAAACTTGGTTGTAAGATAAACAGTGTCAATGAGAAGAATTATCCATGGAAAAAAACGAAAAGAAAAATCATTTTTTTTTTTGAAAATTTTTATATTTCATTGAAATTTCACTGAAATTTCCAAGTCACCATTTCGCAATGTGAACAAGCGCGTAAAAGCTGACTTCACGTCAGTGTTTTTCTATATTTTGTTTGGTTCAAATTATTTCACTTTATTTTCTCTAATTTCTCATTTTTCATTGAGTCACCGAAATAAATTCAGTGGCATATTTTCAAATCTATTGAACCTTAACTAGATGATACTGAATCAGATCACTACTCTTGTGAACAAAATAAACCCATTAAGGCTAATATTTGCATTCTGAGAATTGCAGCTAAGAATGCAAATGGTTCAGTAACTCACGCTGAAGAAATCCTGACATTTTTAGATCTGAATTAAGTTGACATTGTTTTTGAGACACACTTAACCAACCGAAAAGTTCTGAATGCCATTCATACAACGGCAGTTGAAATCCAAATCAACATTTGAAATCCGCAGTACCCACTACGACACACAATCGCAGCGGAAACGAATAAAAAATTCTTCAGCACTCCTGGAATCAGACAAATTGTATGCGGTGACTGGAATACCAAGCATACACAGTGGGATTTCGGACTTACAACCACCAAGAGCAGTTACTCACTTCGATCTTCGACTGACAACCATTGTGAACACTTTTCAAACAAATTTTGTTGGCCCACATTCTGGCTAACAGAAAACGAGGAATCTACCTGACCTGGATTTCTTCGTACTGAATGTTTTCCCAACTCGAAATTGCCTACTAGAATTTCTTTATGATCTGGTCAGACCATTCTACTTTTACGGTGAGCCTGAAGAGCAAGCCCATAAAAACGAGAATTCCACCTAAATAAGCCCTGAAACGTACCAAATGGAAACCTTTTAGGCTTCATATTACTGAAAAAATTAGCAATATTAACAAATCAACGCAACTAGATGAATCAAATAAATATATCACCAGTACCATATAAAAATCAGCTTGTTACTCCGTTGAACTCACAAGAAGTGTCTAATTCTTCGAGCAGCTCTTCACATACGGAATCTAATAGCTATAAAAAGAAGACCGGTCGACTAACACGGGATCTCTCGGCAGCACTTAGGAATGCTCAATAATTTGCCCTTCAAGGACTATGCTCAAAACTACAACAGATCACAGCCTATGGAATGTGTATGATCAAGCAAAGAAAAAGCAGATTCCTTTGCCTGACGCCTGTCGAAGGTAGTTAAAGAACCACAAGGAACACATTGGAAAACAAACGATGTCACAGAATTTCTAGAAACACCATTCCAATTATCGTACCATATCGAAATTAATAGCTCCTTAAGAAGCTCCTGAATACGTCTTGAAAACTGCACAGATTCTTGAAAAGATACTACAGGATACCGAATTAAGCGTACCTCCCCTTCTCATGGAAATGGGCGACGTTATTATAGCTTTGTTTTGGTTCCGAGCTCGAGAACTGTTCTGAACTCGAAACCGAAACAAACCCAATGATTCACAAAGCCGGTAAACCACTGTACGAACCAGCGTCAAATAAATCGATTAGTGCTTCCAATCGCAGGAAAAATATTTGAAAGGCTGCTTCTGAGCATAAATCTAATCACAAATCACTAATTGTTCGTTTAATTTTTCATCGAATTTCTAGAAAAAAGAATCTCCACGAAAATTTGCATACGCCTTCCTGATGGTACTTAATGAGTTAGCGTCACAATTCAATTGCAGCAAAAAAAAAAAAATTAACGGGAATAATTATTCATTTCCTGGTTCAACAGAATCACTTCTGAAGGAGAATACCAGATATATCCTATCTAAAAAAATTTTCAATATTTCGGTTCATTGTTTTCAAAGTCGTGATGATTATGCTGGTTGATTAGTTATTGATTATGTGTTTCAAAATTCAGATGGTACATGTAATTATGTTTTTTTCAGGAACTCATAATATGCCCACCACTGCCTGCACACGTAAGTAAACATTAAACCAATTTCGACAAGGCAATCAATAATCAGTCTGTTTATGGAGGAGTCTTCAGAATTTCAGTACTATGTTATATATAGTCTCTGAATCGGTTAGTAAAAAAGGAATTTTTTCGCTGTTTACAGATGTAACTCGCGGCAGCTCGTCTTTTATTTATAATTAACTTGAAATAAAACTTCCGTGTTGTGCCTTAAAAACCCAGAAATAAAATTCGTTCGAATACAACACTGTACTTAACGAACGCAGGTATATACACAGGTAGGAAGCCATTGGTTTATTTTTAACATTTTTAACTCATATATTTATTTATTCCATAAAGGATACAAAATTCTTACAATTTATAAATGATCGAATAATTCATTATCTGAATCTGCAATCTCATTTATCTCAGTATCGTAATATGACACGTCAAGCTCAGATGTTTCAGACTGAAAATCTAAAAAATAAATGAATCTATCGAAAAAAATAATTTTTGTTATTGTTTGATTTAAACAAAAGAATTATTTTTATACCTATAATCCTCTAGAAGTTCTAGTGATGGATCGCCTTCGAACCAACCAATCAAACTAATATTTTTCATTAACTAATTTGTAACGAAGCTTGATCTTAAGAACTACTGCATCAATTTTGATTGGCATGATGACATACTCGACCCACCTACATTGTCCATCTTAACTTTAAAAGAATCGTCTGCAGTGCTAATAAATTTATACTTCTTCGAAATCGAAAGGGTTCTTGGCTCGTCGATTGATTTTATTTTTTTCAAGCCCTATAAATGGAAAAAAAATCCATGAAACTTATTAAATGTATTATTTTGCCTACTTTCATCTGCAAGTCCAAGGTCAGCGAAGGTTTTTTGAAAAGCTTCGGTTTGCATAATTAACTGCACAGGATTTTTTCACCCTTCTTGTAGTGAGCCGGGTTAAATTCGCATCCATTCAAAGCGTTCAGCCCTAGAAGAACATCGCAAAGAGAATTTCCCAATTTTTCATGCATTTTACGGACACGGATCATCCCTTGATGATTTCCAGTCCCAACTCCTATCCAAATTGTCTACGAACTAGACACATTTTTCATGTTCCCTAGCATAATAACGTGATAGTCTGTGTTCGAGCACCTTATCTAAATCTTTTTCGTATCAGGCTCGTCATGTGCTTGGCAGGTTATATTCTCATTAATATTTTTATGTATTATCTTAAACAGCGTATTAGTAGCATTTATCAAAGTTTGACTGTCAAAACGCCAAAATGCGGTACTAATTCATCATAACCCCACTGATTAATGATGAATTTTGTGAATGCTATTTTTAATTCAGAATTACGCACTTCTTCCGAAAAATCTGTGGTGCGTTTTCGTTCCGGCCCAGATATAATATAGTCGCGCTTTTCAGACTTTCCTCGCGAAGGTTGCTCGCAATCTTTTTTTGATGGCGTGGAGTATCGATCGAAAACTATAAGAATCACTTGTGCATTAAATTTTAAAATCCTTGGTAAAAATTCTTCCTAAATTATCCCAACATATATACATCGCTCGTGATATTCAATACCCATTAATATAAACTCAAAATAATATAAATCTGAATCAGTTACAATTGATGACGTTAGATCACTCTAGTATATCTATATCATTGTAGAGTTTTATTTATTGAAAATAAACTGAAACTAAATACCCAAGAAAAAAATATTACTTTCATAAAATAAAAGACCGTTATCGACATTCTATTTCTTCTAATTAATCAGTGCTGCTTTCGAATAATATAGTCGTTCAATAGCGAATAGGTGAATTATTTAGGGTTGGAATTTTTTCTACTTAATTGAGTACTTAGTCAGTCTTTGAAAAAGTCAAATGTAAGATATTCAACTTCGTAAATTGTTTTTTTTTAGCATTTTTGGTTGAGATTGCGAACTGGTGTGGCAAATGAATCCATCTGCTGCCATCCTATTGCTATTTCACTTCAAGAGGTCAATTTTTAAGAATCCATTGCTTCAAAATACAAAAATAATCACAATTTAAAAAAATATTCATGTCTCATCACGAATCAGGAAATATTTTCATGAAAATTATGAACATCCATTAATCAGTCAAATTCGATTTCCGTAGAAAGTACGAAAGTGGGAGGCTGATGTGACAAGCTTTCATATGAGGTATGACACAACCTATATTCCCTATTCAAAATTTGAGGGTGGGAGCCACCCAGTTCAGGGGGTGGCTATTTCACCAATGAATTATGCGTCAAAAAGTGTCCCTCTCCAAACAAAAATCGACCTGTCTCGGCGTTTTCAACGAATGTGGCCAATTCGCCCGTTAATGGCTCTGTTTCGTTTTCAATGGCCCACTCTGTATAAATCACCAGTGGACAAGACTTCGGCACTTTTTCATGAATTTGTTCTATGAGACAGGATGCAGAATTTAATGCCTGAAGTTACCCTTCACACTCATTACACCAATAGCAAACATAAGACAGTTATAATTCCTTTTATAGCTTATTTTTTATCAGATTTTTTTCAAATCTAGCAGCACCTTTCTTTGCGATATGTTTGTCATATTTCTCCCAATGTACATTTTTTGTTTCAAAGCCGTAACATACATTGCAGGGAAAGTATGGAAATTGAATAAATAAATAAATAAATTCATACTTTTTAGGTTTGAAAATGCTTAAATTTTGGTTCTCGAATGCATTGCCGTAATAACAATTCGAAACTGGTCGCACTGTGTCTTCATTACATTTTTGTTTGAATAATTCGTATAGATGACTGACTCTTGCTTTTGAAAACTGGCTTCAAATGAAGGTTTGTAGATTGCTTCTAGAATAATGTGAAGGAAGCTTTGGTATGTTTCCGAAAAATTTTCTCAAATGGCCAGCTTGAGTATTAACTTCTTCATTGACTGTTGTTGTTGATTTCAGTTTTCCCATAAGACTGGTCTCAACTCTAATTGCACTTAGGGGTATACCAGCTTGGCTCTGATTTATTCAGTTGCAAACCATGCGTACAAAACTTTGTTTAGCTTTCCAATCCAGTTCCTGCCGAAAATTATTGAAAATATTCTTTCTGTCATCTTCTTTGAACGAAGAGCAAGAACTCTCAGCGCTTCTCCGGCAAAAATCAGATTCGCTTTTAGATCCCATTTTTCTCTCAGTCCTTGGTACCCCTGAACTAATAAAGTTAGGAGCCTCAGAAAAACACTTCACAAACTGTGGTTTATTTGTTTCAATCGTTCACAATTGTTACACAAAGATGATCAATCACAAAAAAACTAATATAATAATATTAACAGTTGTTGGCTAAGAAACAACTTATCTGTCCTTGTCTAAAACAAAACTGGCTTCACTACCAACAACCACAGAACTTATACTACTCTATGTTTTCCTCTGCGCAGAAGGTACTGAGTTGTGCGGCTTGCTAGGTTGTAATATCAACGTAGTATGCTGCCACACTGAGCCAGCAGTACTAACGTTATCACCCCCTCCCAAACTGAGCACGCAACAACTTTTACTAACTTTGGATTCCACCTGACTCTGTCTTAATGAATAGAATAAAATAAATAGATACATATATAAACAGAGATACTTTTACATTCACAAGTCTTAATATGAATATACTTGAAGCTAAACTGTCGAGTCAGTGGGATTACTTGGTATTTGTTACTGCAAAGCCAAAGAACAGGGTTTCTCGAAGCGAAACCAAGCTTATACTGTACAAATGAGTAAGTTTGCATTCAGGGACCGAAGACCCTTCTAGCATTTTTACTTTAACACTTTGTCAGTTCCATATGACAAATAGTATAAGACCCATTAATGTGAAACACAACAAACCAGATTATTCATCCTGTCTAATTATAGAACTCAATATGATAAACTGGAATCAGAATGTAACTCATCAATGCGAAATACACTGAACAAATAGTTTATGTATGACTTCACTACAGTGAACCGTACACACAATTAATCTGAGAGTATAGTCAACCATGATAGGCACTAACTATAGCTCAAAGAACTAAACAAACTAGATCCATTTTTATATGGCCAAATGGACCAACTTGTATACCATATACTGCGCATCTCCCATCACCAGGGACCAAAGACCCTTCTAATGGAGGATACTAGTATTTGCCAAAATTATATTTCCAGGGACCGAAGACTCTTCCAATATAACTCTGATAATACTTGAACTTTCACTGAACGAATACTAGGTATTCATCAGTCAAAACAAAACAAGTGCGTGCACATTTTATCAACAGAATCAGATAGTCACTAGTAACTAGTTGGTCACGTAAACTACAAAACTTTGACACTAGCAAATATTTTGTGAGTATATCAGCTATCTGTTCATTAGTATTTATTTTGATTATATTAACTTTTTTCTCTTCAACATGTTGACGAATGAGAAAATACTTTCTCTCAATATATTTCAATCTACTTTTACTGGTGCTGATCAGACAATTTTGTCTTGCAGCTTCATTATCCTCATATACTAGTACAGGATAAATAACAAGATCTATAATTTCTTCAAGTAACTGGGATATAAACAAAACTTCATTCACAGCATGAGTTAATGCAATGAATTCTGTTTCTGCCGAACTGCAATAGTAGCCTGGAGCTTAGAGCACCATACCACTGGATTTCCAAAGGCAAATATAACAAATCCAGTTGTTGATTTTTGACTAGATTTGTCTCCAGCAAAATCAGCATCACAATAACGAGACAAATCTGGTGTTCCATGGGAATATTTCAGACCTATTTGAGAAGTTTCTTTCAAATATCTGAATACCCTCTTTACCAATGTCCAGTGATACTGTTGCGGATTTGACTGAAAACTTGACCAATAACTGACTGCGAATAAAATATCAGGTCTAGTGAATAGACTCAAATACAACAAAGGGCCTATGGCTTTCTTCTACGGAAAACTTGCTTCATTCAAACCCTCAGAAGCTTTGTGCTTTCCTTGAGGCACTAACGGAGTATCCACTTTTTTACTATTCTCCATTCGGAACTCTTTCAATATACTGTTGATATATTGTGTTTGGTGGGGAAATAATTCATTTTCAGACTTTCTGATTTCCAAACCAAGAAACTTAGTTGGAAACCCAAACTGTTTGATCTCAAAACGAGATTTCAATACATTCACTGTATCATGAATAAGTTCAAAGTTACTGCCAGCTACCAAAAAATCATCGACATACACCAATATGATAGTTATTTCACCCTCATTCTTTTTGGAATACAAACAGGGTTCTCGTAAGTTCGCTTCAAAGCCACAGTCACGAAGATATTTATCAATGGTTATAAACCATCACTTTGGTGCGATTGTTAAATCATACAAGACTTTACGCAACTTACAAACAAACGTTGTTTTATCAAGACTTATACCATCAGGAATGGCTACATATTTCAATCTATCAATATCACCATATAGAAAAGCTGTTTTAATATCAAGTTGTTCGATATGCCAATTTTAAGCAACTGATAATGCAAATATCAGTTCGGAATCGTGCATCTTACGTGAATGACAGATGATTATTTGCTGGCGGAAAATAAGAAATAATATGGTCTTTATATTATATCTTGCCGGTTTACCAAATGAACACCTGGTATAGTGTTTAAGGATCTCTGTTACAGAATAGTGTGAGTGCTGTGACTGTAGTCTGTGTCTTTCTGGCTGACGGCCGCCTCGAAAATCCCGAGCACAAAAGTTTTGGATTGAAAGAAACATCCAGATCGCCACATCGCTCTCGGCAGCCTGAGACGTCTGCGGCTTACGTCGGACTGTTTACATTGTTTATTAACTCCAGATAGCCATGAATATAAACCGCGTCGGTCAGTTGCAGATCAATTGTTGCTATCATCCAAGTCATCTGTCATCCTTTATACCTCCTATTCAGGAACACTTTGTATACTTCCTCTATGGATATATCATCCATTTTATATGTATCTTTAAATTACTTAAACCTATGATTGTTGAATAAGTAGAAATTAATAAATTAATTAATAACTACCGAGAGAGCAGGCGTTGGAGACGTTGTTTCTTTAGAACTGTATTTTTCTGTATCTTTACAACCTACAACAACTAAGCGAGCCTTGCAACTTCCATCGTCTTTCACTGTGAATACCCATTTTAAAGGGATGACTTTCATATTCGGTTTTCTATTTACTGTATTCCAAACAGAATACTGTTTCATGGAAGAGAGTTCTGATTGAATGGCTGTTATCCATTTACTTCTGTTTAAACCGGTGGTGGCTTCATTATAATTTTCTGGTGTATTACTTGTACTTTGAATCAAACTATCATTAACGAAACCAGATTGACTTAAAATAAGAGAATTGATACTAATTTCCTGAATTCCTTCACTGTATATAGGTTTCAAATTCTATCTCGTTAGTGCCTTGACATCACTGAGTTGTGAAATCACCTCTATTTCAACCTCATTACTTCGTTGACTGATCTGAGAGTTAGATGTTTCTCCTACTATCTCTGCATTATTCGAAATATTATTATTTGCCACTAAATTTGATTGTATGTTTCTATGACTTGTGCTTTGACTTGTTGATTGGTGATGAGCACCTGTTTGAGCAAGCCGTTGAGACATACTCGATTCGGATGTTACTATAAGGTCATTATAAATAACTGGAATTTTATCAAGGCATAATTTGTAATTGAATTTTCCATTGAATAGCACATTACATGGAGAGATAGTTTTCTTTGTTGAAGGATCGTATAGTATATATCCTTTATCAGAAAGATAGAAAATTCGATGGGTCTGCTCCCTACTGATACAGGGGAAGTTTGTGAGGCGATAATGCAGCTGAAGGAAAAAAAATCTCCTGGACCTGATGGTATACAGGCGAAAACTCTAAAAAAGATAGCAGAGGTGATAAAAACTCCCTTAACTCACCTGATCAACTGTTGTTTCAACAAAGGATATTTTCCCAGGATATTGAAAGTTGGAATCGTGAAACCTCTGTATAAAAATGGAGATAGTTTGAAAGTGAAAAACTATAGACCAATATCCTTGACCTCTAGTATTTCAAAGATCATAGAAAAAATACTTAAAACAAGAATAATGAAGTTCTGTGAAAGAAATGATATTATTTCGCAACACCAATATGGATTCAGGGAAAAAAGGTCAACCGAGGACGCAATCCATCAGTTAACATCTTATATATATAAAGCGCTAGACAAAGGTAAATCATGCTTATGCGTCTTCGTTGACCTATCAAAAGCTTTCGATACCATTTCACATGAAAAATTAATGAACAAATTATATAACTATGGTTTCAGGGGAAAAAATGTATGATTTACTTAAGAGCTACTTAACAGATAGGGAGCAGAAGGTATGTGTTGACGGTAAGCTGAGTGGGTCCAGGTATTTGACCTACGGAGTTCCTCAAGGCACTGTTCTGGGGCCACTTTTGTTCACATTATATGTCAACAGTTTGCTGGATGTCAAGTTGAAGGGCAGGATCCTCAGTTTTGCGGATGATACAGTGCCTTTTTGTGAAGCGGATACATGGGAATCTCTGAAATCGGAGGCTGAGGCGGATTTCAAGTGTTTGGAAGAATGGCTCAGGTACAACACGTTGACTCTTAATTCGGAGAAAACCAAATACATGCCTTTTTCTTTGTACTCCAGTGGTTTATCAAATTTGGGGCCGTTGGTTGTGGGACCCAACCTGTATACTCCGGAAGTGGAGTCTATATCATATCTAGGTGTAATAATTGATCGACACCTTAGGTGGGACCTACAAATAAAAAATATAACCAACAAGTTAAGGAATATATTATATAGAATAAAGTAATTGAGAGACTACCTTGACTTGAGACATCTTCGGTTGGTGTATTTTACGTTGGTTCAGTCGCAGTTACAATAAGGCATCATTGGTTGGGGTGGTGTAAGTGACACTCACCTTGAAAACTTGAATGTCCTACACAGATGGATCTTAAGAATAATTTATAGAAGGCCACTTACATTCTCTAGTGAGAGATTGTACGATAAATCTGAGCTGCTCGATGTAAGACAACTCTTCTGTTTGAGTATGCTCGTTAATATAAAAAAATCGAAAATATCATCACGTCCCATCATACACTGCTATGAAACAAGAAGTAAAGCGAACTCTTTGAGAGTGCCTTTCTGTGGAAAGTCGATAGGGCAGCGATACTGTGAATTTCTTGCCACTTAGTTGTACAGTCAACTTCCGCCCAATATAAAAGATATTAATGGCATCAGTTTGTTCAGGAGAAAATCGAAAGGGTGGATTCTTTCTTACGAAAGAGGAAAGTTGCATGGCTTCGTCAACCAGAGATGAGGTGTCAGGATTGGATGAGGAGAGGATGGAGGGAGGAGAGTGAAGTTTATGTTAAACTTTTTTGCTGTGTCTTGAGTTTGTTGAATATTGTTCACTCACCAACTATAGGTTATTTAGGATTAAAATTATTATGGCATCACGTACAAGCGATAGCTTCTTGCTAAAGCTTCTGTGTTATCATGTTTTTGTTCACCACCCACTTTATTAATCAATTGTAGATAACTGAGTGAATGAATATAATTATTATATTATTATTATTATCTGTATATCCAACTAGGTACATTGTACTTGAACGAGGCCGTAGATTTTCACCTTTGGGTATATTTTCAATCTTTACTTTTTGCTTTCTGCTTTTGAACCAAATATTCTAACATTTTCTAAGTTTGCTTGTTTTCCAAATAATTTTTCATGAAGAGTAAGAAAATCGATCGAGCAATGTGGTGTTCTATTATATATATAACAAGCTGTTGCGAAAGCAAATCCCCAGAAACGGACAGAAAAACCTCAATCAATAAGCAAAGCCCTCGCTCTTTCTTGTAGAGTTCTATTGTATCTTTCTGCCGTTCCATTATGTTCATGCTGAAATGGTTCAGCTAACTGTAACTCTATACCAAATTCATGCAATACTCTTCGAAAAGCTGTACTAGTGAACTCTGTGCCGTTATCACATCTTAACATATTAAATAGACCAGGACCTGGAAAAATATTTTGTAAAAACTGTGAGCCTGACCGCAAATTTTTGAATATTTCTTACTTCCGCCTCATAAGGAATATTTGTGAATACCGTGAATAATCATCAACAACTATTAAAATATACTTTTTCTCACTAAACTGAGTTGGTGGATTTACAAATAATAAGTCATGTATTATCTGACATGGATTGCACGTTCACGTTCCTTCAAACATAGCTTCTTACTCATTTTGACTTTTGAACAAACTGAACAACTAGCAGTTGTCAAATTATTTGAGAGTTTTTTTACTCCCTGCACAACACTTGGTAATTTACCCAGATAAGATGAGGAAATATGGCCCATTCTACGATGCCAAACTGAACCTTCATCAACTAATTTTTGGAACTGACTACGAGTGAGTTTTTTTTCAACCTACAATTTTTCTGACGTTCATTTCCATTGACTTTGAGATTAGAACATTTTGGTGATATTTAACTTTTAATTGATGAACATGGTACAATATCTTCAACTAGCAAAGACTCCTGATGTTTTTCACAAGATACTTGTACTGTCAACCGAAACAATCCGTCCTACACATAGAGAAGGCTGGTTTTTCCTCTAAATTTTCTAGATAAAATGAATCCATTATTAGCATTCATAACAACACTAGTTTTAAATTGAGAATTGAATGATCTAACACTCAGAATATTCTCTTTCAAACTGGGTACATACAGTGCACTAATCAACATGAGAACATTTACCAAACTGTTCTATTATAGGCAGAGTTCTCTCTCCTAAAGCAAAAATCTTGTCTGTTTTTGAAGCAATTATAGGCTTTATAATGAAACAGGATACTACATGTATTCACAACATGGTGTGATGCACCAGAATCCACAAGGAAATTCAACGAAATAACAAACTTCTGTAAATCATACTGAAATTTACTCGTTCTCAAATTTCTGCAATCCTTTTTCTCATGGCCTGTCTTGAAACAAACAGAATACACGTACCTTTTATTTGCATTCAGATTCCCTATGAAAAAGAAGGCCACACTTATGACATCGAGAAGCCATGAGCTCTACTGTTGTCATCTTTCTCAGCTTAGCTAATTGTTCACTAGTATGGGGTGAACTAAAATTTTTATTTGTATTGTTTTGCTTAAGCATCAACCTTTCCCCTCTTTCGTAACAGTTCCCCAAACCTTTCTTCTTTATCTAAACAAAAATCACAATCATCAATACTACTTTCACCACAGTGTGGACAAAGAACTGGAACAAAAATATTATTATTTTTAATTTGCTCAGGGGAGCCTAGACATATTGAACAGACACGAACAATGTCATTACCTTCTGATGTAAAACTGAAATCAAAATCCTCATTACATTCAGAACAAACAATATCAACAGTAAGAAATTAGGTTCGGTTCTGTGGCAATATTGTAGTGCAGGGTGGGGGCTACATCAAGGAATGCGCTGCGTACAAAGTCATAAGTTCTGGTTTTCTCTGGTAAAGTAACAATTATTGCATAAAATGTTCTCGGTTCTCAGTTCTCGGAATTGCTGAACGCTGTTCTCAAACTTGGACACAAATGCCATTGGGTTCATTCTTGGATATATAACTTCCTTTCCGAAATTGTCTAAGAGCTCTACCATCTTCTGGATGTCGTTTTTTCCGAACATTTGCTCCAACTTCATGAAGGCATCTGTAGCCGTTGCTTTATTCACTACTAGCTGCCGAGGACCGTTTAGAAGAGTAGCATCTAGGTACAGTCCTACTTGAGCGTCATACATTCTCTCCTCCTCGATTGTGAAGGCAAATTTGGCCCCTCCCATTGGGTACTTTAAAAACTCAGCTATTCCCAGAGTGATCTATACTCTGTTGGATGGTGGTCTTCAACATAGTCATAAACTGTGGAGTAGCGAATTTG
This sequence comes from Myrrha octodecimguttata, assembly GCA_958510865.1. Classification (NCBI taxonomy): domain Eukaryota; kingdom Metazoa; phylum Arthropoda; class Insecta; order Coleoptera; family Coccinellidae; genus Myrrha; species Myrrha octodecimguttata. The sequence continues at coordinate 347,403 of CAUEHS010001049.1, forward strand.
GTAAGGTTAAGGGTAAGGCTAAGTGTAAGGGTAAGGGTCCAAAATTTGGCTTGCTAGATCTTGACTTGGCGCCAATGAAGGAATTTGCTGTTGTTGTACCATTGCTTCAATCGTTTCCGTGTACAAGCCGGATTCTTCATCATAAATGATATTCTCCATTATTTCTCGTTGTACTGTTGGTTAGTTGGTTATCTTTGCTGAAAGGAAGTATATATTTGGAATATCCAAGATGGGTGCCAATTCAACAGATCCGTTTCAGCTTTCAAAGCTCTGTCACCAAGTTAGGATCCTCAGAAAAACACTTCACAAACTGGGGTTTATTTGTTTCAATCGTTCACAATTGTAACACAAAGATGATAAATACCAAAAAACTGTATATTCAATAATGTTAACAGTTGTTGGCTTAGAAACAGCTTATCCGTCCTTGTCTAAAACAGAACTGGCTTCACTACCAACAACCACAGAACTTATACTACTCTATGTTTTCTTCTGCGCAGAAGGTACTGAGTTGTGCGGCTTGCTAGGTTGTTGAATCAACGTAGTATGCTGCCACACTGAGCCAGCAGTACTAACGTTAACAAATAACTTCATTGGAACCCCTTGCATATCCAAGATAAGATTCTCCTTGGATTCTTCTCCGTGTGGTCTCCGTGGTTTTTCCAAATTTCGAACAAAGCATGCTTGTTACGTTTGGGGATATTAAGAGTTTCAACATCACTGATATCAAATGAAGTAGATGAATCTGTAGATTAAACGGTGGCAGGTAAATCAGAGGAAGACTGAGCAGCAACATCTCCTGAGTTTGTGTCTACAACTATGTAGGAGTTGGTTAAAATGTCTGAAGACGTAGTCGTCGTACGTTTGAAAGTAAAAATGCTAGAGCAACATTCAACAACATAATCTGAAGTTAAATCCATACTACATAAGTTTGATGACATATCAGTGATGGTTGTTGATGAATATGTATGTATGTTTCTGCGTTTGTGAAGGCTTGTGTATATAACGAAACTGATGGATGATTCTCCTCAATAGCATCAGTCACAAACAGAGATAGAATATTCCTATTCCTACTTAAAGAAAAGTATCCTCTGTTAAATCATTTTTTCCTCAACATTATTCTGTGGTGTACATAAGTGCCAACATAACATCAACAAAATAAAATAATCAATGAAAGAAATTTCCTCTCATATTTCGCTTGAATGATTTCAAGTTAACATTGATGGGTCTAAAACAATATCGATTGAATAAACTACACATTCTCATGATAGGCGATCTCCTGCCAAGGTTCGTATTGAATCTACCTTGGTCAAGTAATTTTTCATTTCCAAACATTCTCTGAGGAACGTGATGAAGTATCATAGAAGTCAAGTCAAATAAATCATTTATTTATTTATTTACAATATCATAACAGTTATTCATGATCTTAAAGAAGAATTCAGATCTGTTTCAATCCTTCGGTGCTCTTAAGGTCCCATATGATAATGAGATCTTATTTGGCTCATTCCTGTAGTGATATAAATACCAGTCATTTCGTAATGTAAGAATCTAATAAATCTAAGTTGCAATCTCTCCAACCTTTGCTTATGCACATTATAATGAAGATTCCATATAATATTTGCAAAACTGATTCTGCTGTGTATAAAAGCAAAATTTATTGATTTTATTGCTGAATCGTTCTTGAAATCCCGACATATCCTGCAAAGGTAACCCAAGGACCTACCGATAGAAGCGATGAGAGTGTCAAGGTGAGCACCAAATGACAATTTTGAGTCGAAAACCACCCCCAAATCTCTAACCCGATTTGCCGTCCTCACTTCACGACCAACCAACCAAACGATACTGAAACTCAATATTTGTATGGCTTCTATAGAATGACATGCATAAACATTCATTTACATTCAGATCATATTCATTTCGTCTACAATAGTCTGAAAACGTATCAAGGGCTTTCTGAACCTCTACACAGTTACTTACTGATTTCATTTCTCGGAACATCTTCAAATCATCCGCGTAAAGGAGGAAGTGTAAAAATCTTAGACAGCGTCCAATATCATTCAGGAATATTAAAAATAGTATTGGTCCCAACTGAGACCTCTGGGGTACCCCAGATGTAACCACGAAAGGGGCCGACCTGAATCCACTGTCACTCATAAGCTGCGTTCGTTTATAAAGATAGGAAGAGAACCATCTAAGGAGATCCCAACGCACACCGACCCCAGCAAGCTTAGACAAAAGTAAATTTTGATCAACCCTATCAAAAGCCTTACTGAAATCGGTATACAGCGAATCCACCTGAAGATGATTATCCAAAGCTCGTGAGATAAACTCAGTATAAATTATTAAATTCGTTTCAATATCATGACTCGTGAATACGCCGTGCTGATTCTTTAGTATCGATGATTTAAGAGAGTGAAATAACACATCCAATAAAAGACTCAAACAACTTTGCAAACACCGACAATTTGCTAACGCAACGATAGCTCTCAACATGACTTTTACGACCAGAGTTCTTCTGTATATATAGAAACAAGAAGCGAAGTCTTCCAAGAATCTGGAAATGTACCAGAATGCACCGATTTATTAAAAATCATCGACAATGGATAACACAAACTAGAGCCGCAGTTTTTCAGACAGTTTGAAGGATATCCATCAAAGTCTGCTCCTTTATTAGCATCCAGAGAATTTATCTCATTCAAAACCATTTCTGGAGAGAATTAAACTGAGTTTAATAGATTATAACTACTCATATCATTATGATGGTGATATTTCTGAGAGTATGGTTTATAAACACTTCTGAAAAATTAATCAAGAAAATTACATATATCTTCACCACTCTCAGCAGACTCGTTCCCATAATGCATTCTGTTTGGTACACCTCCTTCATCTTTACAATGCCTCACAAATTTCCAAAAATTTTTTGGATAAACTTCTATATTATCCTACAAATCCTAAATATACTTCTGGTAGTCTCTAAAAATATAGTTCTTAGTTATTCTTCTCATTATTCTGAATTTTTCGAGAAAGTGCATCAATCCATACATCTTCCATTTTTATGGGAATGATTCTTCATCTTCACTAGTTTCACTGTATCAGCAGAAATATAGAGCGGAAATTTTCTATTCTTAATTTTCACTTTAGGAATATGTAAATTGGCTCCTTTTCCTAGTATTCTGTATAATAGAGATGCATCCTTATCGATAGACTCATTATTGAAAACGTTCATTCAGTTATGCCTATCATAAAATTGATTAAGATCATCATAATCACCTTTTTTGAAATTATAAAAACTAGTAATAGATTCTGAAAGATTTCTACCTATGGAGTTGTTTATGTGAAATTCTACGGAGGGATGATAGTAATCAGGATCTACCAAACAAACATCACTTTCACTCAAGTCTTTCAATTCGATCCTATAGCAGAAAATTAAATCTAACATTCTTCCATCCCCACTTTTAACAAAATTGAGCTGACTAAATCCTGCGAACGAAAGTAAATCAATCATAGCACTATTTTCATTGTCGACATTTGCAGGATCTTGAGAGTTTTCACCCCTCAGCGCCAATATTTAGAGTATTCCACTCGAACTGTTCAGTTTTTGAGCGGGAACCGTTTACGTTTCGTCCATTCGGAAAAAAATGAATACTTCAGTCAATTAAATATTAATTGATCGAAGAAGATGATAGATTAATATATCAGCAAGATTATGGTAAAGTTAGGTCAAGTATACTTTTTATTTGAAATCCAAATATACCATTCATTTCTTTCTAGTGTAAAATACACTTGTATCTAATACAGTTGCAATCATCAAGTTAAGTATATGGGAAGGTTCTAATTGAGTATACGGTTGAAATTGAAATTAGGATATAATATATTCTAATTAAATAAAATAAATCACTTGGTTCGAGTAGTCTGTATACTCGGATGAAACTCATACTCTACTTAATTCTAGTCTATAATACTAAACGCGTTACAGGCAACAGCGCCGAAACCACTGCAGGAGATCAAGAAAAACTTTTGCTAAGAAAGGGTTATTTTCGTGAGAGTTTTTCTGATATTTCCGGGGAGTCTTGGCGTGATATCTGAACGTGATTAGAAAGAGGAAATTTCGAATTTTCCGTACTGCTGATCTTTCATCGCGGAAAAATCGAGAGATGCTTTTAAAAAATTCCCCAAAAATAACGAAAATATCGATATTTCCCAAAGGTGCAAAACCACAGGAAAGCATTTGGTCGCTGGGTTCAAGCTAGGTATAGTTTTTTGGTACGAACAGAAAGACGAAAGACGAAATTGTGGCGTAGCGGGCCCCTTTTTTTGATTCCCACTTTCGTATTCTTGCAGGAATGATGGAAAAAAGTGACATTTCTTAGAAAATCCGGTAAAAATTCGCCATTTCATATTCTTCTGTGGACTCGGCCGAGATCGGCTATCTCCGCCGCCTTCCGGCTCGCTTTGGAGGTAGAATTTCTTGCGACAGTGAATATATTGCAACGTCGAACTTCGAATTTCTGTCGATTTCGCGGAAAACTTAAGCATCGTAGGCTTTGACCGTCGGCAAAGATCGGGTACTTCCGTCAATATTTTCAAGCCGAACCGGCGTTATGTTTATGTCAATTGTCATTAACATCAATTCTAATTTGCCGTCAAAATAGCATCCTATATGGAAGATACATTGAAATTGACGAAAATAAAGTTGGTAACGAATTGAAATGCATTTAGAAGTATCAATCATGGTCAATACTGCCTAATTCCAACTCTAACAATGACTTTTTCAAGAAAAAGTCGAGTTATCGGTATAATTTTAGCAAGTTATTATTATAACCTTATGCTACATTCACGAGAGGAAACAGTAAGTATTACCTACAATTGGAGATACTTTAACTTATCACAAGTTTTTCCAACCTGAATATCATGAGGAAATATTTATTTTCAGATGAGTCAGATATTTTAAATGAACTGGACATTGGAAAGTTTCTGTATCATTGAAGTCATAAAGTGAAGAATGTTTAGAATGGGTTCAAGACTACGATAAGAATCAGAATGCTAATCCAGAATTCGTCGAAAAAACATCACATTGTCATACATATTTGAAATGGTAGAGATTAAGTCGACTTCAAAGGTATACATTATTATGTTATTTTCCGTTAGCAGATGCATCAAGTATGAAATTTTTGCAGATTTGAGATATGTGAGGTCGTGTTGTTGAAGTGAAATGCCATCCAAGCATTAAGCATATACAAAGGAAGAAAGCCTTTAAAGGACTGTAGAATGTTTTATGAATCTCTCAAAAATATCACTATCGTCCCGCTGAGAATTTAATATATGTTGAACCATTTGAGTTTTATGGTGAGTATTCGAATGGTGATATGGATAATATCTAATATTCTGATAAATTGGAAACTTGATCATGGCAAATTTATGTATCACATTCCTAGGTTTAATCAAGCATACTTTGTAGAAGATGGACTATCATTATGAAAAAAAAAGGAGCTCAATAGATTTTGAGAAGTGGAAATTGCAGAAATACTATGTAATCTATAGATGGTTTCAATAATATACAGCTGGTGTGGGACAAGACTGTATGATACTGTACCCCTGATATATTTATTCATAATTGTGAATGAAACAGGAATATTCAATAGATTCTTACTATTCACAAGAGGTTAATCTTCAAAAATCACAAGTCGATGTAACCTTTGATGTCAATTGATAATAGAAATGATAGAAAAGTGTGAGTAAGAAGATTACATTATCAAGCAACGTATGAAATTTTATATTCACAATAGGGAGTTAAGGTTGAGCCTCCGTATATGCTCCGTAACACTCATGTATCCCTTCCATATTGCTACATCAAAATTTGGTTGGCAAAAATGGCGTGGGGATGGAACATAACCGGGAAGGATACATCAATTAATTTACACCTTATAATATTTTTCCTAGACAAAATGGGAAGGTTACTGAATGTATAGTGAGAATCAAGCATTTTTAAGTTGAAATTCATAACCACCTACAAGTAACTACTAATTTTTCTTTATATGGGTATAATTTCTAATGTATGCATTATATGAAATGAGATGAAATATTCTGAAGTGAAATTTATCTATTCTGCAAGGTAATCTTGATAATTTTGTGTATTTCACAGGATATCTGCCATTTTCTGAAACTATTTTGAGAAAAATTACAAATGAAGTTGCACCAACAACATCAAGATAGAAGATGGTAGATAGAGGCTTATGCAGATATTGTTTGAAAACAATGTGAAACTTCTTTAATCGTAATATGCAACATACCTGATGAAGGCTATCAACTGATTAATTCTTCACATAAACCCCTGACACACTTCTCTGATGAACAAGTTTACTTGAACTCATTCATTCAATTATCTTTTCTTGGAATTTTTTTGTATCACCCAATGCATTCTATTGAACTATACTTTATTATCGTTATCAATAATCGATAAATAAAAAATTATTTCAATATGTAGTTTTGCATTTGTCCTGTTTGGAAAATATGATATCTTGGTTACTCAATCATATTTTAATATGTCAATTATGATTTGGTCATCTCCATTAATGAAACAGAAAATTTAAATGTTCATAATACCGTAATTCCTTTACAAAATGAATATTACTTCATGCTTTGGTGATTCTCGGTCGAAGAGTGATGTACTAGAAATATTGAAATTCAGTAAATTTGAGACATTGGAAATTCCTGTGAAATGAACATGTTTAGTGAATATTAAATTGGAATAGTGAAAATTTTCGGATTTTATCCAAGAAATTTTTTTAACGTTGTACAATGTTGAAATATGAATTTTTCATGCGATTTCATATCTATTCAGTATTATTGGTGTCGTCTTGAGAAATTGAATTTTCATTTTATAGTCAATTTTATGTTTGCATGTGGAGCCACGGTTAGGGTCTTTCCTCGAACTGAATTTTGACTAAATCGTGTCTGTATTTTTGTGAATATTGAGATGATGGAATTTCAAATGCGTTCATCTACGGCCGAAGGCCGGCTGTAAACGCGATAACTTTGCAAAGGAATGACTTAGACACACGAAATTTTCCGGGTAGGTTTAAAGTTTGAATTCGAAGGTTAAGTTCGGAATGAACAAAATCCGCCAAACGGTTCAGTAGATGAACGCATTTGAAATTTCATCATTTCAATATTCACAAAAATACAGACACGATTCAGTCAAAATTCAGTTCGAGGATAGACGATAACTGTGATCGAATCTTACATTAGCGACTGATTGTAAATTTATAAACAGTGTGCTTCGTTTTTAATAATTCAGTCAACTATTCAATTAATCTACTCAAAAAGGCAAATCTACCCGCTAGGTAGATCGGGGCGCTTCCTACGTAGGTATCGTTTAAGTAGATCTACAGTAAAGATTGATCTATCGCTAGGTAGATCTGGGCGCGTACTAGTTTTTCTTAATATTCGAACGAAAACAGTATATGCTCACATGAAAGGAATTATTCCCTTCATAGAAAGAGAACTCGATTTGAAACAAGTTTGTCTAATTTCAAATTGAAATGACTTGTTATTTGCCAAAAGTAGACGATATACTCAGATGGAACTTTTATATTCCTTGAAACTGGTTGTGCACTATTTGGAAGGAGAACTTTTTCTACTTGAATTGTAGAAAAGCTGCTTTCAATCCAAGGCTTTCTTTAAGTAGATGCAAGGGTATAATAATATGAATTTAAGATTTACTTCATTCTTATTTTGAACGAATGCTTTATTGATTTGAACTCAATATCGATTTCAGTTTGCTGTAAGAAATAAGTCACCTTATTCAAAATTTAACTAATCGTTTATTTCGCAGAATGTATATAGGTACATATTGAAAATGAATTTATCAATGAAAAAAAACACATAATATCATTGTGGAAAAAAGTATAACGTCATATCATATCGGTTGTTCCAAGAATACTGGGTGTTATACAGGGTGTTCAATCAAATTCCAAGCAAAATTCTCGTAGATGATGGCTGTACTTATTCTAAACATATTTTTCCTATGATCATGGATTTAATAATGGAAAAAACTCGCCCTTAAAATGGTGAAGAAAAAATTTGAACGATGTATCGAAGGCCTTACGTGCAAAGAAGAACTTCAAGTACAAGTCATCCACAATGATATAAAATCATTTTGGATGTAGCAGCGACTATCCAAAATAAGCAAACATGGTCGTTTCCTTTGGAGAGCCTGCTCTCTCTGTTCCGCGATAAGAGTAGGAATATCTCCGGAAATCTGAAAAAAAAAAATGAATATCAAACATTGTTTAGCATGATCAATAAAATTCATTACCTTAACATAAACTCTTGGATGACTCCTTGTGCTGAAAATTTTCAATAGAATGTTTTCTCTGCACACCGTCCCTCGGGGGAATCAAAACTGGAAGACTACCTCACATGAATTTCACATCTGAAAATCACATATAAATAAGATCATTGCATGATCTGAAGTATCAATTCGAATGGACTTCATTCACATTATTATTCCATTTATCAAGTGATGATTTTCTCAACTTAGGAAATGAATATTTAAGTTTCTATCATTGAATAAGTAATGGAAAACTAAAAAGCATCAAATGTATATCTGGGAATACAGGGTACATAGTTTCTGGCGATTTTCATGTCAATAATGAAATCAAGGGAACATTTCCACTGTTGAGAGTACATATTTATCATTTCTGCAAGTAATGAATGTTCGAAAAATATATAAGGACCCATGAAGTAAGTAAAACATGGTGTGCTCATCTGTAATCGTATTTACCGATGATGATATCACTTTCTTCATTCAAATTAAAAAAAAAAACTTTCAGATAACACACCATGCTTCTCAAATCATATATGTACCTAAGGCTACCTTACCTTAAATCCTTTCAGCAATTTTTCAACAGATTTGCCAATTTTCACTTTCACTCTACGGCATCACATTTGTAATATTGCGTGCATGCGTCTTAACCCAATAAAGAATGTTTCGACTAATGACGATGGAAGAAGACCCGCGCGTAGACTTCCCCACCTAATACGCCGACTCAACACGTTTCTAAAGAGGGTGGGAATTAGTATATCTCATATTTTTACACTTGGTTTCAGTGTATGTAATGAATGTTATACTTGAAACACGTAGAATATAGTTTTTATAGATATTGCATCATTTTCATTGGTCCTTGTGCAAGCTTGGATTTGTATATTTCATAATATAATACTCAATCTGAATGGATGTAATGAATTTTATACTTGAAACGCGAAGATGAATTTTGATATCATATCGTTTCCACGAAAGGCATGAATTGGCATATTCATTCTTAATTATAGTCGATATTAGTTTGAATTTGATCTCAGTGGACTGAGTTGGGTTTCTGATCAAGAATCCGTTGCCGGAAAAAAATTCTGCCCGGGTGTGTATCTCTTTTGGCGCATCCAGAGTTTGAATTTGTATATATAGGAATATTGTCTCGAAAACTGATCGAAAACGTAGCTCATCTATACCTAATTAAAAAATTTCAATATAATATTTTTCCTCTCGCTTTGTATATGAAATGAAAACAAATCGATATCTCGCTGTTACCCAGAATATGCTCGCAAAAATTATGAAATAGTTCAGTTTATTTTTTTATCAATAGCTGAAATAACTGTGGATATATGAATTTATTCTTCAAGAAACGAGAGGCGTCAAAAAGTTCCAGGCTCAGTAACACTGATAAAATATTCTTTCGAATTTTTATTATGCAATCCTCACGAAATATTGCTCACATATGCAGGTAGTAATTCTGCACTCAAATACCGATCTATAATTGAATCAGATCATTACTTTCGCAATTATCAGACAAAAAACCCAACTTGCTCATGATTTTTCACACCCAAACTAAATAAATATACTTTTCGACATGAATTTTAGACTTTATAGAGAAACATATTCTACCTAAATTATCAATAAATCACTCAATCGATTATGCCCATTAACGAACTCGGCCGAGATATTCAGAACCAGAACCAACCTGAAAATTTCTAGATCCTATACCAGTTCTGAATCTTTTTATTACCTACAACTTTGACATTTAACTTTTTTCCATAGTACTTGTTGTTTTGCCTGAAATCGAGTTAAGCCGTGTTCTACCCTTAAACACTCACATCAACCACTTCACGACCTCACATCGTCTCTAAATGATTTTTCATTAAATTTTCGTTATATTGTCTTCCTTTTCTGATGGATTCCATCCTACTATTATTTTTTTTGCTTCAAAATATTATCGACCCTGGTCTACAAAAAGACTTTGACAACGGATGATTCATCAGGGATTTCAACCTAAAAAATTATAAAGATTCTGGCAAAACGATAACGCCCTTGCTCTCCAAGAACATAGGATTTCGCCCATATAAATCGGGATTTCCGGGAGAAGTAATTCTGTTAATTCCGATATGTTTCAACAAACGTTTTCAATCCCTTCTAATATTTTAATGCAAGAAGCAGACATACATGAATGCAAGTCTTCATATGCTCTGAAAGACGATTTAATAAAATAAAATTATATATTCTGTGTCCAATGTCAGTCGAATGTCATAGATAGTTGAATACCATTGTAAACCAAATAATTTAGAAAGAAAGTTTGTTTTTCGCTATCCCCCGTGTATGCACCTGTGGTTTGGCTGGCAGCCAATACAAAATCCAAAAGAATTTTAATATACAGTGTGTCCACGGATTGGGTGCCGGTAAGGTGTAAATGACTTAAAATTTTCGAGTTGGACTCTGATATTCTGGAAATCACTCCTGCTTGGTCTCAAACTGAGATGTTGAAAAAATGAGCCAAATCAATTAATATATAGGGTGGTTTAGAACTGATTCAATGAAAATTGTTAAGAATAAAGTGTCTTGGTTTTAAAAGATATCGAGAAATTTTATTGAGAAAAGTTGTTGAGAATCGAAAGACACGGCTAAATCTCGATTCTCAGATAAATCGATCAACTTCAATTTTGTAAATAGGAACTCAATTTTCAGATAAATCAGCCTACCTTGACTTATAAGTTCATGAATCCGATACGTGAGATATTTTGTCATGATCATAAATTTAAATTTTGACACAATTTTTTTAACAAGGTTACTTGGTACCGTAATATTTGGCCAGCGTTCATGGAATTGTCCTATTACTCCCTGATACGAAATGTCTGCACCTAAACTGTAGCACTCCACAATAAACACTCTTTGTTCTATGCTCAACATATTTTTAACTGGAAAATTTTCGTTTATGACGAATAACATTTACGTTTCAAGTCACGTCTGGCATTTGTAACCACGGATATTATCAAATATTTTCATAACCTATTCACAAAATCAAAGGTGATCGATTTATCTGAGAATCGAGATTTAGCCGTGTCTTTTGATTCTATACAACTTTTCTCAATAAACTTTCTCGATATCTTTTTAAACAAAGACATTTTATTCTTAACAATTTTCATCAAATCAGTTCTAAACCACCCTGTATATTAATTGATTTCGCTCATTCTCTCAACATCTTAATTTGAGACCAAGCAGGAGCGATTCCCAAAATATCAGAGTCTAACTCGAAAATTTTTCGTCATTTACACCTTACCGGCACCCAATCCGTGGACACACTGAGATGGAGGGTGCAGGAGATATACGTATTCAAATAGTATCTAAATAAGTAAACCAATTATTCGCAAACCGTGGGTTTCACAAAGCTTGATCGTCCGATCAACGCTTTGATATTCTATGGTGTTGCTGAAAATGAACTGAAATGGAGCATAGAATTGTCAGGATCAGAACAATCACGTTAATCATAGCTTTGTGAAACCCGCTATGAGTGTTTGTGAAGTATTGAAATAAAATAATGATAGCTTTGGGAGTGAACTATCCTATACTCTAATTCAATCTCGTTATATTCTTGATTTTGAGTAATCGACATGTTTCCAGTAATTATACCATTTATTGTTTCTGAGTATAATAAACTTCATTTTAGTATATGAACCTATAGTTTCATCAGATTGATTCAAGAATACAAAATAACCCGATATTCTTGTTTTTATACAATATAAACTTGAAGTAAGTGTAAATTTTCAAGAATATTGCGATTGTTGTTTTGAGAATAGTTTTCTTTCCGTGCATAAATCAATAACTTCTCCATAAATAAAAAACAAATGAACGAAAAGATTATATTCACGGTGATGACATCCCCTCGACAGAGTTGATATCCTTTATGACCATTATCTGCGATACATCAGATTTTCTGCAAAAAATTGTCCCATCCTTTATCAAAGCATATTTATACTGCTTCTCTTTAGCCGCGAGCCGAACTTGCTGGTTAAAACTTTGTTAGCGACTGTCAAATGCTCATTGATGTGAAATTCATCTGAGATTCCATTCATAGTCATCTTCGGGGAATTCGTAATGCGTTCATTTTTAGCTGCCAGAAAAAAAACGTTTTCTAACGCCCCTAGATACGAATCTAACTATTTTATTTTTCACTTGTTAGGAGAATTTTGGTGAGTTTGAACCCTATAGGAGTTATCGATGATTGAGGGAGTCACCTTGCAATCCATATATTCTCCCATTTTCTCAATTACATGAATAAGATTCTCATCTTTCTTTTCAGGAATGCCCTGAATTGTTCATACAAGATACTCGTTCGAAATCGCTGAATTTGGCCTGCGGGGTTTCCAGAACAGAACGGAGCCTCTTACTCTCACCACAAACCTGATCGGTCTTTTTGATACAATCATTCTGCTTCGCAATTTGGCTTCCGAAATCAGAAAATTTATCGCTACAGAAATTAACCGACTGAAGGAGAACCGTTGTTCCCTGAGGCCCTATTCTTGAATGTGAGAGAATGAACGTTCTCTATCGTTCTATCAAAAATGCACCACGTTTCCTTGACAACAGCGTCGACACGCCTATTTGCTTCCTTCCCTGATTCAAGAATAGGGACCCTGATCTGTCGCAGCTTCGCGCGAATTTCCTGAAGAGTATGTGATGAGTCATCATCCCTCACGAGTTGCTGCGGTGGTATTGCCCAGATTGATCATCAGGAACGGGAATTCCTACAGTTGATACAGGTCCATGATACTCCCTCTCAACAATATCAACACACTTTCCGTGATGAAATCGGGCTCAAATACCGCCACATTGCAACCCAGGGGTACTCCGACTAACTGAAATGTCGCAGATCTTACACAATTTCTCCGCAGTAATACCACATAGAAAGAAAACATGTGCCTTTGAAAAAAGACTAAATAGCCTATCTATTGATATAAATGAAAAAAATTCAGTTTAAATTAGTCACTTTGAATTCGGAGAAATATCAGAGCTCTCGAAAACACTTGCACGCACGACGACACCATACGATCAACTATCGATAACTTTGATACCATTTACATTCAAGATGTCTAGAAGTTTTTCAACAAAATAATCTGAATTAATATTTGAACATTTTCCTTCCATTATAGCGATCTGAAATACAGGTATTTTGAATAAGTCGTAACTCATAACAATCAACAATGTCGCTAAATATTATAAGTCCTATATAAAATTTCGAATTTCAACATGCAATGGGAGATATTTGATGGAAATTTTCTAATAGAAAATATATTGAAAGTAGATATTTTATATTCAATTATAAATGGCAATATTCATTCCCTACCAGAAAGTTACTAAATCGCTCAAAAACAAGAAATAGCACGAAGTATCGTGTAATTATGTGCGCCCAACCCACAGTTCTTCACAAAAGAATGACTTACTTCTTATACGCACTACAAAATGACTACATGAGATAATATGTATTGGTTTGAGCTTTCCACCTATGCTCTTTCCATAAAAATATCGAATTCTACAAAGCGAGATAAATACGTTTTTCATCTCTCTGCCGAAATCGAAAAGACTTGAGGATTGCCTGAATTCTGACTTACATTTTCATAGATTTAGGGCGACTATATATGATTTGCATATACTTCTCGTTGAATTTTTTTGAGCTCTCTGTTTTGTTGACCTATCTTTGAATAATAAACTGTTAAAACCTACCCATATATGAGTATTCTCAATCAATACATGTGATAATATCTTAGCAAAATGTATCTTTTTATGTGTGTTTGAACTATTTGGAACGAAATGCATAGATTCATGAGGTGAAACGTCTTAAGCTTCAACAAATTTTGGCTTTTTCGGGTGAGGCTGTAAATCAGCTGTTATTGCACGCCTTTTTCTTATTCGACTGTTCTGATGATTCTGCGTTACTCAAAGTCTCGTTTTTGTGTCTCGCGTCAGGCTCAATGTTCTGAAAAATAATACCTACGGTATCATGCAGAGTATTTTTTCCAGTTGGCGTTTTCACGTATCGATCAAAATTTTTCATACGCTTATCCTGTACAAAGATTCGCTTTTCTTATAATATATTCAGGACATATTTTAGTTTCGTCATTGGACCAATAAGTCGCCCCACTTTCGATTTCTTCAATTCTTGTGTAGCTACAACGATGACTATATCTGGTTAACATCTCAACAAGATTCCTGGTACTCGTGACGTTTTTAATTGTTATGGCTAACGTTAGATATTTTGCTGTTTTCAATCTGCCGCTAGTAACAGCATAAATAGCGTCTTCACTGAAAGATTACTCAGCAACTTAGCAACAAACAGTAAAAGTCCCTCAGAAACTTTGAATTTTTGAACATTCGCCATGGATTGAATTTTTTGTTTTTGAATTAGATGAAAGATTATCCTCCTCAATCTGCACTACTATTTTTCTTAAGAGTAATGCTGCTCACTAAATTACATCTACATTCAGCAGAGATTCCAAGTCTAAATCCTCTAAATTTACCCCAGAATATGGCATGACAAGTTAACAATTTTTAACATGGATTATTTTCATCTGGCCTTTAAATATTTCCAGTAAATTTTTCTGCGGGTACCACGGTAACATCTATATTTTCCTTGGCTCATTCATTCCCAAGCTGCTCGATAAGCATACGTGGCAAAGGCGGCTATAATATTTTGTACAAACGTACTTAAGTTTTCATATGCTAACTTATAGCAATTTCTGTGGCACGATACGCTGGTTTTCACTTTCTGAGAATACATTAATTGTCGCAAATCCTAGCCAATCGAAGATAACGCGGGCGTCGTCTCTTTGGCGCTTATTTGAATTGAATTTTCGCTATTTGAAGTTTGACAAAAGTGTCATCCTCTCACGTTGTGCACAAGAAGTGTGTAATATATTTGTGGTGTACTGTAAATTGTACTGAATACCTGTTTGTATTTCAGTAGACTTCACAGTAATAATAATAATACATCAATTCAGTTTATTGCACTGAATCACTATTTGATTATATCATAAACAAACGGAAAGTCGAAGTCCAATGAACTAAATTAATTAAATAGACAACTCCAATGCTCGGATGGAGAATTATGTTCATGAGTTCAAATAGACTATATCTAAAGGATCTACTGCGATGAAGTTTACAGTTACGTCATTCATTGAAAGTGCTGAATTCGGGGCAATCACACAAGAAGTACATTATATTAATAAATCACACGTTTCATATGTTTACCGGTTGTTACGCATATAAACGATAAGCCTTCTTGATAAATTTATACTCAGATTAGAGCACGTCGAATTGTCTTTCAAACAGCATATTTCTTTTTGCGATCTGATGAATAATTAAAAAAATATATAATTGAAGTCAAAAGTTCACAGTGGGTCGATTTCTATGCACGCAAGTGTTTTTTAGAGTTTATTCTATGAAATTTTTAGAAGTTTCTAATTGAACTCCCAAATAATTGGTATGTCTTGAAATATTCTACTTGGCACATTCCTATCTGCAAATCGCTTAAGAATCTTTATTTCAACAATGATTCGATTAATAAATTTTCCGAATTTCTGTCAAAAAGTAGTCGATGGAAAGTGTAGGTTATTACATCAAAGGAAAAAGGAACAGGAAAACTATACAATAATCATATATTTGAAATTGTTCATACTATGAACTTTGAGCATATAATTTCGCTAAAAAATTAATACTCGATTATTATATACACATCACATGAATCCTCACCTTCAAAACATCATATATATTTCACAATTCCCAAGCATCTTGAACATCAGCAATATTTACTACACTTAAGCTATAAAAAAAAACTACCAACAATCTTGTAAGATAAAGATATTAATTCTTCACATAACTAAAAGATATTTGAAAAGATCCAGAAAATGATGAATGTAAAACGTGCAAGAAAGTTTTAATTATCTTTCGGAAAATTCATCTACTTTCTATGGCCATACAAGTGTTAATCTCTGCATTAATTCTGAGACAGTAATCCCACATCAATACTCTATTTTCATTCCAAAAATAATTGCTCAAAACGAAGTACCCATTCCTCTTTAATTCACATTCTTATAGAATAATAATTAATACTTCTGCAAATACTGGAAAGAATCATTTTCCCCTTTGTTTTCTGAATGTCTGAAATAGTTTTCTTTCAATGCATAAATGTTGTAGGCTCAGTTCCTTTCAAAAGTTTTCTCATTTCCTTCATAATTTTTTGTCTAACCTCTACCTTCTTGATTTTCAATCTTCCTTGAGCGTTCCAATTCATTATAACATTATTATAACGTCCGAGAATTGAAGTACCTAGGATCATCGTCAGTCAAATGTTTTTGCTTCAATTGGTCCACCAAGTCTAGATTTGAGAGCTATAAAAAATTATTTGATATTTCCAATTAGAAAGTAAAAATGCAACAGGTAATCCCATGTTATTTTCATCCTTCAGTGAAACCATTGTTAGTTCCCAATCGTTTAAATATGTTCCATGAGTTCCATCCACACATCTCATCTTTTTGAATTCTTTCAGTTTTTATTCCATGACTCAATTTATGTATGCTACAGTAAAATCTTCTTCTCAAGTCAGGATAACATTCACCTGAAATACTTACTTCCACCACCTTTCTCCATAAGCAGCACTTATGTACTTACCAATTCTTTTGAATAAAAATGCATAATTTTCTCCCTTTCTATTCCATTCTTGAACTTTCATTATATTTGCTACCATATCCTCAGGATTCCTTTTAATGTCTATGTTATTTTTCCGAAGTAAATATGCCAAATCTCCTCTATATATTAAATTGAGTCAATTAACTTTCCATCCTGAACATTTCTAGGATCTTGAATTATTCTTTCGGTTGTTATTCCTGCAGCTTATTTTTCAACAAAACGGTTCGATTGAAACTTTGACAGTCTTGTGCTCTTATCAGAACATCCTCATGCCCCATAGATGTGTTTCCAGTAATGTTTCTTCAAATAAGCCTAATACGACGAAATGAAATCAGATTAATACAAATTTATCAATAGTTAATGGTTATTACCATCTGTCGAAATTTTGAGTGAAAATTATATTCCCTGAATATGAATACTTCCTCCGAGCTTCACGTCACGTTCAACACAGTTTCTTTCATACATCGAAATTCCACACAGTTGATAATCCATAATCACAAGTATTCTACGTATCCCTATAATTGTTTATGTTAGAATGGTAGTGTACAATTTCTATCCCCCTTCTTAGTTTCGATAGTCCAAACAAAAGCATAATCAACATTTCTATTTTCCTCTTCTCAACAGGCTTCAAACTCTTCATGGCTTATAGAATTGATAACACTCTGTGATTTTCACGCAGCGGATATTTGTCAAATGCTTATTCGAAACATTTTAGCATGGGAACTTATCTCTCTAATCATTGGGACAATGATAACACATAATATTCAGCATACTATCCACTTTTGGAAAACTATGATTATGTATTTTCCGAAGGTGCCTCATTTTATTAGATGTGCTGGTAAACTCCTTTCGACATTCTTCGCAAATAAGTAGATTTACTCTGCAAGAAAGCCGAAATTTTATCAAAAAACTATTCTATAAAGCAAAAATCAACTTACCCCATAGAGTCCATTATCAAAGGGAAAATCCGAAATTGTATAGTGAAGGAATGATTATTGAATAATAATTAGCCGGGAATATAAAATACAACAATTGCTTCTTCAAAACGTCAGAAGGTTAGATTCAAGGTGAGAGGTAAATAAAAAGCACTGCCGTGAAGGCAGCAACTTTTGCGCGCATGTTCAATGTAAATGACCGCTTCAGCAACGAATTTGAACATGCACGCTAAAGCTGCTGCCTTCACGGCAGAGCTTTTTGGAATTCTTCACTGATAAATTACTGGATTTCAATTCGATCAAATCTGTATTTTTGGGAATATTGGAAAAATAAAATTTTGAATGGGTATATCTACGGAATCATTAGGCGGATTTTACCCATTGCCGAATTCGACCTTCGTAATTAAGCCCCAAACGTACTCTACAAATATCAAAATTTTATTTTTCCAATATTTCTAAAAATTCAGATCTGATCGAATTGAAATTCAGTACTTCATCGGAAAATATAACCTTCCTCATTTCGACTTTTACCTAGTTTACAGATTACTTAAAATAGACTGTCAGGAAAATTAATAGCAAAGTAGTACAACTGCATAATAGGAAGGGACTGATTTCTTTATTTAACCTTTCTCGTAGAAGCTTTATTTCTGTTGGATTTTAACCCCCCCCCATTGGATCTTACCAAAAATAGTTCAAAAATATAATGGTAGGGAGTACAAAAAAAGAAGCAAACAATTTCCAGAAAACAAAAGTTTATTCAAAGAATTAAATGTTTGATTTCATTTCTTTTTTCAATCTCAGCCGTAAAATCTTATTTTCTATTTTGGCGTTTGCTAATTTTTGCATATAGTACCTATCTTTAGGCGAGGTGAAATATTTGAGTTTTTTTGGGGTTTTTTTGGACAGTGGCACAGGAGGTACAGGGATTTTCTTCATGATGGGTTATGATAGGGTAGGAGTTGGTATTTTCAGAGTTTGAAGGAACTGCGTCTTCAAGGGACATAGGATCATCCGCTGCTAGGATAATAGGAATAGGTTGTGCTGAAAAGTAATTTATATTAGTGAAATGCAGAACACATGTTCAGTCAATTGTCTGGAATCCTGAAACATAAAATATTTTGTATTTGAAATGAGTATCACGTTCGGTATTTCAAATAAATCTAATATGATTAAGGCAGGTAAACACAGTAGGAGATAACTAGTAGTCGGTATCCTAGGTAAGAACGCAATCTACGAGATATCTCCTAGTTGGCAGTCAACGTATTAACTTCTTCGGTTTGTCAAAATTTTAATTCAACCTTACCAAAATTCCTGAGTTTCTGGAAATGCAGATAGTCTATGCGTTTGGATGAACTCACCAAAATATGAATTGGCATCATCGAATGGATTATCCAATGGCCTTATATTCTCCCCAAGGAGCGCTATCAATCTATGATATGATATGATATGATATGATCAACTATTACAAGTTAATACGTACATTTTCCAGGGCCACATCTTTCTTGATTTTTCTTTTAATATTCTCGTAAAATATTTTCAATTGAGTGGCAGTTCTTGGGACTGATGATAAAGAATTGAAAGTTTTAGCCACATCCAACCAAACTTCTTTTTTGGCCTCCCAACTAACTTTATTAGTCTGTTTGCATTCGATAATGTCCTTTTTTCTGGAAATACAGGGAAACAAGGATTGTGTAGGTAGGTTTTGGGACAGTTCAAAAAATCAATTCAATTCTTTTCAGCAATTTAACAATACATATTACTTACGATTCAACTATTGACAGAAGTACACTTCTGTCCTCGGCAGTGTAATTCTTTCCTCTTGAGAACTTCTTATTATTATTATCCATTTTGTTAGTTGCCACTTTCCCAACAAAATAAACGCGAGACGCAGTCGGATATAACAACAATAAAATAACCTTACTCTGAACTATTTCTATGGTTCCGTTGATCAGAGGTCGGTAAATGCAGAGTTGTCAGATTGTTTTCCTTGATTAACTAATCAGAAGTTTTGACCGAGTGATAAAGTTTTGTGAAACCCAAATTCGTTAATCAGCGAATTTAATTTGACAAGGCAATCAGTTGATTGACGGATTAAGGAATCTTTGTGAAACCCAGGGTTAGTGTAGTATATGACGTTACAATATGTACATCATTCTCGCTCTATATTAGATATGTATTCTGTAGACAATGAGAAACACATGTGTGAAATATTGAATGAAAAACGTTTCATCCGATTAAGTGTATAATTATTTTTATCACCATCAAGGACACCTCACTAAGCATCACTCTGATCGTCCAGAACATGAAATTTCGCCTTTCGTGTAGCACGAGGCACCTTCACCGTCACAAAGTAAACTCAGGTACTTACTCTGTTACAATGCTGGCTCGGCGGTTTCCTAGCACGGCGAAGGTGCTGGCACGGTGCGATATGTGGCCTTAACGTTAAAAAGTCTCGTTTTTCTTTATCTCCGTAGCAACACTCGACCGTGTGTTGACGAGGGCTCGGTGCGGTTAAGTGTGTCCCGGCCTTCACAGACCTTCAAAATTCAGACCCAAAATTGAGTAGATCGTAACACAATAATTCTGAAAGAAGCACGCCAGCCACTCGATTTTTGAAGAGTGAGTTTGACCTTAATTACGAAGGCCGAATTCGTGAATGAGTACAATCCATCCAATGATTACGCAGATGTGAGAGATTTTCTAGAAGCGACCTCAACATAACGGAGTATCATGAAAGTTAGAGATATGTGAAATATATGCAGAGTTGAGAAATTGCTCCACAATTAATAGCTCTTCTGTTTCAGTTTTTGTTCGAGATAATTGCGGTATTTGGTATAAGAAGATTAAGTCTTCCTCCATTCAGTGGTGCTGCTTGTTGCTGATTTCGTCCCAATTTGTGGACTATAAAAATTTTAGTTGTGTTTAATTTCATTAATTTCTAGCAGAATTGAAGTTTTTCGACACTATCAGGAACATCTGTCCAGCAGATATCGTTCTTTACCGCCGATATTGTCATTTACCAAGAAAGTAATGAAGAGAGGACGTGGAAGTAAACGATAATTATTTTGAATGTGTCCCGTGCAGAAGACCAATTCACGCCATCCCTGCTTGTTCGAAGGTGACTGCGTCGGAGATTAAGTACATGCAATAAAAGAAGAGAATTTTGAAGTTTCTCTGCGAGGATTCCACTATTGCTCTGCACCAAGTTTTTGCACTCATGTAGGCTTTCGCCAACCTCAAGGCAAAGGTGGAAGCTTTGAAGGCAAGAGAGCCAAGTAATGTGTCGGTCTCTGAGGCGGTGCAGAGAGGGCGGTCCGTGAAAAAAATGTAATGATCTTTGAGGAGGACAAACAAACTGAGAGAGGGATATCGTACATTAGGAAGTGAAGCGTTTTGTGCAGGGGATTGATCGGGCACATTTTAAGTCTCTTCGTTTGGGAGAAAATGATAACGGGCAGCCAGCAAGACCCAGATTGAAGCTTATTTTCCAGGCAAACAAACTGGCAATGGAGATTATTGTCAGATTCAGAGAAATGAAGTTATTGGACAGGTTCAAAGACCTGTTTATTACTTCACATAAAAATCCAAAGCAAATGGTTTAATACCTTCAGGTTAACGCAGGGCAACTGAAGGAGATTCAAACATGAAAATTAAATAGATTCAAAGGGAGCCTAGAATCGTTTCGGAAAACCTGTAACAGGGTCGGAGTAGGAAACACCTTCCGTTAGCTGTAACTACCAGAATGTTACAGGACTTAATACCCACGAGTCTACAGGTTTGTTTCTTCAAGAGTGTATTATATCGTCTTTGTATCTAATACGTGGCAGAAGTCAAACGTGTTTAGTGCCCAGCTGTTTGTTTATGTGGTGTTTAGAAATGATAGAAACATTGGGAGTAGTGCGGTTACCCGCGGTGCCGGAGTTTTGGTTACCATCAGAGATTACGCTGATGAGCTCGATTATTGCTTCGCAATCACAGCCTTTTGTATGTATTCGTCTTCTTAGTTCCTCCTAGAACTAATTTACTTGATATCATCAACCTACTGAACTGCTCAAGACATAACAGTGCCTGTATGGTAGCGAGATACTTATATAAAGAGGTTTCAATCAACCCGAATTCGGGTATGCCAAAAGAGGCGGTAATAATTTCACTTCATCTTGGATAGATTCAACTAGCACATTGCTAGCTTTAACGATTTGAAACAGTTTAACAACATTCTGAACACATCGGGTATACTCTTATATTTGGTTTTTCCAGACACTGTGCGGCATTAATAAAGAGGAAATTCTCTCACCTTCACCAGACCTGCCCCTGAGATTGACTCCCATGAAAGCATCACCAAATTTAATTTCCACAGGGGCAATTTTCCGTTGTTTTACTCAATAATACTTGCGGACTGGTCGGTTATTGTTGAACACTCGGCCTTAACCTTGCCGTCCTGTGTCCTTGGTGTCCTGAATATTTTCGTACGGATTTCAACAAGAAATTTAAGTGGTATACCAAGGAAATAATTGATCTTATCGAATAAAGGTCGTGTATATTCCGAAGACTTAAAGTTCACAATACAGATGGTTGGAGGGCTAGGTTTAGGGAGCTACGGAGAACAATATTCATAGATCTCACACTGCAATTAGAGCTGATCCGTCTACATTCTGGCCCTACGTTTACAGCAAGAAGGGGACATCAAGAATTCCGGGTTTTCTATAATATATTTGAACAATACTGAATATGACAATCCATCTAGCATAGTTGATGCGTTTGCTGATTTTTTTCGAACTTTATATACCATCAAGGTATCCCCATGGAAACCCCCAACCTGACTTCGGGTGACTCGGTATATCTCAGGTCCTTCACGAAGAATGAGGTTCAAAGCAATCAAAAAGCATTCAAACCAATGGCGGAATTCAGAGCCTGGTTCAGAGGTATTGTGCTTAGGCCTTCTCTAGAACGTTGCAGTTTGTCTGAAGCTTTGGAGAATGAGCTTCAGGGGGATTTTGCAAGGTACATCTTTAATGATAATCATTTCGCAGATCAAGACATGCTACATAAGCAATCCCGATTGATCCCCTCAACTCTTAACCATTCCAATCACATTCAGTTGAAATAGAGGTCGTAAAATAATCGTGAAGCGAAATAATGAGACAGCCTTCTTCAAAGAATAGTACTCTTCTTTTAAATTGATCTCATGTATGATTGTACCTGATCGAAGTATTTGAAATTTTTGTAGGTTTTATAGTTCATCGTCAGTGAAACTTGGAACTACTGTTTTAGTCCATCGTTTGAGCTCCTATTCACCCTTTCTACTACCCACAGACGGGCGAAAGCTCTTTCTCCAATATCTTCGTCACAGCCACTTTTGCCCATTCCAGTTATTTTAGCACTCAATCCTTATAAATCTATGATAATAATAGGTTTGTTCGTTGTACCTGCATGAACTACACTAACTACACCAACTCCACTGACTTCCAATTCTCAGTGCAGCTGAGTGTAGTCACAGATAACTGAATGAAGTGTAGTTCAATATGTTCTTTGATTCTCACAGAATACAAATATATGATAGATGATTTTACGCCACTCCAAGATAACATAATTCTATACTTCTTCTGTTTTCGCTACCACTTCGAGGTGATGTAGATTTGTCATAAAGTTTTCCTAAAGTCGTCAGGGACAAAAATTCTATTTCAAATAACAATATGATGAAATTAATTTCGTCCAAAAAAAAACCACACATAAAGAACAAAACACGTCCAACCAGGATCCAGAGACAACCATAGATATCTATGATTATGAATTACATTTACGCATAACCATCACAGAAGTAACCTCCCTCTATGCACCGCACACGTAATCTGTGACTACACTGACTCCCAATATTTCCTCAACGAACAGAGTGCAAGTTTACAACAAAACACATCGAACATAATCAGTGGAGTGAGTGTAATTGGTGTAGTTCATGTTGGTACAACGAACAAACCTAATGATTGTTAGTGAAAGGAAGCTCGGATAGTTTACCTCTTTTCTAGTGCCTCCAACCTCTCGTTCGCCCCTTCCATGCGTTTGGTCATAATGACCATTTGCTCTTTCAGGACTGTGCATCCCGCACAGGAAGTTACCTAAAATAACAAATTTGTTATTGGTGTGAATAGGTGTAAATGAATATTTAAGTTATTCTGAACGTTTTGACAAAACCAGAGAACGTTACAGTATTTATGTATTTCTGAAAGGAACAAAACTAAATCTCAATTGGATAATGGCACCTCAGGCAACTGATGCTGCTTCAGTTGATGCTGCTGCATCGACTGATGCTGCTGCGTCGGATCCTGCAATTGAGATATGTAGAGGAATTCATATGGATCAAGATGATTTCGGGCACATGAGCGCCACCTACGACTGGCCCGAATAAACCACAATCGACTACTTCGAACACTCAATCGAGCATCTGATGCCGTATATCAGTTATAAAGAGGCGAATGTTCAACTTCCATGTGTACCAAAATAGTGAAATTAAATTTCCTCAATCATGTGATCTAGGGATGTGAGATCGCAAGATCGTTGAGGCCTGTTCGAAATCAACAGGTTCCATGAAAAACACATCTCACTGAATAATCAAACGGACCTGAACCGATTCCCATTGCTGAATGTGTTTAGAATAATCTGCTGGAATTTCTATAGAAATAAATCCATGTGAAAAACGATTCTGACCATAGGCAAGATTACAGGCGTACGGAGAATCCTATCGATTTGAAACTTGCATTTCAAAATGCGAAGGTCAGGTTCGTTAGTGGGCGAAATTGGGTAGTTGAAGCCATTTGAAATTGTGAGGTTATTATTTCCCCGATATTTCCGAACCTACCAGAAACATTGGATTACAACTCAGCAGTTAGTTGAAACATAACTACTAATCTTCAAGCTATCATTTTCAATCAAGTACTAGATTTCAATTCGATTCAATCAGTGATTTTGAAATACTGGAAAAAAATAATTGAATGGTTATTTCTACGGAATCATTGGGCGAATTTCACACATTTATGAATTCGACCTTCGTAATTAAGCCCCAAGCAGGTAAATGTGAGTTTGGCGGGGTCAATACGTGAAAAAAAGATGACCGCTTTGGCAACGAATTTTAATGAAACAATAATCACGAAATTTTGCAAGTTGTAAATCACCGTTTTCAAACTAGCTACCAAGCTATATAATGTCTTCTTGAATATATATCCGCATGTTGAGTTCACATAAATAGATAGAACTGAAGTTTGCCAGCTGATGAACAGTTTCAATCCAATCGCTCAAAGAGTTTTTGAGATATTGAGCAAATACGCTGAAATCCATAGAAGAAATGTGCCAAATTTCAGTTTGATCCGATTATAATTTTTGGAGATATCAGGAATAAGTAGGTATGGGATTATTTTGTGGTATTTCTCTGCTTTCATTGTTATTTCCGATGGCTTTTGATGATTAGTTGGACAAGGCTGATGCGAAATCTTGTACAGTGATTTTATCATTCAAATTCGTTGCCAGAGCGGTCATATTTTCACGCACCTTTTCCTTCTGATGGAATAATGGAAGAAATTTTTCCGAACAAATACCATATTTCGATATGATCCAACCTGTATTTTTGAAACTTTTGGGAAATTGAAAGTTATAACGAATATAACTGCATAATGATAAATTTTACCCATTCACGAATTCGAAAGGAAAAACTTAGAAACTCGATATTTGTTGAGTAGTTTTTGGGATCTATTACGAACATTGTATTTGCGATCGGGTAAAATCCACCCAATGATTCCGTAGTATCCCACACTTTTCGAACCCTTCTACCTACTCTTGATCATCTTGAGAAATGAATGGGACTCTACGTTGGTGTTCGCAACGCAAAATACTTTTATATGCATCAGTTTAATAAAACAACAATTGAGCTATTCGGTGCGGTTCTCTTGTTGAAGGAAACAGAATGCCTAAGAAAAACTCCAAAACCGATATTCATTATAAAATAACACCAGGAACAAGTTGTAGTAATTGGTGAAGTCAGTTATGCTCCGGTAATCGGTGAGATCCAATCTCTAATGAATGAAACAAAGAACCACGAAGGTTGGCCAACACATAAGTTTCTCTTATAAAACTCATTTATGGAAATGGTAGCAGTATGAACAATATATAACTGTATGGCTATGTCAAACGTTGCAGGGTTATTGGACCTTTTATGCATAACGAGAGATCTAGGCGCCCATAAGTGGTAATCAAACACACAAAGCACAAGTTAATTGAGTTAAAATGATACGAACGCTTCCACTATGCAATCCATACAATATATCCGTAGTTATAACCAAATATTTGATAAATATTATAACAGTTCAAAAAGTAAGTCAATATAAAAGAGACCTACTTTATAATAAGCTGGAAACAACTATAAGTACTAAATGCACAAAATGACTGCCTATAAAATGGGCCTTTTTTTCGTCGTAATTCCGAAGAGGTGCTATATGTACTTCTTGTTCCTTGCGGAATTTAAAAGCTAATGATCATTGCCGAAGTTTCTACTTTCTAGGTTAGTTTCTCGACCAACGAAAAACCAACGTTCCCTTCAATGATTAAGGGAATCACGGTATAGCACATGGGCGTAACATTTAAATATAGGGAAATCTTATTATTTAAAACCTGGTACAGTACAGTAGATAAATTGATTAAAAATTCCATTATTCCAATATTTCCAAAAATACGAATTGGATCGATTTTAAAGCTTGTACTTGATTGAAACATTTTTTGATCAGGCAGTTAAAGTGAGTTTGGCGGGGTCAATAAGTGGAAAGATGACGGCTTTGGAAAAGAATACAAACATGCGTGCAAAAACTGCCGACTTCACCTCAGTGGTTTCCTACAGCTTTCGTATTCACCATATTCATCTTTCAAAAATTGATCTTATTATAAGAACACCATATATAGGGTGAGTCTTTGAGTTATACTTTTTAACTATAGATTCCTTTCCTCACATAAAACACTTTCTTATTTGCCATTTCGCCAGATTCGGCTCAGGTAAGTATTTCTAAGCATTTAAATATTTCTCAATGTGCTATGTTTGCAAGTTCAACGCAGATATGACTCATGGTGATCCGCATTTCAGAATGATTAATATATTGCTTGAAACTCAGAGAAACCTGATTAAGAAAACTCATTCAGTCACTTAATTCTCAAGATTTAGTGTGATCCGCAATAAAGTGGGCGGAGTTTAATTGAAGGCCTTCATTAGCTCAGGGAGGATCCACAAAAGTAAGGAAATTTCTCGAATTCCTATCAGATTTTAAAACATTCAACCTCGAATATCTGGAAAACGATGGGTTCCAGGTGATATTGTAAAGAATAATTAAGTATTCTGAAAAAAATTGTAAAGAATAATTAAGTATTCTAAAATGGATAAAGCATATCTGCTTTCTTCATGTTGATAACTCAAAGTTTTATGAATCGATTAGTGTATAACTAGCAAACCGATTTAAGTAGGATAAAAGTGATTACTGGAGAATATGTGGCACAGTTATGGAAAACTTCACATCAAAATTCATTTCATTCAAAATAACCATATCAGTGCTACAAAAGCAATACTGATCTTTTGGAAGATTTTCACAGCCATGATATTTTAACTGGGGCCGAATCTGAAAAAAATTGAAAATGAAAAATGTGTTTTATTGGATGGAAGGAATTCACGATTAAAAATGATATAAAACTCAAAGACTCACCCTGTATATTAATTTTTAGTCTATCCTTGGAATATAAAAACCAATACAAACCTCTTCACACATCGGAGGTTCTTCTGGAGGCGGCATCAAAGCCTGGAACCTGAAAATATAGAATACAACTTTAGAAAAATGATAACTTTCATCCAATCTGATTTGGTATATGAAATGAGTTTGATCTAGTCGGTTGCGTAATTTTTTTCTTCAACCTAAAACTCGCAACATGGAATTGAAACGAACAAAAGATTATCAGCATACTGTAACAGAAGTCTACAAAGCACAGCTCGGTAATTCTCTGCTTTTCTTCGTCTCTTCTCAGAATTGTTTTTCTATTATTTCTTCTGAATGTCGAACAATAAGGTTCAGCTTATTTATTAGGTCAAATTCAATTCAATCCTGCCGACTGACCATTATAACTACAATAGCTGCAGTGCAGTCATCCAAAATTGTCCAAAATTAACATAGACAAAAGGAGTAATATCTGTCGATGAGTCCACAAATATTCCACCTTAACCTGAGCTTAACATCCAATCAACCAAATCCCCAGCACAGAAGCGATGTCCAACGAATTCGGTTACTGCAATTTCACCGTCATTGCCGATCATCAGACCTACTTACCTTGGAACCAGATGGGATTCTAGACACACTTGTCCGACACCGCTACGAGCGACGGTCCTCAATCCTTCCTCAGTACCCTTCTAAGCGCGGTGTGTTTCTCGTTGTCGATCATGCTTTAAAATTCCAAAAAATTGATTCGACTCTAGAGGAAGAAGATGAAGAGGAAAATGTGAGGAAACAAAGATGAGGATTTAGGAAGACAGTGAAAAGAAATCAAGACCTATTGAGGAATATTCCAATACTCTGTTTCCACGTCTCATGAATGATGGAATTCCGATACTTACAGCCGGTTTCACAAAGCGTTGATCACGGTTAATCAGGGAATCAAGCGCTTAATCGGCGGTTGAAAACCAAATTCTATGCTCTATAATCTAAATTAATTGGCGTTTAAGGATTTGACGGCTCCATCAAGAAACTGTTGATTAACGACCGTTGATTGCCGATTAAGCACTATTTGGGTTTCACAAAACATTTTCAAGTCATGATTAACATAGAAACTCCACTTGATCGTTGAATAAGCTTGATCGGACCAATTTGGGCAATCAAGATAGTTAATCACTATTTGACTTTCTCGTGTATCAGTGTGGAATACTGATTTAAAATGTTTTCAGACATAAGTTCATCATCTTCATCAGACGAAAATAATGCAAATATTGTATTACGGAGATACAGAAAAATAAGAGATAGGAGCGATCCTTTCCTAGATTATAATAACCAGGAATTTAAGAACCGATTCAGATTTAACAAAAATACAGTTATGGAGTTGTTACATAAAATTGGACCAGAAATTGAACCACGTACTAAAAGGAACAAATCAATTGATGCGAGGTCTCAATTATTAGTTGCTCTACGATTTTATGCAACCGGTGGTTTCCAAATGACGATAGGAGATCAAATAAATATAACAAAAGCAACAGTATGCAGGATACTGAAGAGAGTATCAACTCAAATCGCTCTGATGAAACCGGAGTACATTACTATGCCAAAAACTACAGAGGATAGACTGGATGTGGCTGCAGGGTTTTATATTATGAGTGGACTTCCCAGAGTTCTAGGCGCTATTGATTGCACCCATATACGCATATCTTCACCTGGAGGTGTAAATCCTGAAATCTATAGAAATCGAAAGGGCTACTTCTCCATAAATGTGCAGGTCGTATGTGATTCAAATTTAAAAATAAGGCACATAATAGCCCGATGGCCAGGTTCTGTTCATGACTCCACCATTTTTAACGACTCCCCATTAATTGTCGAATTGGAACGAGGATGTTATGGTAACAGCTACCTGCTAGGTGATAGCGGCTATGCTTGTAAGCATTTTCTCCTTACCCCAGTTCTAAATCCAAGGACCGAAGCCGAGAGGAAGTATAACCAAGCACAAA
Organism: Myrrha octodecimguttata; assembly: GCA_958510865.1. Taxonomy (NCBI): domain Eukaryota; kingdom Metazoa; phylum Arthropoda; class Insecta; order Coleoptera; family Coccinellidae; genus Myrrha; species Myrrha octodecimguttata. Next base: position 377,068 of record CAUEHS010001049.1, read on the forward strand.
TTAAAGCAAGGAATACCATTGAGAGGTGTTTTGGAATATTGAAGAGGCGATTTCCTTGCTTGCACTACGGTCTGAGGAATAAATTGGAAACCTCACTGACCGTTATTGTAGCTTGCAGTGTGCTCCATAACTATGCTTTGGCTCAGTTCGACAATATGGATGGTTTAGAGGAATTCAACATCGATGTCATGGAAAATAACATCGATCCTGGTCATCAGAACATAGCAGTGAGAAGTGCTTTGATATTGGACATTTTTAGCAGCTCTTTCGTTTCGTGAAGACATAAATTGTCCCTGTGAAGTTTATTTTGATATGGATGCATTTGATGATACCTGGAACATACTTCTGATATTGATGTGATCTCCTATCATCATTTGGAAACCACCGGCTGCATAAAATCGCAGAGCAACTAATAATTGCAATTTCTCATCAATTGATATGTTCCTTTTATTACGTGGTTCAATTTCTGGTCAAATTTTATGTAACAACTCCATAACTGTATTCTTGTTGAATCTGAAACGGTTCTTAAATTCCTTGTCATTATAATCTAGAAAAGGATCACTTCTATCTTTCATTTTACTGTATCTGAGTAATTCTTCAATATGTTCTTGTTTATTTAAATTGTTCAAATGAATCAAAATATACAGTTGAAATTACAATGAATTTTGATAACTGTTGCAAACTTGTTTGTAAATTTTAAAACGCAATGTGCAGTTTCTCAGTAATATTATTCACGATACGAATTAATATTCTGTAGGTTGAAAAAATTTCCCAAGAAGTGTAAATTTCGAATGGTATGATATCAGCAATTTTCTCTCATTTCCCTAAATTGAGAAATTTTTTTCAAACATGTAACATTAATTTTCAAAATATACTCATATCAAAACTATTCAATGGAAATTTATCCAATATTCATATTACTGACCCGTAGGCGATCTATCTCTAATCTTCCTTCAAAAAAATATAGAAATACAGAAAGATTCACTTTGAAATAAGAAAAGGTATCTACAACATTTCAACTACATGCAATAGCTGGCTTTAAAAACTCTAAAGACTAGGGAAATTATATGATCACTAACATCTCACATTGTGCACTTGTACATTCAAATTAAATTTTCATCATAGAACTAAGGAAATTTCCTCATTTCGACTTTTACCTAGTTTACAGATTACTTAAAATAGACTGTCAGGAAAATTAATAGCAAAGTAGTACAACTGCATAATAGGAAGGGACTGATTTCTTTATTTAACCTTTCTCGTAGAAGCTTTATTTCTGTTGGATTTTAACCCCCCATTGGATCTTACCAAAAATAGTTCAAAAATATAATGGTAGGGAGTACAAAAAAAGAAGCAAACAATTTCCAGAAAACAAAAGTTTATTCAAAGAATTAAATGTTTGATTTCATTTCTTTTTTCAATCTCAGCCGTAAAATCTTATTTTCTATTTTGGCGTTTGCTAATTTTTGCATATAGTACCTATCTTTAGGCGAGGTGAAATATTTGAGTTTTTTTGGTCTTTTTTTGGGGTTTTTTTGGACAGTGGCACAGGAGGTACAGGGATTTTCTTCATGATGGGTTATGATAGGGTAGGAGTTGGTATTTTCAGAGTTTGAAGGAACTGCGTCTTCAAGGGACAAAGGATCATCCGCTGCTAGGATAATAGGAATAGGTTGTGCTGAAAAGTAATTTATATTAGTGAAATGCAGAACACATGTTCAGTCAATTGTCTGGAATCCTGAAACATAAAATATTTTGTATTTGAAATGAGTATCACGTTCGGTATTTCAAATAAATCTGATATGATTAAGGCAGGTAAACACAGTAGGAGATAACTCGTAGTCGGTATCCTAGGTAAGAACGCAATCTACGAGATATCTCCTAGTTGGCAGTCAACGTATTAACTTCTTCGGTTTGTCAAAGTTTTAATTCAACCTTACCAAAATTCCTGAGTTTCTGGAAATGCAGATAGTCTATGCGTTTGGATGAACTCACCAAAATATGAATTGGCATCATCGAATGGATTATCCAATGGCCTTATATTCTCCCCAAGGAGCGCTATCAATCTATGATCATCCTCAGTCAGGGATGAACTGAAGTTTCCTCCTCCTGTTTTAAGTATTTCTCCCTGTAATGTAGGCAATAATGATATTTATCACCATGTAGTCACACATTGGTAGATACAAGCAGTAAAAGAACTGCAAGAATTTCATATCCATTCATGTATGAATGAATAATGGCTCACATTTTCCTGTCTTGCTCTTTGTTTCAGCTCTTTGAGTTTCTCCAATTCATCTCCTTCCCCAAATTCCTCATTGTTGAGAATATCTTTATACCTGTCCTTCTACAAATTAATATATTCACAATATGATCAACTATTACAAGTTAATACGTACATTTTCCAGGGCCACATCTTTCTTGATTTTTCTTTTAATATTCTCGTAAAATATTTTCAATTGAGTGGCAGTTCTTGGGACTGATGATAAAGAATTGAAAGTTTTAGCCACATCCAACCAAACTTCTTTTTTGGCCTCCCAACTAACTTTATTAGTCTGTTTGCATTCGATAATGTCCTTTTTTCTGGAAATACAGGGAAACAAGGATTGTGTAGGTAGGTTTTGGGACAGTTCAAAAAATCAATTCAATTCTTTTCAGCAATTTAACAATACATATTACTTACGATTCAACTATTGACAGAAGTACACTTCTGTCCTCGGCAGTGTAATTCTTTCCTCTTGAGAACTTCTTATTATTATTATCCATTTTGTTAGTTGCCACTTTCCCAACAAAATAAACGCGAGACGCAGTCGGATATAACAACAATAAAATAACCTTACTCTGAACTATTTCTATGGTTCCGTTGATCAGAGGTCGGTAAATGCAGAGTTGTCAGATTGTTTTCCTTGATTAACTAATCAGAAGTTTTGACCGAGTGATAAAGTTTTGTGAAACCCAAATTCGTTAATCAGCGAATTTAATTTGACAAGGCAATCAGTTGATTGACGGATTAAGGAATCTTTGTGAAACCCAGGGTTAGTGTAGTATATGACGTTACAATATGTACATCATTCTCGCTCTATATTAGATATGTATTCTGTAGACAATGAGAAACACATGTGTGAAATATTGAATGAAAAACGTTTCATCCGATTAAGTGTATAATTATTTTTATCACCATCAAGGACACCTCACTAAGCATCACTCTGATCGTCCAGAACATGAAATTTCGCCTTTCGTGTAGCACGAGGCACCTTCACCGTCAAAAAGTAAACTCAGGTACTTACTCTGTTACAATGCTGGCTCGGCGGTTTCCTAGCACGGCGAAGGTGCTGGCACGGTGCGATATGTGGCCTTAACGTTAAAAAGTCTCGTTTTTCTTTATCTCCATAGCAACACTCGACCGTGTGTTGACGAGGGCTCGGTGCGGTTAAGTGTGTCCCGGCCTTCACAGACCTTCAAAATTCAGACCCAAAATTGAGTAGATCGTAACACAATAATTCTGAAAGAAGCACGCCAGCCACTCGATTTTTGAAGAGTGAGTTTGACCTTAATTACGAAGGCCGAATTCGTGAATGAGTACAATCCATCCAATGATTACGCAGATGTGAGAGATTTTCTAGAAGCGACCTCAACATAACGGAGTATCATGAAAGTTAGAGATATGTGAAATATATGCAGAGTTGAGAAATTGCTCCACAATTAATAGCTCTTCTGTTTCAGTTTTTGTTCGAGATAATTGCGGTATTTGGTATAAGAAGATTAAGTCTTCCTCCATTCAGTGGTGCTGCTTGTTGCTGATTTCGTCCCAATTTGTGGACTATAAAAATTTTAGTTGTGTTTAATTTCATTAATTTCTAGCAGAATTGAAGTTTTTCGACACTATCAGGAACATCTGTCCAGCAGATATCGTTCTTTACCGCCGATATTGTCATTTACCAAGAAAGTAATGAAGAGAGGACGTGGAAGTAAACGATAATTATTTTGAATGTGTCCCGTGCAGAAGACCAATTCACGCCATCCCTGCTTGTTCGAAGGTGACTGCGTCGGAGATTAAGTACATGCAATAAAAGAAGAGAATTTTGAAGTTTCTCTGCGAGGATTCCACTATTGCTCTGCACCAAGTTTTTGCACTCATGTAGGCTTTCGCCAACCTCAAGGCAAAGGTGGAAGCTTTGAAGGCAAGAGAGCCAAGTAATGTGTCGGTCTCTGAGGCGGTGCAGAGAGGGCGGTCCGTGAAAAAAATGTAATGATCTTTGAGGAGGACAAACAAACTGAGAGAGGGATATCGTACATTAGGAAGTGAAGCGTTTTGTGCAGGGGATTGATCGGGCACATTTTAAGTCTCTTCGTTTGGGAGAAAATGATAACGGGCAGCCAGCAAGACCCAGATTGAAGCTTATTTTCCAGGCAAACAAACTGGCAATGGAGATTATTGTCAGATTCAGAGAAATGAAGTTATTGGACAGGTTCAAAGACCTGTTTATTACTTCACATAAAAATCCAAAGCAAATGGTTTAATACCTTCAGGTTAACGCAGGGCAACTGAAGGAGATTCAAACATGAAAATTAAATAGATTCAAAGGGAGCCTAGAATCGTTTCGGAAAACCTGTAACAGGGTCGGAGTAGGAAACACCTTCCGTTAGCTGTAACTACCAGAATGTTACAGGACTTAATACCCACGAGTCTACAGGTTTGTTTCTTCAAGAGTGTATTATATCGTCTTTGTATCTAATACGTGGCAGAAGTCAAACGTGTTTAGTGCCCAGCTGTTTGTTTATGTGGTGTTTAGAAATGATAGAAACATTGGGAGTAGTGCGGTTACCCGCGGTGCCGGAGTTTTGGTTACCATCAGAGATTACGCTGATGAGCTCGATTATTGCTTCGCAATCACAGCCTTTTGTATGTATTCGTCTTCTTAGTTCCTCCTAGAACTAATTTACTTGATATCATCAACCTACTGAACTGCTCAAGACATAACAGTGCCTGTATGGTAGCGAGATACTTATATAAAGAGGTTTCAATCAACCCGAATTCGGGTATGCCAAAAGAGGCGGTAATAATTTCACTTCATCTTGGATAGATTCAACTAGCACATTGCTAGCTTTAACGATTTGAAACAGTTTAACAACATTCTGAACACATCGGGTATACTCTTATATTTGGTTTTTCCAGACACTGTGCGGCATTAATAAAGAGGAAATTCTCTCACCTTCACCAGACCTGCCCCTGAGATTGACTCCCATGAAAGCATCACCAAATTTAATTTCCACAGGGGCAATTTTCCGTTGTTTTACTCAATAATACTTGCGGACTGGTCGGTTATTGTTGAACACTCGGCCTTAACCTTGCCGTCCTGTGTCCTTGGTGTCCTGAATATTTTCGTACGGATTTCAACAAGAAATTTAAGTGGTATACCAAGGAAATAATTGATCTTATCGAATAAAGGTCGTGTATATTCCGAAGACTTAAAGTTCACAATACAGATGGTTGGAGGGCTAGGTTTAGGGAGCTACGGAGAACAATATTCATAGATCTCACACTGCAATTAGAGCTGATCCGTCTACATTCTGGCCCTACGTTTACAGCAAGAAGGGGACATCAAGAATTCCGGGTTTTCTATAATATATTTGAACAATACTGAATATGACAATCCATCTAGCATAGTTGATGCGTTTGCTGATTTTTTTCGAACTTTATATACCATCAAGGTATCCCCATGGAAACCCCCAACCTGACTTCGGGTGACTCGGTATATCTCAGGTCCTTCACGAAGAATGAGGTTCAAAGCAATCAAAAAGCATTCAAACCAATGGCGGAATTCAGAGCCTGGTTCAGAGGTATTGTGCTTAGGCCTTCTCTAGAACGTTGCAGTTTGTCTGAAGCTTTGGAGAATGAGCTTCAGGGGGATTTTGCAAGGTACATCTTTAATGATAATCATTTCGCAGATCAAGACATGCTACATAAGCAATCCCGATTGATCCCCTCAACTCTTAACCATTCCAATCACATTCAGTTGAAATAGAGGTCGTAAAATAATCGTGAAGCGAAATAATGAGACAGCCTTCTTCAAAGAATAGTACTGTTCTTTTAAATTGATCTCATGTATGATTGTACCTGATCGAAGTATTTGAAATTTTTGTAGGTTTTATAGTTCATCGTCAGTGAAACTTAGAACTACTGTTTTAGTCCATCGTTTGAGCTCCTATTCACCCTTTCTACTACCCACAGACGGGCGAAAGCTCTTTCTCCAATATCTTCGTCACAGCCACTTTTGCCCATTCCAGTTATTTTAGCACTCAATCCTTATAAATCTATGATAATAATAGGTTTGTTCGTTGTACCTGCATGAACTACACTAACTACACCAACTCCACTGACTTCCAATTCTCAGTGCAGCTGAGTGTAGTCACAGATAACTGAATGAAGTGTAGTTCAATATGTTCTTTGATTCTCACAGAATACAAATATATGATAGATGATTTTACGCCACTCCAAGATAACATAATTCTATACTTCTTCTGTTTTCGCTACCACTTCGAGGTGATGTAGATTTGTCATAAAGTTTTCCTAAAGTCGTCAGGGACAAAAATTCTATTTCAAATAACAATATGATGAAATTAATTTCGTCCAAAAAAAAACCACACATAAAGAACAAAACACGTCCAACCAGGATCCAGAGACAACCACAGATATCTATGATTATGAATTACATTTACGCATAACCATCACAGAAGTAACCTCCCTCTATGCACCGCACACGTAATCTGTGACTACACTGACTCCCAATATTTCCTCAACGAACAGAGTGCAAGTTTACAACAAAACACATCGAACATAATCAGTGGAGTGAGTGTAATTGGTGTAGTTCATGTTGGTACAACGAACAAACCTAATGATTGTTAGTGAAAGGAAGCTCGGATAGTTTACCTCTTTTCTAGTGCCTCCAACCTCTCGTTCGCCCCTTCCATGCGTTTGGTCATAATGACCATTTGCTCTTTCAGGACTGTGCATCCCGCACAGGAAGTTACCTAAAATAACAAAAAAGATCAATAATCAATAAACCAGAAAAAATTGAGTCAATGTGATGATGAATAAGTTGAAAATTTTTAGAAATGCACTGACGTACAGTCAGAAGCTCTTGCTCTTTTCACGTATTGACTCAGCCAAACGCACACTTAACTTTCTGATGAAATGATTTGGTGATCTTTCAATCAAATTAGCCTCACGAAATTCTGCATGGATTTCAACTCGATCCAATCTGTATTTTCGAAAATATTGGGAAAATAAAATTTTGAATGGGTATATCTACGGAAATATTGGAAGAATTTTACCCATTCACGAATTGGTGCTTCTCTTCGTAAATAAGCTCCAAACCTTCTCTAAAGATATCGACTTTCTGGGTCGTTTATTTCGAAAGTTATTGTGTTTACGGAGGTCCACACGGCCCCTATTGAGGACAATGTATTTCAAAAGGGCGTACCAAATTTCAGTTCGATCAGATGAATTCTCGTCGATATTGGGAAGAAAATTTGTCAAATTTCGTAGTTTTTCCTTGCTAGTAGGCTGACAAATGATGATACAGAATTTCGAAAATTTTTAAATATTATCAAATTTTTATACTTCGCAATATTCTATTCATTTCATATCCACGAAATTCTGCATGAAACCTGAAGCTGCAATTTTTCATTTGAAAATTGGATTTCAATTCGATTTTTCCAAGAATACTGATCGGATCGAATTAAAATAAAGTACCTGATTTAAAGATTACAGGATGAAGAGGTCAATCAGAATTTCGTGTAAGAAGATCGCGAAATATTTCCATCAGTATGTAAAGCTACTTGGCGGGGTCAACACGTGAAAAGATGACAGCTTTTGGCAACCTAGTTGAACATGGGCGCAAAAGCTGCCGATTTCGCACCAGAGTGATTCTACAGAATTCCTTAATTTCAAGCTGGTCATATTTGTGGGCTACCAAGTACTAGAATTGTTTGTTTCAGTCACCGTGGCCTCCCGAGACCTCAAACGCCGTTTCGCCTCAACTAACTGCCAGGTTTGAATCCAATCACTCAAGTAGTTTCTGAGGTAACAGGCAAATAACCCCAAAATTTTAAAGGGCTCCAACTCCAAAACCGTAAGACCGATTTCACCCATTAAGGAACTCAACCATCGCATTTTGATATGCAACCTACCTTGAAAGTCGATAAGGTTATCTGTACGGCCGTTATCATGATTTACGGATGGCTGCCGGACCGAACCGATTATGACAACAGATTCGTAATAGTGAGTGCGACCTAGTTGTTAGAGACCATTTTCGGAAAAAAATTCTAAAATTACAGGCATTTGGATCGAACAAAGTACAATAAGGTAGCATTCAGGTAACTCGTTTAGATGATGAATTGTGTTCAGCAGCAACAGACATTACATTCTATTATTAAATTTCGTTCCTCTCAGGTTTTCATTTCATATAGCATTAAATTATACAACTTTGGACAGGTATAATTTTGGTCCTGTTTTCCTTTTTCACACTTATACCACACACTCATAACTGTCATTGCGTACAATTCGGGATTACGGCTTATTTCGCTAAAGAACAGGCATCCTCTGGAATGACCTGACATAATCATTGATTTTATGTTTTTTTAAGAAACCAATGACAGAACCAAAATCAAATCTGGCAGAAATACTTTTCATCCATAAACACGTTTTGATCTATGATTCAACCCTCCAGTGCATTGGCTCATCCACTCCAACTTAAAGAATCGTCAAGATTTGTTCTTCGGTACTCGTGTGATTACAAAACAATACTGAACGTCGCATAGCACTTGGAGGATCTTTTTGCGCGCATGTTCTAGGGGAACAGCGTGCTATCGTTTTGTCCAAATGTCTGTCATTTTCGATGATTGAGCCGAAAATGGTCTCAAACGACTAGATTGGACTCACTGATGACGAATACGGTGTCAAATTCGATTGTGTCCAGCCGACCGGCCGGCCGTGGACACGATAACTGTCCAAGGGAGCAAGTTAGCGACATGGCAATTAGGTGGAGTATAACGAAGCGCAACTTTGAGCCGAATTTTGTCAAGATCATACTGTCAGTAAATTGAAGAAAATATTTTTTTTTTTAATTTTTTTGCAAAAAATTTTTTTTCAAAATTTTTTTCCAAAAAAATTTTTGTTTCAGAAACCATTCTTCATATCCAAAAAAAAAAAATTCCACTCGGATTTTGAGCTTCATATTTCACAGCAGTGTACCAAATTTCAGTTCCATACGATCATAAGTTTTGGAGATATTGGAAAAAAATATGTCAAATTTCGAGGTTTTCTTCTCGATATCGTTGTTTTTTTCGGTATAACTCAAGAAATACATAATTAATCGTGATGAATCTTTGCAGCTAGTTCGAACATGCTGAAGGATAACATTGTGCATAATTTCGTGATGATCGGGTCATTAGAACGATTTGAAAAACAAATTTCAATTTTTTTTTTCAAATATTCAATATTCGATTTTTATTTCAGAAACTACCTGAGCGATTAGATTCAAATTTGGCATTTGGGTGGAGTATAACGACGCGAAACTTCGAGCCAAATTTTGTCAGGATCATATCGTCAGTAAATTAAAAAAAAATTTCTCAAAATTTTTTTGCAAAAATTTTTTTTCCCGGAAACCGTCCATCATATCCGACAAAAACTTTCACTCAGACTTTGAACTTCATATTTCACAGCAGTGTACCAAATTTCAGTTCGATACGATCATAAGTTTGGGAGATATCGGGAAAAAATATGTCAAATTTCGAGGTTTTCTTTTCGATATCGTTGTTTTTTTCGGTATAACTCGAGAAACACGCTGAAAGACAACTTTATGCAAATTCGTGATGATCGTGTCATTAGAACAATTTGAAAAAAAAAATTCTGTGATTTTATCATCATATCATCCTTCTGTATGAACTGTAATTTTTCGATGAAGTACTGGATTTTAATTCGATCTGATCTGTATTTCTGGAAATATTGGGAAAATAAAATTTTGAATGGGTGTATCTGTGAAATCATTGGGTGGAATTTACCCATCCACGAATTCGGCCTTCGTTATTAAGGTCCAAACCTTCTCTACAAATATAGAGTTACTTCCGGAAGGTATTGTGTTTACACAGTCAGCCGTTAGGTCGACCGTAAACACAATAACTTCCGGAAGAAACGACTTAGAAACTCGATATTTATGGAGAAGGTCTGGGGCTTAATTACGAAGTTCGAATTCGTGAATGGGTGAAATCCGCCCAATGATTCCGTACATATACCCATTCAAAATAATATTTTTCTAATATTTCCAAAAATACAGATCAGATCGAATTGAAATCCAGTAATTTATGGGAAAAAAAATGTAGAAAAGCACTACCGTGAAGACAGCAGCTTTTACGCGTAAGTTCAAATTCGTTGCCGAAGTGGTCATCTACATTGAACATGAGCGCAAAAGCTGCTGCCTTCACGGCAGTGCTTTTCTACGTTTTTGTTTTCTCCAATTTGCCACAAATGATACGAAAAAGAATAAAAGAGATAAAAGTTTCCAAAAGACTGGGATTTTGATGACTTAAATATTGTTTTCCTATTCTCATCCCCTAAAAATTTAAGAAGAAAAATTTCAAAAAGCACTGCCGTGAAGGCAGCAACTTTTGCGCGCATGTTCAATGTAGATGACCGCTTCAACAACGAATTTGAACATGCACGCAAAAGCTGCTGCCTTCACGGCAGTACTTTTTGAAATTTTCACTGATAAATTACTGGATTTCAATTCGATCAAATCTGTATTTTTGGAAATATTGGAAAAATAAAATTTTGAATGGGTATATCAGCCTAACGGCCGACTGCGTAAACACAATAACTTCCGAAAGAAACAACTTAGGAACTCGATATTTGTAGAGAAGGTTTGGACCTAAATTACGAAGGCCGAATTCGTGAATGGGTAAAATCCACCCAATGATTCCGTAGATATACCCAATCAAAATTTAATTTTTTCAATATTTCCAAAAATACAGATCAGATCGAATTGAAATCCAGTACTTCATCGAAAAATAACAGTTCGAAGTTTCATACAGAATTTGATGGGGATGATATGATGAGAAAAATCATAGAAATTTTTTTTTCAAATTGTTCTGATGACACGATTATCACGAAATTTCGCAAAAAGTTGTCTTTTAGCATCTCAAAACTAGCTGTGAGGTTTTATCAGGACTGAATCAGTATTTCTCGAGTTAGACCGAAAAAATCAACGATATCGAGAAGAAAACCTCGAAATTTGACATATTTTTTTCCGATATCTCCAAAACTTATGATCTGTCGAACTAAAATTTGGAACACTGCTGTGAAATATAAAGCTCAAAGTGTGAGTGGAATTTTTTTTTTGGTATGATGAATGGTTTCCAGAAAAAAAAATTTTTTGGAAAAAAATTTCGAAAAAATTTTTTTTTGACTGACATTATGATCCTGACGAAATTTGGCTCAAAGTTGCGCGTCGATATACTCCACCTAACTGCCAAGTTTGAATCCAATCGCTCAAGTAGTTTCTGAAATAAAAAATAAATAACTTCGAAACTTCGAGTGCCTATAACTTCGAAACTATTCGAGCGATTTAGCCGATTAACGAACTTAACCGCGGCATTCTGATGCGCAACCTATCCTGAAGGTTTAAAGTTGCTAGCTTGCTTCTGTCGAAGTTACCGTGTCTACGGCCGGCCGGCCGGACAGAATCTATTTTGACACCGGATTCGTCATCAGTGAGTCCAACCTATTCGATTGAGACCATTTTCGGCTCAATCATCCAAAATTACAGACATTTGGACTAAACGATAGCACGCTGTTCCCCTAGAACATGTATGTACGCAAAAAGCAGATCGCAGAGAGAAATTCCGCCAAGATGGAGGCGATCAATAATCGACTTCACACGAGTACTCTCGGGTCCCTCGGAAGCGCGTCGTTTTGGATTGGCTAGGATTTGCGACAATTGATGTATCCTCATTTTCTTAGCCTTCCGTTCGCGATCGCTTTTTTAATCGTTGATACATTGTATATGATATTCCAAAATAATATTAGGCTGCAACATATTTTCAATATTCTCCAACATATCTATATCATCTGTTATTGTAGCAAAAGAATTCAGTGTGATCGAATCATATTGCGATCTGCCACTGTCCGTAGAGTTTCTTCTCTCTTCGTTGCATATGAAGCAAATATTCAATTGAGAGAATTCCCTTTCATACGTTTCGCCGTTTAATATTGAAATGATTGCTACACTGTCATTTATCTTTTTACTCAATTTATTCATTTATTACTATTGCAAGCAATAAGACATAGGGGAACATCCCCATTTATAAATGAGAGAGAGAGAAATATAACTTTATTGATAAATCAATTAGCTATCGATCGAAGTCTTTCTGCCAGTTACATATCTAAACTTTTCATTAAATTCTGATATTTTTATAAAATAAAAGTTTTTTTAGGGAAAGTGTCCATAGAGAGGTAGTGTTCGTATTTTAGCTCGTGGTATTTGCTGTGTTTCGTAGCGTGGAATCAAAGCTTCCATAATTGTCTGGTTTATTTGCTTTCCAATGAATTTCCTGCCCAGTTTCTCAAGTGTTTCCAGTATTGGCTCAATTCCTGTTGTTTCGGAATGCAGATAGTTAGGAAGGTCGTGCAAGCGGTTGTTGGGAGGTCTCATCTTTGTAATTTCACTCAAGCTTGTTCTTTCTCCTACACCGATGTTCTTGAGGGCTGTTTCAGACAGTTTTAAATGTAGAACAATAAAGCAATAAAAATATGCAACCATAAAGAAAAAATAAAAACAAAAGTCGAGCTGTAACACTCCAATAAAATTAATAATGCAACATAACATTCCTAGCACATGGGAGACACCGAAAGAGCATGAAAACAAATTAGTTCAGAAGTGCACTTATTCTTCTTCTGAATAGATAGTTTATAACTGAAAAAATATAGACTAAAACCAAATTCATTAATGAGAGTGGGACATCGGACCATATATGAGTTTTTTCTATAATTTGTGTTCGACCTTGAAACGACAAACAAATCTGTATGTCTAGTTCATTTAGCGGGTATATGAAGTTTGACAAGGAATAAAAGGTCAGGAGAATAAACATCACCATTGATCAACTTGAAAAAAAAAATTTATCGTGCATGAGTCTTCTTGATTTTAAGGCAGGCAGATTCAAACTGAGGCGCAATAGATGATGGTCTCTCAAATTTCTATCAATCTCACGTTTAAAAGCTACAAAACGCAGAAACTCATTCTGAACTCTTTCAAAGGCTCTAAAAATCATTACGTGATCAGGTAACCATACAACCGATGCATATTCAACAACATTCCTCACATATCAGCAGAACGAAACTTTTAATGTAGCGTCAGAAAACATTAGAATAAAAATAAAACCCAACATTTTCATTGCTCACATGAGAGTTGAAGCTAAGGTTACTATCCAATCGGACACCAAGATCCCTAACAGAACTAGTTCTTCGTGAAACATTACAACCAATAGAGTGAGTCTCAGATCGGGATTGTCTTGAGCGAGAAAAAGAGATTACTGAGCATTTGCTAGTATTTAATAACGTACGATTAGTCTCACACCAAATCAACAAACGCTCTATGTCTAACTGAAGTACCTCAACATCCAGATGACATGTATAATCCGATAAAATTTCAAGTCATCAGCAAAAACCAAAAACTTACTATGTAGGAAAAATGAACAGGATGGGCCCAAGATGGGATCCCTGGGGAACATCTGATCTGACAGGGGAAAAAAATTAAGTCAGATTTTTTAGCTTCACTACCTGCATCCTCAATCTAATATACCTGCTCAGCCAACTCGAAAATTCACCACCAATTTCTGTTGGCTCTACTTCTACCTTCGGATTATTTTCGTTCTATTGCCACCACCTGATTCCCTGTTGAAAAATGATTTTTGTATTAAGTAAATAACAACTTCATTGAAGTGAATGAAAATAATTTAAAATAAATAATAATAATATGAACTTACCTAACTGCAGAACACGTCGGTTTCACGACTACTGTATTTCATACTCAGAGCTATAAACTTTCAATAGCAACTTAAATGATAGCAGTCAATTCGCCCAGAATTCAACGGCAAAGTTACACTCTCGTAAATTAAATTATACTGCTTACGAATTATTAAAATCGACTTGCAATTATTCAAAGTCTTTTTCATGAATATTGTCGGCGGGTGTTGCTTTTCAAAACAGAAAACACAAATTTTGCTCATTTGGAAACACTTCCCTCGTTACGGACGAATCTCGAACTGATGATCTTCGCAAAAATGTTGTTAGATTTTGAGCTGCACGACGTTTTGTGGTGGGGAAAAAGGACCATCTCTCGCTCTTACTAGATTATATTTTATAGAGAAGGGTAGGTACAAAACTTCCAGTTTATACCTGTGTAAGACTGCGTTCGTTATTATAAATGCACTGTTGTATTCTAACGAATTTTATTTCTCAGGATTTTGGGCGCAACTGCTACTCAGAAGTGCGTTATTGAAGTAAATGTCGTAGGTACTTTAAATGATTATGGTAATGTTATTTTACTTCCAGTAAGTTATAAATAGAAACCGAGTTGCAGCGTGCAATATTCATAAAAAGCTAAAAATTTCATTTCTTATTTACCGGCTGACATGCGTTGTTCCACGAAATGGTGGACTGATCTTTTTATTAATATTATAGTTAGTAGTGGTTACTAAGAATATTTCACGCTTAATAAACGAATTGCACCCTTACAAGCCTCGCTACCTTCATTACAGCTGACTGTGTCCCTATAGAAAGTTCACTGACTGTCCTATTCTGATTGACATATAAAAAAACAAAAGTTCATAAAGTTTCAGCCTTAAGAAATCGATTTTATTATTTATTTATTTATTTACATGAAAAGGAACTCCTGCAGGCAAATGCCTAATTATAGGGATCCACTTACACAAAACTACAAATTTCATAAACAAAATGCATCTTATGCTAGCTGAAAGAAGATGAAAAAGTATGGTTCTGACTCTTGACCTGAATAAAGTGCAAGACATGTTGAAAACATCCATGTGGTTTATATGCCAGTTGTAATATCGCATTATTTTGAGGAACAATGAATGGATCTTTCACTCGGAACACAGAAAAGATGCCTTACGCGGCCACTTTAAAGGGGAATATGAAAATGTAGAAAACATACCAAATTGGTATCAAAATGGTAATGTAGAATTCTGTGAAGAAAAACCGCATCAAAAACAACTTCGGTGCTCCAAGAACAACGCCCCATGACTGCTTAAAGCACTTCTGTAACTAAATTTTTGGTCTGGGGAATCTCTCTCGTATCTGTAGAACAGGCATCTAAAAAACTTTCTCTGCTCCCTCTCTATTCTTTCGATATATTTATAATAATAGTGCGTCCATATGGGCGTTGCATACTCGAGGCAACTTCTTACCAAGGAGTAGTATGAAATTTTGACCGTATTGATGCTAAGCAAATCCTTAGAAATATATGAATATGAAACCGATCATTCTAAGCGCCTTAGTGACCACGGTGTCAACATGAATGTCAAAGGTCATTCTACTATCAAGCACTATACCCAAATTCCTGACCTGATTCACTCTAGGAATTACACTCCCATTCAGAGAGAGAGAGAGAGGTAGACTGAATTGTGAGATATTCTGGCGAAGGTGATATGCTTTCATTCAATTATATTCAGCTAAGTATATTTCCCGGCAGAATGAGGACAAACGATCTAGATCTTCCTGGAATAAGTGCAGGACCCGCACGGATTCAATTCTCTTTCTTATTCTTAGAGCACCCTCGAACAGATCATATTCAGTGTACCAAAAACAGCAGGAAATGTCGTCGACATAAATCAAAAGGGGAAGAGGACCAACATGGGATCCCTGCGGCACACCTTACGTTACTCTGATCGAAACCCCACCGAGGGCCACATACAGTCCTTTCCTCCAAATACGATTCAATCCACTCACACAAAGGCTCCGCGAATCCAAAAACATCAAGAACGCTAAGAAGGGTTGCGTGATGAACTATATCAAAGGCCTCCTCCATGTCGGTATAAACGGTATCGGCCTGAACACCCCGATCGAGACTTCCGGCGATGAAAATTATATGCGGTGCTAGGTTTGTAAATACCGATCTTTCCTTGAGAAATCCGTGCTGCCGTCCAGATAGTGACATGCTTACCGTCCGGGAAAGGTGGTCCGTAACAATTGACTCGAAAATGTTGGCAAATTGATTCGACAAGGAAATAGGTCTACAATTCTCGACCTTACTCTTTCCCCCCTTTTGAAAATAGATACAACTTTTGCAACTTCCCACCTTGCCGGAAAAACACCTGTACTCGAAGATTTGTTGAAAATTATTTGCAAAGGAACGGCCAGGCAAACACCACACGAATCGAAGAAAACAGGTGGGACCAAATCCGGTCCTTTTCCCTTGCCACAATTAAAATCTAGAATTCGTCACTCGATAATAGATGAAAAAATATGTTCGATTTTAATTGATTGACGCGGGTTAAACTTTGGCGTGTGATGTACAGGCATATCTGGATCTTCGAATACACCAGCGAAATACTCGGCGTACGCATTCGCAACCGACTGAGGGTCTCGATGGACAATATCATTATAGAATATGGAATACTGTCGCTTTTACGTTGTTCCGCAACATAAGACCAGAAAGAGTTATGCTTCCTCCCGATATTTTCTTCAACACGGTTCATGTGCTCAGTGCGATCCCTTTCAATCGAGGAATTTCATTTTCTCCTGAGCCTGATGAAAAGATTTTGGCACAACTGATTACCTGTTTTCTTGAAAATGTTGTGACAATGTCTCAATTATATTATAGATTTCAGAATGAAATATCTCCATACCATAATTCACATTCCCAGCAGATAATAATTCTTATTAATCAATCCGAGAAATCGCAGCCCGGGCTGATGCGTAATCTGCACTGAAAAATTTATATATTGAACGCAATTCACACATAGAAACAGCATTTACAGTGATGGAGGAGCAAACTTCAAGGGCAGGATGATGGAGATCCTTACGAACGAAGGGTGAAGTTGAACGAAATACTTTCTTATGCCAAAATCATCAGTTAAAATCCCAAATTCCTGATCCAGAATGTGATGAGTTTTCGAAACGAAAATTGGTGTTCCTATAGAAACTCTGTCGACGTCTCAATATGCATCGATCCTTCCCAGCTTACCTTTTTCCACAACTGTAATTTTATCTCTTGCTTCGATAGCTTTTTCCCCTTCTGCTGAAAGATTCCTGTATTTGGGAGAGGTTCTCCCTACATCTTCTGTTTTGTCTACTTCCGTGGGTGATACTTCATATATGGTTTTCCTTAAGGTTGATGGTACCATATTTCTAAACGCAGAATTCTCTTCAATGCATGGTTTGATTGAAAAAAAGTTTCCGAGGGGTAGCTCCAAGCACCTAAAATTTTTGAATAATTGAATTAATAAAAAATAATCAATGAGAGGTAACGGAAGTTATTGAAAAAAGAGTTGTAAGCTTTTTATCCCTAACGTAGCCTTGACACCAGAAATACACCAAGAACTGATATATTCTTTCAAAATTAAGGATTAAATTTCACCTCTTTTCTGGGTTGCATGGTACACCGAGAATTGTACTGATCCATAAAAAAGGGGACTTCGCAAAAATTCAGAACTATCTACCTATCAGCTTGCTTCCCAATTTATAAGTTATTCATGAGAATTATAACCAAGAGACTGACAACAAAGCTAGATTTTTACCAAACACGGGAGCAGGTTGAGATCCATGCTGGTTACGGCGTTCATGATCACCTCCAAACAATCGAAGTGCTGATTGGAAAGCGTGTAGAGTACAATAAACCTCTTGTTCTCGTCTTCATAGACTACGATAGGCCTTTAATTCTATCGACCACCGTGCGATGTTCTAAGCTCTGGCTGACTGCATAATTGATAGTCACTACGCAGAAATCATAAAACATATCTACGAAAATGCTACTGCTGACATCAGACTGCAAGAAGATACTCCTTGGTTCAGGACTGAACGAGGCGTTCGTTAGAGAGATGTTATTTACCCCAAGTTTTTTACAACCCTTTTAGAGTATATTTTCAAAAGTTCTAACATCGAGAACTTCGGAATTAACATCGACTGTGGAAAACTTCACCGCCTGCGCTTCGCTGACGACATAATTCTGGTGGCGAACTGTCTTGGAGAGGCACAAGTGATGTTAAAAGAGCTAAGACAAGCTTCCCAGAAGGTGGGTCTGAGAGAGAACAACAGCAAAAATATGTTTATGACCAACCTCGAGACAGACCAGTGGCGACAGATGAACGAACAGGGTCACAGAATGGAGACCTCGGGCCGACGCATTTCGCAGCAGAGGAAGCCCCCCACGCGATGGTCGGACGACATAAAGCGTATCCATTCCAACTGGACGAACACAGCACAAGACAGAAGGGAATGGAAACAATTGCGGGAGGCTTAGGTTCAGCAGTGGACGACTATAGATGGTTGATGATGATGATGGTTGAAGGAGATCTCAGGAAAATTGATGGAACAGCATGTTTTCTAACTCTCACACATCATAGAATGGCTCGATCCAAAATCAGAATCTTCTTCTTCGAAAAAATCGAACAAATTCTTGCATTGTTTTTTTCCTCTCAATTGCCTGAACAATCAACCAGAACTTATTTTCCGAGAAACAAACAGTGGAAGGAACTTGCTTGTGATAGGCAACTGCAGAATTTTTGAATTTGGCTTTTGATGCATCAGAACACCCATATACAGAACGAGAAATCATTTTTGAATAATTCTGTATGTCTTTCCTCCACAGTGTTCACCGAAATTATCAGCAAATGAAGCAAAAATATACAACGTTTAAATTGTTCGAAGTTGGCTAAATCCAGAGAGTTTTCTCAAAAGTGTGTGATACTTTTAAACATTATTCCCCCTTCACTCTTTTCCTACGTCCATGGATATACTGATGCAACGCGTGAAAAGTTCAAAAAGTTGAAATAGATGGTGGTTTAGCTTTTTTATGCCTCATCTGTAAAAAGTGCCCGACAAGTAGTATTGTCTGGCAAACCTGTTGCACCACCTCATGTAAATACCTGAAAATTAAAAGAACTTACTCTTTCCTGGATGGCTTTTTTCAACTTATCGATATTGGAGATGTTTTCTTCCTTTACTTCCTCCAAACCATTATCTTTCAGCATTTCTCCATACCTCTGTTCCCAGGAAAAAAGATGCAGATCCAGAATATGATCAACATCAATCATCACATACATTTTCCACCGCAACTTGCTGAATTGTTCTACTCTTGAGGTTTTTGTACAGGATTTCAACTGGCTGCTAGTATAGTTGTTATGTATATCCATGTCTCTTTTTTCAGCTTCCAGACTAACTCATTAGTTAATTTTGCATTCTAAAATACCTTTCCTACTGAAAAGATATGGCACACAACAATATCAACACAGATTAAAAACTGAAATACCATCATAGAAATTTAGATGCGACTCGTCGACGTTGATGCGAAAATTAACCTCACGTTTCTTCTTCTTCTATTCTTTTAGATGTCCTCGGCTGCTCTAGCCATTCAGACAAGCTTTCCAATTATACCGTCTGAGTCTGTCGAGACAGGTCTTGGATAAACCAATACTCAGCCGGGATTGTTAGGTATGTCGGATGTTTCAGTGATAAACAGACGTCTTTTTCATATGGTCACAGTGGAGAGGTGTTAGAGAGGTAATTCCAACACAAAATAGGGCACAAACAAAAGGAAGGAGTTAGTACCACACCTGTTCACTTTACAATTTAATTCCAGAGGATGAAAGGAAGTTCACCAGAACTTTAACGACACTTACGTCGTTACGGAATAGCATGTCATATATGTTCAAGGGAAGAGGGTCGCTCTTCACTCTAAGGTTCGTTAAATCTGAATGTAACTTCTCGATATTATGGAGATTTTTCTCGCATAACTGGAATATGTGAGGGAGGTCATCCAGGTGACCGCACTCGCAATTATTGGAGTTAGATACACCAATTCTGTGAAGATGAGCTGGGGTACAGCAATGAAAGGATCTGATCCTGATTATTGTAGTTATATATTTTCTTGGGAGGTTGTAGGATTGAAACCAGGGTTTACCGTGAAGGGGGTTCTTGTTTAAAGAGTAGTATTTCTTACCCTTAGTGTTACCTATATGAGACCATTCATATTCCCACCGCTCCTATACTTAAGAGCGGAATATAGGCCAAAAGTCTTTCGCTGGGATAGGTGTTGGAAGGACTGCTTGGGAGCAGCCTTGTTTTGCTAGCCCGTCAGCCTTAACATTGCCAGGGATGTTAGAGTGGCCAGGGACCCAAAGAAATTCGACAACAAAACCGCGAGACCTGATATCTGAAACCATCTTCCTGATGGAGATGAAGGGAGCTATTGGAGGAACCCACCTTCCAATATTTCAGTGCTTCGAGAGCACTTTTGGAGTCGGATATGACGAGACAGTTCATCCATTGCTGTGGTTTCGTGATAGAATCCGCCGAATACAAGGTTGTCAGACTGTATTCCTAGATCAACTGATTGAAGTATTTAATGGAGCCATTAAGTTTCGTGAAACCCAAATGATTAGATGTCATAGCTTTTTTCTGGTTCCTACTTTTTGTACTGATTATGTCATTTATACCTATATTGTTATTTTTGGCACCGATTATAAAGTTGACTACCGGATGTAACACTGATTTCATTAAATTTTTCTCTCAGTGCATTTTGTTCAGAATGATTGCTTTAGTTCCCTAAACTAAGAGAAAGATGAGCCACGTACAACCGACTGACTCTTTGGTGATTATTGTAGGCTATCTCAATAAACTTCTTATTTATTCTTTCCTCAGGAGGAAGTTGTACAAACCACAAAAAAAATCCAAAATCTAGATATCTGATAATGATAACCAAGAAAAATTTCTCTGTCTTGTCGGAATATAAGGAAAAATGCAATTTACAAAAATTAAGATCATCAAAATTTTCAGAAAGTTTATTTTAATCTATATATCTAAACGAACAAGCAAAACCATCGAACCACGAAATTGAGAGATGCCGCGAAGCGGCATCTCGAGCCACCGAGAGAGGGAACTCGCCGAAGGCGATTTCTCGATCCGAAAGAAGAAAGAACGCTCTTTCCGTCGATACCGCGTTCGTTCCGCTACGAAATTTCCAAGATACCGAAAAAAATTCCCAAACTTGACGAATTTGCTCGATTTCGTAAAATAGACCGTTCCATACGGGCTATCTCCTCCAAAGGCGAAGCTTTTCGGCCTAAACCGAGGGTGGGGAATGAACCTTCAAAGACCGGAGACGTCCATGAATATATGTATTCCCATTCCTCTCAAACGAACGGAAATGTGCGAAAAATTCGTAAGAAGTTTGTTTATTTCCTGACGTTTCTTTTTTTCGGAAAAATTCTGACAGACCATCGAGTCCGATCTGTGTTTACATACGAGTTTGAAAGCCGATATCAGTGCTGTCAGATAGATATTGAATAAAAGTGACCGAAAAACGCCGAAATACTGGCAAATATTGTATGAAATGGCAAGAACTAAGCACGGGGCTTCGATTTCAAGCAAAAGAATGAAGCGATTGGTGATAATTACAAAGGAAATTCCATAAATCTATCTTATGACCGAGAGCTCCTTATAAGGAATTTTAACATGAAACTCGACGAAATCGACTGAAATTTGGGATATATTAGATTGAAATGGATCGATTAGAGGTTGGTACTGAATCCTATTAAGTGTTTTACCACCAACTTTGAGTTTTTTCCAAAATTTCAGCATAATTTGTGCCGGTTCGGAACGATCTTTCTTACTGGAATCCTACCGTTGTGTACGTGCTAGGTTACTTTTTCTGGTAAGTTTTTGAAGATTGAATATCCTTTTATTCGTTTCCGATCTTCTTTCATCGATATATATTTCCGTTTCTCTAGAAAATGTATCTGAAAGTTTATAATTCCGAAGTAACCTTGACTTATGTTTTGACAGGTCATAGAGAGCGTTTTTTTGCGAGGGTACAGAGCATTTTTTTGTGAGTTCACAAAATTTTTCGATGACCTCATATGAGTGCAAAATCATTTAACTACATAAAAGGCGTATCTAAACGAAAGGTATATCTGGGCGCAAGGTAGATCCACATCCCAAGCTAGTACTTTCCTAAAACTCTTCCATATTTTTTTTTCTCAATCTATAACATTTTTTCAATCATCTCAAAATAAGCTTCCTTTTTTGTCTTCACTCCAGCGTTGCCATTGATTTAATTGTCAGCTAACCCAAATATTTTCATTAGAGATTTATTATTCGAGATGACCCTCCATTGAATAATATTTATGAATTCTTTGAAATTTTCCGTGGCAACGAAATTTTGAAACTATTTGCTGGTCTTCAGTTCCTATATAACAACCTTATTTATAAAATTTACAAGTACGAAAATCGAGAAACTTCAGTGTTTTTTGGATGTAATGTGTTCTCAGGTGTATTCAGTGTGGGCAAATATTTCACCTTTATGGAGAGAGCTGAAGTAGTCGAAATGTTGAAGACAAGAAAATTACTTTTGAAGAACACTATCAAGGAAAACTACAACAATACTGTTCGATGTTTGACAATCGATTTTCCATTTATAGCAATCAGTTACAACTGTTGTCAAGCCAGGAACTCTTCCGACTACGACACAACGTGTGTAATTGAATTATTTGTGAAGGCAAAACTAATCTGCAAAATACGGTTTTCGTTCGCTCTAAACAAAAAAGCCACTAGAATGGAACCAGCATACCTTCGATGTTATGAAAAAGGATAGCAGGACCTTTGACTGGAAAATATCCTTATTTACTTCAACTTTCATGATCTTGGTCAGATTAGGCCGCTTACTGGACGGCATTGAGGATACCTGTATAATATTTAAGCTTTCTCATAGTTCGATGATGATCCGCATATACGAATTAGGGGTTTTAAATCACGAGTTCAAACCTGAAGACAATATATATATTTTAGCAGATGACACAACTAACGGGGCTCACCATGAAAAAATTATAGAAAGGCTGATAACAAGAGACCACTATAAATCTTTTTTCTGCTGGAAAGCGAAATATTGCGCCTAAAGTATCATTACAGAGATGAGCAGCTACTTTATGGTGGCCTAAGTAGCTACGAAACCTTAACTATAGGTACGATGTCAATATGTATTTTTCATTTTCCAACGAAATATTTGAAAAAATATTGTGAAGCATCCTCCTAGACAAAGATTATTTTTTGCCTTGTTGTATTGCGTTTTAATGTGCCAGCTATCGAAAGTTACTTACGTACAGAGCAGTGGTAAGATAGGAGTTCTTCGCTATTTTCAATGTCCTAATCATCCATCTTCACTTTCCACTCATCGAACATAAATTGACTGAGGACCTACTTATGCATTATTGTTACTGTCATTGTCCAATTGTCGTATTGGACTAGGTATATTCGAATTTTAAGTCACACTCGAAATGACTACAAACTGATCTCAGATTGTTGGTCATTTCCATAGTTTATGCTTATGATCAAAACCGCACACAGAAAAAACATCTGCGTAGATATAGTTCGACAAACGACATATTTTCTTTTTTATTTGCTGATAGTATTTTAGTCGATAAGAGAATGTTGGAAATTCCCACATTTGCGGAAAAAGTCTAGCTGCAGTGTCGATACAAGTTATGGTTTACTTTTTAAACGGAGGCTTGTGATGTATCAACATATATATTTCAAACAACTCTGACTAAGCTTGAATAACAATCGTGCATAAGTAGAGCCCTTGTAGGAAACAAATGAGTATTTTTTGTGTGACGTGGTTATGCATTATTTTGTCAAACTTAACTGTTGGAAGTTTCGTCAATCAGGTGGATATTTAGAAAATATGCTTCGTGAAGAATGGGATGTGGTATAAAAGCCATCCGTAGATCGAAAACTGAAAACATCAAAAAGTTACTTTTTCTTGGTACAAATCACCCTGCGAAGGGCGTGATCCCCCCCAAATAAATGACTCAATAAGTCTTTCAGCGAAAGAGGCGATTCTTCTACGTGAACCAATGATGAATGGTTACGTAACAAAGTTCTTAGACGATGTAGTGCAGAAAGATTGTTTCAACGCCAACATGTCGTATCAGATCTGATTCATTATTTACAATTTGTTTTGTCCAAGGAGAAATTTTTTTTTTATATTATTGAAATGAATCGCTTAGAATTTGAACTCATGAACTATCGAATTGAAAAAAAATTCTTCAATACTTGAGCTTCATGGGCTGTCATATGTGTAAGATAATGAGTTTTTTTTTTTAATTTATCATCTAATACTTACTACTTTCAATAGGGTTATCTTTATACGATGCATTTAATGTCTATTGTTTCCATCCAAGTCATGCGAAACGCCTAACCGACATTCTCTTCTTTTTTTTGACGAATGCAAAAAAGCCATTAAAAGCATCATACATTATTTACAAACTCAATTATTTATTCACTATTGCATTAGTGAAAGTATGCAGGCAAGATTGAAGTGGATGCTCTAACAACTTCAAACAGGCGATTGCTGGTTAAATTTGTTATTCAATAAGCACAGTTTAAGTTGTACGCTTGAAATTGACCACTGAGTTGTAATTTTCGTTGGCCCTTGACATATCATGATAAAATGATCAATTAAT
The DNA here is from genome assembly GCA_958510865.1 of Myrrha octodecimguttata. Taxonomy (NCBI): domain Eukaryota; kingdom Metazoa; phylum Arthropoda; class Insecta; order Coleoptera; family Coccinellidae; genus Myrrha; species Myrrha octodecimguttata. The sequence goes on from CAUEHS010001049.1 coordinate 401,812, forward strand.
CAAAATATTAATCTTAAAATGAGGAAATGGCTGAGAAATTGAACAGGCGCGTAAAAGCTCCAGACTCTTCCATAATTTCCTGTAGGTGAGTACTGCATAATCGTTCCTTCATTTCAATTGCTGTGCGTATTTTCATAACTTCAAGGACAGTTCTTTGGGCAATTATCGTTTTCCCCATGATAAGGATTTATTCGATGAGTAAACCATCCTACTTTATCCGGGGTTTGAAGAAGCAACCACAGTCGCTACGCTAATCGAGGATAATATTCCAAGTTTTTCAGCTGGGTTAATCAATTCTTCACGACTAACTGTTCGCAAATTATGAAGATCAACGATGCAAATCGATCAGTTCATTGAGTTCAGAGATAGAGATTCCATTAAGTTGAATTTCAGTGAAATAATTCGTTATCTTTTCATCCAGAATCATGTATCACGACTCACGATGCACGCCGGCACAGTGATATAATTGGGACAGAACATGTTCTGTATTTGTGCGTGTTTCAATTACATGTTTGATGACCCGCGTACTTGCCCAGATTTTTCGCAGTTATAGCAACACGTGTTCAAGAGCATTGTTGTTTATTCGCCTTCTTGAACATTATGAATTTTGGTGTGTAATGAAAAAGTACTAATTGCCACCGTCGCAAATAACTTTTTTTCCGATTAAGTGCCTCCGTCACCAAAACAATAGACAACATTAACAGTCGAAACAAATCTCTTGTTTCTCTAGCATTAGAGTTTAGTTCAAGTGAAAAGTTGTGGACTATTCGGAGCGAATTAATAACGTGTCCAGCGCGAACGAAGTCTTCAAAGGGGCCCCTTCTGTAGGTCCTGATATTGTAGTCATCTGGTTAGTTACGCATTCTCCCGATGAGCTGGTAAGTCTGGTGCAAGTGTTGTATTTCTGTCTCTACTTTACATCCAACAATTGAGTCATACTTAAATTATATACAGTCTACTTAGTAAACCACACACGAGTTACGTCCTTTAAGGGTATATTCCTTCGGGAACAAACAGAACATTTGAATCCATTTTTTTCTCACGGCCAACAAAATCATTCATGCATTTGAGCGTACCATTTGGGATATAAGGATATTAATAAATTACACATTTGGAATTGTCTTTTCATCATTCAAGCGCTGTTTAAAAATTTTCGTTTACATCCTTTCCTGAATGACTGAAATACTTTAGTTTTAGAGGTAACACCCTGACCAGAAAGTTATCAGGATGCAACTGTATCTTGTCGACTTTGTTTGAAGGGGTCCACTGATGTCACAAAAATCATCCACATGATTGTTCTGCAAAGAAGAACTTGGAGTGAAATTATTTGATATTTTAAGCTCGATGAAACTTGAAGTATCTGTCTGTTGCTCAGTGGGTAGAACGTCGGACTCGTGATCGAAAGGTTCGGATTCGAATCCCGAGTAACGAAGAAATTTTGTAGTCGAACGTTGCCGGCCTCCTTTCACTGTTGATTCGTGATTGACCTGATTTAACAGTGCTATGCCTAGAATGGCCTGAGTACGCAAAGCAAAGCTGACCCAGAACACACCCGATATCCTAGCTCACACAAGCTCTAAGCTCCTGTGGGGTTGTTTAGAAACCCGGCCAGCTCTACGGGTCCTTCTTTAGGAGCTTGACTCTAGTAATTAACCTATATAAATGAAAGAATTCAAACGACGCTTGCCGTCTTGGGAATTTGCATCGACCGATGTGAGATTATCTTGCAAACAGATGAAGATGACTATTGTAAAACTGATCAGCATTAGAATTTCATTGAACTTATGATTCGACGAGAACCGAAATTATATGGCTTTAATTTTCGTTTTACTCATTATAGGTGGGAATTTTATATAATTTCAATATAAAATGCAATGAAACTGTTATCACAGAGAAATTCAATTGAAGTTTATTTCCCTCGTATAAAACTGGGTATTATGAAACGACAGTTTTACAGCTAACCTTAAATGTCTATGAAAGAATTTAAGTTTGATAGAACGAGTGCGAAAGAAATCAATGACCTTTCCAAAAATATAAGAATGTGGAGTATCAGGTGAATAAAAAGATTGCTGAAAAGATTATTATTAAATTATGGGTTATAAAAATGAACACAGAGATGAAAGCGACAGGCCATGCGGGGTTTGTGAAAAAGAAAATAAGGATGGTCGTTTTCAGCCCGAACCCTTATATTTCAGAATTCGAAACATAGTTGATTGAGAGGATTTCAAAAAACTAGTTGTTCCACTTAAGATAAATAAAAGTATGTCTTAATGATACAATAGAAATTTCAGAAATTTTTGATTCAGGTTCTAATATTTCCTTGATAAATCCGAAATTATAATGTCTTAAAAATGGACGAGTCACCAAAAATGAGAATTTCAATCTGAAAAAGATTAACGCTGTAAAAAGTTCTGCTAGGATGGTGAGATGAAGGATTGAGATTTTCAATATTGAAAACAGTATAAATGTCATAGTAGTACATCACAAAAATTCCGATTTTGATTTTCTGGTTGGGCTGGATTGCGAATTTTTTTCAGAGTACTGGATATCAATTCGATCTAATCTGTATTTTTGGAAATACAGGGTCTTTCACGAGGAACCTCACCCATATTTATACGGGAAACTACTGAACGTATTTTCATGAAATTCAGCACTTATAAGAATTTCACGATGCTGATGAAATCTAAAATATTTTCAAGGCATGAGCACCTCCGGATTTGCCGGAAATGACGTCAACTTCCGTTTTTCAAATTAGAACACCATTTTTTTTATTGCAGAAATAGATTCCTTAGAAAATTTCAATTTATTTCGATGTAACATTTTTCAGTTTTGGATGGAAAATTCTCTCTGAGCGGGAAAAATCGAAAAAAAAATCGAAAATAAAGCTCCGCTGAAACAAGAATAACTTCGAGGTTTTTGGATGGAAAATTTTCATTTTTGAGATTTTTCAAGATGTAAGATTGATGTATCCACTTTAAAAATCGAAATCGCGATTCATGATACAGGGGGTGAAAAATCGCTTTCAAAGTTAGGGATGACAAAATCGTGAAAAATCAATTTTTTCAAATTAGAACCCCATTTTTTTATGGCAGATATTGAATCTACGTTAGAAAATAATGTTAGTGTATGCATCACACCCTTGCCCTAAAATGGATATTTTCTGAGTTATTCACAAAAAACTGTTTTTCGTCTTGAATTTTCAGCTATTTCTTTTCCCTTCATGCCAAAAAGATGAAATTTTCAGGAACTGTTATTTGAACCATGCTGTAGATGAAGAGAACCATGGCAAACTCTCGCAGTTATAACTAGAGAAGATGCTCAAAGTTTTGACCGTTAATTTCTAGACATTTATTTATACGTCTCAGGAATGCTTCGTGCGTTGCTCTTCTTATTTCATCGGGAGGAAGAGATCTGCAAAAGTGTATAAAAACCAAATTGAGTTTCAAAACTATGAATCTAAAAATCTAAACAAACCTGAACGCATTTCTGACTCGTTCTATGCAGTCCTCTTTATCAGTCAGGGGAGTTGAGTAGATAATATTTTTTATCCTACCCCAAACATAATAGTCTAAAGGAGTTAAATCGGGAGAACGTGGTGGCCAAAGATGTGGACCATTGTTCGCCAACCATCGATCCTCAAATAGCCTGTAGAGGATATTTGACACATTGAGTGAATTGTGTGGAGGCGCGCCATCTTGTTGATACCATAAGTCATTATGGTTCTGTACTAGCGGCTCAATTAATTGAGTCAATATGTCAGAATATCTATCTCCTAAGGGAGAACATTCTTTAAATAATGCAAACATGTCTAGTGTTCCATCTTACCAGTTAAAGTCCCATCATAAATGTGAACATCGAGAATTGCATTATTTTTGATGGCGCAAAAAACATTGAAACTCCAGGTCTCTTGAAAGTTCCATTGTCTGAAGTGGTGGTTGTTCTCTTCATCCCAATAATGACTGTTATGCCTATTGAAAGAACCATTCTTTGTGAATTTAGATTCATCTGTCCAAATTATACAGTCCAAAAAGTTTTCATTCTCTTGAAATCGAATCATCATAGCTTCGCAAAACTCTGTTCTCCTGACGAAATCAGTTTCCTTCAAATGCTGTACCCTATTGAATTTATATGGGTGCATTTTATGTTTTTTTAATATTCTCCAAACACTCGATTGAGATAATCCCAGATCAATCTCGGCATCTTTGAGAGAATTTTGAGGATTCACACGAAAATATGCAAGAACTGTAATTTCGTTGTTCTCATCTTCTACTACACTTTTTTCTCTGTGTGTAGTTTTCTTAACGAAAGATCCGACATTTCTCAAGTTTGTCATGGTTCTGTTAATGGTATCTCTCGTTGGTCTGGGTCGGTCAGGAAACCTCTCAATGAACAGTCGAATCGTTCTATCTACAACTTTATTACATTCTCCATGAAGTAGAATGAGATTTAAATAATCTTCATTGGTAAAATTAGGCATAGTGATCGATTTCATAACTTAATACGAATTATCACCAAATTAATAGTAACCACAAAATGCTACTGAATAAAGAGGAATTTGGCAGATGTAATTAATGATATCTATCATTAAAAAAAAAATAATGTAAAACATGGTAAGTTTTTGCATATGGTTCATAAGGAATTATTTATTTATCACTGGAGAGAAAACCGATGGCCGATTAGTTGAAATAAAGAGGTTTCCGATACAAATTCGAATCCAAATTCGCCATCTATTTAGGAACAACCTGTAACTTTTTTCTCTTGCATATTAGGGTAGTAAAATCTAAAACATAGTTTAAGTAACAGTTCCTGAAAATGTCATCTTTTTGGCGTGAAGGGAAAAGAAATAGCTGAAAATTCAAGACGAAAAACAGTTTTTTGTGAATAACTCAGAAAATATCCACTTTAGGGCAAGGGTGTGATGCATACACTCACATTATTTTTTAACGTGGATTCAATATCTGCCATCAAAAAATGGGGTTCTAATTTGAAAAAATTGATTTTTCACGATTTTGTCATCCCTAACTTTGAAACCGATTTTTTCACCCCCTGTATCATGAATCGCGATTTCGATTTTTAAAGTGGATACATCAATCTTACATCTTGAAAAATCCCAAAAATGAAAATTTTCCATCCAAAAACCTCGAAGTTATTCTTGTTTCAGCGGAGCTCTATTTTCGATTTTTTTTTCGAATTTTCCCGCTCAGAGAGAATTTTCCAACCAAAACTGAAAAATGTTACATCAAAATAAATTGAAATTTTCTAAGGAATCTATTTCTGCAATGAAAAAATGGTGTTCTAATTTGAAAAACGGAAGTTGACGTCATTTCCGGAAAAACCGGAGGTGCTCATGCCTTGAAAATATTTTAGATTTCATCAGCATCGTGAAATACTTATAAGTGCTGAATTTCATGAAAATACGCTCAGTAGTTTCCCGTATAAATATGGGTGAGGTTCCTCGTGAAAGACCCTGTATTGGGAAACTTAAATTTTGAATGGGTATATGTGCAGAATCATCGTGTGGATTCTTTCCATTCACGAATTCGACCTTCTTAATCAAGGTCTGAACCTTCTCTACAAATTTTTTGAGTTGTTTCTTTCGAAAGTTATTGTGTTCACGGTTGGCCGTTAAATGTTAACAAAAAATTCTTCAACTTGACGAATTTTGCGCGATTTCGTCAGGTGGACTGTCGTTGCTGTGCCATCTCATCAGAAGGCAAAAGTTTTCGATTCGGACCGACAGCGGAGAAAGAACCTTTAAAACCGGAATTCGACCGAAAACGTTTTTTAGAAAAAACATAAACTGTACCTCATCGCAATTAAATTCTCGTATTATTCCTGGTATTGCATTCCCTCAGGACCACCAACACGCCAGAGAATTGTGCACTATCGAAGAATATATTGTTCAGCTGTGAGTGAATGTTTTCAAGTTGATATCCTTATAAGATTCTGTTGATTCCAGAATTGAAGCTTTCATTGTTTGCATCACGTCGTGTGCTCGCAGATTGTGCTTACAATAAATTGTGAGTGTAATCAGTTTCAACCGATTTCAATTGTTAAGTATCAAATTACATGTAATAATATGACCATGCATCCGTAGAATAATCAAGCATAAAAATATATACCGCGTTTTATACACCTAATGCCCTTTTCTTAGTTAGACCAGCTCAATGCACAATAGTACAACGCTGCACTGGTAATCAATAGGTAATCGAGAGGAATGCTGAGTCAAGATTTTCCAGAATATGCAACGTAAAAATATAGTTATCAAGCCCAAATAGAGGTTTGAGGTGTATCTTTTGGCTTCCTAGCAGTTTCAGTAAAATGAATCTCAATAAATGTCAATAGTTATACCTTCACAAAGTCACCAATTTTATAGCTCGACTTAGCTGAGAGAACCTTATAAGTAGGAATTTTTCACCATCTAGAATGAAAATTTGAGAATAATATCGTGTTCAATTTTCAATTGTTGCCTTTTATATGTTTTTCAAACAAATGGGAAACCCCTTGTATCTATCTCAACAACAGAGAAAGGCCAATCATTCAAGCTCAATTAAAATTAAAATGGTTTCACTTGTAGTAGGGGTATGCTCATGCGTGAAAGATGAAAGCATGAATGACTAGTCCACCTTCCACTATCCCAAGTTTTTTTGAACTGTAGGCGTAACGCTGGTTGAAAGAAACTACGGCTGAGGGCTTGACGCTGGCCGCAAAATATCAATCCTAGTGTGAGTGAAAGTGTACCCCTATGAGATTTCAGCTTCAAGTATTCGAAAGGTAAATATTCTTTGTTACTGGGATATTACGAGGCTCTCAAATTCGATCTTTCAGCCTGGCCTACCACTGGAAGCGATTTGGGGCTTTTATGAGCTACGTGTTTTACGAGCGCCGATGAGCTTTTACGACCAAGGCTTCGGGGTCGTCCACTGGCAGATAGTTCGCGAGGTTTCGGTTCATTCTTGCGTAGCAGCGGATTTGTACTTCGGATTTCCGTGTTTATTGAAGGAATTGTGATTCGGGATTGATTCAAAATTATTAAATAATTCCTTGGATGAATCTTACTTGATCAGGCGTATGTTAGCTACGGAATGGGGAAAATTTTCGAGCTAAGGTGGATTGAATTTCATAGAAAATGAAATTACAGGGAAAAATTCACTATCTTGATTATGAATCGGAAAAACCTTCAAATCTTTACAGATTATTGTCGTATACTCATTTATAATACTGCAATGCAAGTTGAAATGTGGATGTTGATGACCTAGGTACGTCGAAAATAAAGGCTGTGGAACTTCGAAATTAAGGCTGATTTGAGTTTTATTTGTGGAAAGTCACCTTCAAAGGGGGAATATCATATTAAAGTATTTAGTACCTAGGTGTCTTCAAAACTTTTGAAACTGCAAACATCAAAAGAAATGACGGTGACAAATATACAGGAATTCCTCAAATTTAGCAGATGTGCATGTATGTTTTAGAGATCAGTTCACTTTTGAAATCCGTAGCATTTAAACGAGAAAAAAATTATGTTTATTTTGTGATCAAACGGATGGTTCAGCATATAAGATTGATTTGAATGCAGTTGGATCATTTGAGTACCTATGGACCAAAAACACTTGAGCATATAGAAAAATATTAGGAATAAAATTTTTCACAGACTAAAAAACAAATTGATAATAGATGTCGAGATAATAAGAGCTATGAAAACCGAGATAATAGCGAAACGCACTGGAATAAATATATTTTGAATGCTATATAGCCGATTATTGCCAAATAATCCAATTTCAGGTAGGCAACTATACCTACGGAACTATTGGTAGTGGTTTCAATGTAAGAAAGAAGACAACATTCATTAACCTTTCAATCTGATCCATCTAAAATTCACCAACAATAAACAACGAGAAACAAAAAATTCTTCGTTTCAAACAACATTCCACTTCGATCGCTTCCCGTCGGATAGCTCCTCTGTCCGAGCGTACAGACGCGGCAAAACTGATCGGGATACGATTGCGCCGCTCGAATTCTCTCGAAAACGCACGTATGAACTCGCTGCCAGTCGACGAGGGTACCTTGAATTCCCTTCATTTGGATCTGTCGCGCAAGTTCGTTCGTTTACGCTCCTATCAAGCCTCTCGAAATCGCGTGCACTGGACGACCAGCCTTAATCTCATTTTCTTTTTTGCGTGCATGTTCTGGAAAACAGCGTGCTATTATTTTGTCCAAATGTCTGTTATTTTCGAATTTCAGTCGAAAATGGTCTCATACGACTAGGTTGGACTCACTGATGACGAATCCCGTCACAAACGATTTTCTCCGGTCGGCCGTTTCGCCGTGGACACGATAAATGTCGAACAGCTCTCTAGCGACTTTCAGGGTAGTGCGCGCATCAGAATGCTACAATTGATTTCATCAATGAGTCAAATCGACCGATAGCCACTTGAAATTTCGAGGTTATTTCGCTGATTATTCAGGAACAACTGCAGGAACTGAATTAAAACTTGGCAGATAGTTGGACAATAACTGTTCGCAAAGTTGTGTTGAAATCATACTGTCAGTAAGTTCTGAAAACAATATTTTTCGAAAAAAAAATTTTTTTTTTCGGAAACTCAACCATATTCGGAAGAAACTGCTCATACCTTGACCTCCAAATTTCTCAGCAGTGTACCAAATTTCAATTCGATATTGATTGTCGGAAATATTAGGAAAACATATGTCAAATATGTGATTTCCTCGGTATCGTAGTTTTCCCTGAAAAAGCTCAAAAACTGATTCAATCATGATATATATATATTCTTTTATATATATTCTTTTGAGATGAGCATTTACATTTTTTTTTATATCAAACAATTTGTGTCATAACAGTATTAGCTGAGGAAATGTCAACGGGGTACCATACATTTTTACGTATGATACAAGAGCACAGATAAAAACCTCAGGAAAAACTCTGTCTCCCCGTATTAGTGTAATGAAATTGTTGTTTTTTATTGAAGGGCTTCTTTTTCATTGACAAAATTTCCTCCTTCCTATGCGATGCAGGTTGAAATCTTGGAAACAAACCTGAAAACAAAAAAGGAGACGAAAGAACTAATATGAACTAGTAAATGATTTAGTACTCATTAAATTAATTTGAAGTTCGCAATCCATCTCAAAAAAGAATCAGACACCGAATGAATTGCCTCGAAACCATCGTCAAATTTATATATTGGACAAGTATTTACTAAATGTTCTATTGTTTCCTCTTCTTCTCCGCACTCGCACCTTGGACTTTCGACCGAATTCCATTTGAAGAGGAAACTATTACAGCGACCATGACCGGTTCTAAGTCGATTCAAAATGCACCAAATTTTCCTAGGAAGATTGAAACCATGAACTTTTTCTGAAGGATCGCTGATCAAACCTTTGTTAAAAACATTACACGAATTCCATTCCGAACGCCAAATTTCTTTGTCACTTTTATTGGTGTAAAGAAAATCGTTGATCCATAAAGGTTTACGAGATTTCAATCTAGCAATTTTAGAATCCGGAATATAAGACATGATTGGGAATAAATTCGGAAAGGAACGATATTTATCCCAAGACTTTATCACTGCAACCTGTCTACGAATATGGGGCGGTACAATATTTGAGAGAACTGGTAACCACTGTAAAGGAGTAGATCTTATGGTCCCACTAATAATTCTCATAGCAACATTAAGCTGTACATCTATTTTACTCACATGAGCGCTATTAAACCAAACCGAACAACAATATTCAGCAGCAGAAAAAACCAAAGCTAAAGCTGCGGTACGAAGAGTTGTAGGGTCAGCCCCCCATGAAGAACCAGCTAGTTTTTGAAGAATATTATTCCTAGATTTCAACTTCATGCGTAAGTTTTCCAAATGGGCCTTGAAATTTAAAGAGGCATCCAATTTCACTCCAAGATATTTAGGAGTGAAATTATGTTTCAGAACGGCTTTATTGAAAGTAACATTCAAAGTTTTAAACTTCTGTTGATTATTCAAATGAAAACAAGAAACTTCTGTTTTATTAGAATTTGGACATAAACGCCACTCAACAAAATAATTCTTCAAAATTTCTAAATCAGTATTTAGAGTGTTTTCAATGACTTTGAAATCAGAGTGAAGAAAAGCCAGAGCAATATCATCTGCATAGATGAATTTCTCTGAAGAAGTTGCTGGAATATCACATAAATATAAATTAAATAGAAGGGGAGCTAAAACTGATCCTTGTGGGAGTCCATTATTCAAAGTTTTGAATCTACTACTAACATCATCAACAGAAACACGGAGTCTTCTGTCAGATAACATATTTTCGATCAATTGAATTACTTTTCCACATTTCAGAAATTTATGGAGTTTGAATATTAAACCATCTTTCCACACCGTATCGTAAGCTGCTGAAAGATCCACAAATACAGCCCCCGTTTTCAACTTTTTATTGAATCCTGATTCAATGAAAGTAGTAAGACTAACAACTTGATCAGAACAATTTCTATTTTTCCTAAAACCACCTTGACAATTTTGCAGAATATCTTCAACAGATGATTCTATCCTGAATAAAATTAACCTCTCTAAAATTTTGAAAGGTACACTCAATAAACTTATAGGTCTATAACTACTTGGGTCTGATGAATTTTTCCCAGATTTCAGAATTGCTATTACTTTTGCCTTACGAAATTCCGTTGGAATATTTCCAGAATTCAAAATATCATTATAGAAAGATAATAACCAAGATAATGCCTTTTTGCCCAAATGTTTTATGAACTCAGGATAAATCCCATCGAAACCAGCAGCCTTCCGAGATTTTGTACACTTTATCGCAGATTTCAATTCATCCATGGTGAATGGACTAGATATAACATCCAAAGTTGATGGCGATGATCTCAACCTATGAAGATTTTTCTTCATTTCTTTAATCTTTGAACTAGAAATTTTAACCGAGTTGGAAACATTTACAAGCCGACGAGCAATCAGTTCCGGATTAATTTTCGAGGATGACTTAGCTGCTTCACCTAATTTCCGCAGAACATCCCAAGAACTTCTACTCGAATGGGTAAAATTCATATTCGAAACCACATCATTCCATTTATTTTTACGAGCAATGTTTATGGAATCCAATAGTTTGTTCGATTTATCAAGAGTTGGCGAACTTTGATACTCCTTGTACAGGGTTTCTGTTTCAACCGACCATCCAGGAACATAATTTTGACGAAAACCTCTGGGAATGAATTTTTTTGCTGCTGCCTTCACTACCCCAATGAATCTGGAATAATTTTTATAAGAAGGGCGAAACCATCTAATATCACTTTCAATTTTCTCCCTGAATTGATCCCAACTAGCTTTTTTGAAATTCCATCTAAGCTTTGGTAAAGATGCATTCAAATGAAGAACATTTCCTACACGAATGAAGATTGGACGATGCTGACTACGTGGAAAATCATTGAGAACCTTACGATTAACAGAAAGAGGTTTTGAATCGTTATCACGAGAAACTATGCTCAAATCTGGATTGTATCCCCTATTCCATCTTGATGAATGAAATGAAGACCTATCTTTTGCGTCAAAAACGAGATGGAAATCGTTATCTTCAATCCACTCAGTTAATGCTAAACCATTTCTATCATTTATCGCATAGCCCCACATACTATGATGGCAATTGAAATCACCACAATAAATTGAAGGATGTGAAAAAATTATGTTGAAGTTTCTAGGCCAAAGGGTATTAGGAGGTTTGTAAATGTTGATTATAAAAATATTACAAAATTTGAAAGCTATAAAAAACACTCCATCATCTTCACCTTTACGAATTAATTCAACATTGTTGACTACCGATTTCTCTACATAACAAGCTAGGCCATAAATAGGACTCAAAAGAAAATCAATTAATACATAACCTGCTATGGAACCTCTTTCACGAAGTTTTTCTTCGGTTGCAGTGTGCGTTTCCTGAAGAAGTATAACCTCTGCGCCACAGTCGACAGACAATTTTGATAAATAATCACTCTTGTCCTTGGAAATCCCTTCAATATTCAAATTTATAATATTAAATCTGCTCGCTGACCGGGAGAGTTTATTAAACCAGGTCCGGTCCTCCAAGCGATGATTTTCCAAAACCTCAGGTAAACGAGGAATGTTACAGGCCCCTAATATCGGGGAATCATCTCCCATAATGCTATATTAACTTGAATAATCGTATTAAATTGTGGAGTAGATTTGATAGTTTGTGAACATCATTATGACATATGTCATAATCAATAATGATGAAACTTAGTAACTAGTTTGAAAATGCTGATGAACAATTATGTGCTTAATTTCGTGATGATCGTGTCATCAGAACAATTTTATCATATTATCCTCACGAAATTCTGTATGAACCATTAAGTAGTAATTTTTCAAATCGAGTACTGAATTTCTATTCGATATTATCTGTATTTTTGGAAATGGGAAATAAAATTTGAAAAATTGAATGCACAAATACGTCTCATGGACTTTTTGAAACGTTCAACTTGGACATTCGGGACATCCTCAAAACTTCCATTTTACGGACGTCTTCTAGACGTTTTGAGATTGTTAATGATCAGGATGTCCTCGATACGTCCATAATAGAGCGTTTCAGGATTTCAAATGGACATTCATGAGATGAATAGGATATTGAGGGATTTTCTCCAGTGTCAATTTTGAAAAGGTACCACCTTAAATATCTCGCCCCCATGCAGAATCAGGAAAATGCAAAAACGGTCAACTTGTTCGGGGACATTTCATACGGTTGGTTCTATTAAAGTTTTATCAACCCTGTGAGGGTGATGACAGCAATCCCTATAATCTTACATGGGAAGGGGTGTTGAGTGACTCCTTGATTCAAATGTAATTCGATCGTCTTCCCAAAAAAGCCATACATCTGACTTTTTTGCGCTCATGTTCTGGGCATCAGCGTGCTATCGTTTTGTACAAATGTATATAATTATCGAATTTTGAGCCGAACATGATCTCAAACTACTAGGATGGACTCACTGATGACGAATCCGTTGTCAAAATCGATTCTGTCCAGCCGGCCAGCCGTCCATGCGTGGGCACGATTACGGGCGTACGGGAAATCCTATTGACTTGAGAATTTCAGGGTTGGTTGCATTTCTGAATGCAAAAGTTAAGTTCGTAAATGGGCAAAATCGATCCCACAGTTTCGGAGTTATAGCTATTTGAAGTTTTGAGGTTATTTCCCTGATATTTCGAGAACTACTGGGGCGATCGAATTGAGACTTGGCAGTTATTTGGAACATGAGGACTTGCAATTTTTGGCAGAACTTCGTCGAGATCGTGCTGTTTGGTTCGAAAATTTTTTCTTCGGTCATACCTTTAGCTACATATCCTACAGCAGGGTGCCAACTTTTACTTCGATTCGATTATAATTTCAGAACATATTGTAAAAAATATGTCGAAAATAAGTATCGTGGTTTTCATCTGCATTGAAGTTTTCCCCAAAATAACTCGAAAAACGTAGAAAGGCTGTGACGTGAAGTCAGCAGCTTTGGCGCGCATGTTCAAAGGATAAAAGCTGCTGACTTCGCGTCAGTGCTTTTCTAGGTTTTGTCAGTTCTTCCGAAAAATTGATAGCAAGAGGTGCAATGAAACATAAAAGTGCTTTTCAATATTTTCATGTTTCATTGCAACTTTTTCAATCGAAACTATTCTACCCTTTTTCTTTATTTTTCGGATGGACTAACAGAAGAGGTCAGGTGAATTTTTGGGGAAACGATCGAATTACATTTGAGACAAGGTGTCACTCAACACCTCTTCGCATGTAATAATATAGGGGTTGCAATCATCACCCTCACGCGGTTGATACAAATTTATTAGAACCAACAGTTCAAAATGTCCGCCACACGAACCCCTTTCTGCATATTCATTGATTCATTATTCATCTGATTCCTCAGGGAAATAAGTGAAAATATTTAATTCAGAAGGATTTTTCCCAAACAATATTTATATGTAATTTGATATGAAAGGTTTTTCGAGTTCATATATCTCCTCTACTCTGTACTTGATGAACTGTTCAGTTCTTTTTCTTGGACATGTCTGGCTTATCAGCTTAATCTGAAAATAATTGCGCATCCAAACTGAATGGCAGATCAAACTGCCTTTCCAAATCCTTCTGTATTGATTATTAATTATGTTTTTTTTTGAGAAAATACATACATAACGAACTATCATAATTCGAAATGAAAATCTCTAGTGAGAATTATATAGAAAAATTTGAGCACATAGGTTCACATTTACCTATATGAAGAAAGAAATTTTTTTTAATACGCCTATTTTCTAGGCAATGAATTGGAAATAAATTTTGGTACCTAATAATCATATTGTGATATCTACTCATTTTAGTGTACATGCAGTGACTACAAAAATACTCAATTATTATTAGTTTAGTTACTTTCATAACATTGAATGTGTAATTATTTCATTAACAAGTAATAAGTTTCTTGTACCCCGCCTCGAAGAACGTCAGTACTTAGAGCTTTCGAAGAATAATATTTGCAGGTTTCTTGAATATAACGAAATAAATCTCCATTTCTGTCTTCAAAGTTGACAGTTTCCAGACAACACAAGTGAATCCAATGGAAATTCATCGGACGTCCACCTATGGACATCCTGGATATCCAATGGATGTACGGCATTTTCCGACGTACGTCCAATGGACATCTAATGGATAATACGTTTCCGACACAATGGACACACAACTGATGTTCATTGTGTGGTGTTTCAGTTAACTGGCAGGATCGCCATGTGGTGTACCCCGGTTGGGATTGGTTCGTCCAGTTGGTTTGTACAGGAGAGGGTTGAGAATAACACTCGAAGAACTCGTTAGAGGGTTCAATTACTATGAGCAATTACTACGGCATGACACATCAATGAACGTTCCGCTTCATTGTTCTCATTCACTGTTTTCATAATACAATAACAAAATATTATATATGTTTCGTCAAGGTGTTCACAAGCATACTATGATAACAGAGGGAATTCAATATCAGTAGGTAATCCATCTGAGCACGTTTTATGGATAATGCGAATTTCTCTGGGCCTTGTTAGTCTTCACGTAATAATTATACAGAGTGTTCAGTCTGACCATAAGTTACACCTTCCCTCTTTGAGAAGAAAAAATTTTCTACGTAAATGAAAAAATTTTTTTATTGACGACCATCTTACTAATTACATAATTACATCAGTCTCAAGTTATCTTACATCTAAAGTTACGATTTATTGAATATTCATTCAATTTAACTTAATTCTTATCAAAGATAATACGGTTTCACTCTGTTCTTGTGTACCTCTTTGAGTTTGTTTTTGTCCGTTTTCACAATAATGTTCGGGTTTCGTACTTTCACTATTTCCTAGGGGCCGTTAAATAACGGGTCAAGTTTATTCTCAATGTTCTTGTTATTCAAGAGCACCTTTTCTCCTACATTATAGCTTATTTCAGTACAATTTTTGTCGAAACTTTCTTTCCTTTTCAATTTTGTCTTCACCAAATTTTCTCTAGCATCTTTCGAAGCCGTTTGCAGCCTATATTTTAGTTCAAGGGGGTAGTTGTCAAAATTGTAGATTGGATCTACCTGGCTTTTTAAATTTTGTGGAATTCTACTAGGCTTTCCGAACACCAATTCGTAAGGAGTATAGAGAGTTGAAATGTTCATGGTGTTATTATATGAAAAGCACCAATACGGAACCCAGTTACTCCAGTTGTTACTTTCCTTAGCTGCATGCGTACGAAGGAAAGCTCCTGAGTTTTTATGCGAATTTTCAAGTGCACCTAGTGTTTCGTGATGATACGCTGTTGAATTGAATTGCTTAATTTTGAGCAAATCACACGATTCACTAAATATTCTTGATAAGAATTCTGTGCCTTGGTCTGTAACAACTTCAGCAGGTATACCATACCTTAAAACAAAGTTTTGAATAAAAGATTTTGATACTGTTTCTGCTTCTTTGTTTGGTAGTGGAAAACCCTCTACAAACTCGGTTAAGTCGCATTGAATTGTGAGTATATACTTATGGTTCTCGATATCGGTAGGTGACGGACCTACAAGATCTAGAAAAATTTTTTTGAAAAGCAGACGAAGCTGTGGTAGTGATTGTCAAAGGTTCTTTTCTAGGTAAAGAATGTTTATGACGTTGACAATCATCACACTTCTTTATAAATTTTTCAACATCTGTTCTTAGGCCGTTCCAAAAATATTTTCTTTTGATATTGTTGAACATGCGTCCGATACCTGCATGTCCACCAGTTGGAAGCATGTGAAAATCATTCAGGATTATTTGTCTTAATTCTTTGTCTTCGATTCGCGTCACGTCTCTGATTATATTAATTTTTAAGGATGTTCCTAAGATTTCGTTTTTATAATTTGACAACAATTCTATAAATTTCATATTGCTAGCTAGCTTTAATGAGTACAATTATTCTAAAATGTTATTTTCTGCGCATAATTTTTCCAGTTTCCCCAACGATGTACCTAAGTCGTACGCTGATCGGATATTCTTATTAATGAAAATAACTTGTGAATTCACATATTCACATTCTCATTGTACTAAACTGAATGTTGATTATTCAAATTACGAAACACTTTTTCTGAAATTGACCCTAACTAAATACTTTTTACTGAACGATTCAAAACTTTGACCACAACAAGGAGATCAATCCTCTTGCCATCGGCAATATTCTGCAATTATGCAACTAGTGATATCAGTATCTATTAAAACATTCACCTAATTCTGCCCTACTTCATAATAACATAATTCAAATGCATTAATGTTCGAATGATTGAAAAATGAAGTGTCATTAGGCATGAAAAAAAAAATTTTTGTTCGTCCAAATGAAGATTTTGTTGAATTTGGGACATTTACCGTTTGGATTATTTATCATTTGCAAATTTATCTTCAATTCTCTGGTAACTCTTTTCTAATAGGAATTTCACATTTTAGTTCGATTTAATTTCGAAAAAAAAAAATTATCCGAAAATATTTTCCTTTCCGATTACCAATTTTTCACTGGACAATCTAACTGCATCGAAGAATTGATAAATCGATTCCTCATTGTCGTCTCCACCTGGCAATAAAAAGGCATTAGTCATCAAATAAAATTTCTTACCCATGCTTACTATATCTCTATTACAAGAGAGAAAAAAAAATTGTTGAAATTGAATTAGTAATTTTTGCTGAAGAAAATTTGGTTGCGGCTAATGCCTAACCTGATTATCATTCACGTGATTCCTTGAATAAAAATCCGTTGAATTCATCGGATAATTACTAATAAAAAAAAACTGATGATTGCAATAGAATCCGCAACAAAAAAAGTTATCATTTTATCACAAAAGATTGAAAGTCTTACTGGGTTTGTCCACCTCAATCACTTTCATGGCTTCTACGGCTTCTCTGAAGGAACATTTATGTGATATTTCACCAGTCATTATGGCATCTTCTGATTCCCAGTCAGGCCTTGTTCTTTTTCTATATCCATCAAGGAACACGATCATTCCCAGGACAACCATCTTCATCTTCTGGCTGGGGATGGCTGGAACCCATGGTACCATAGAATGTAAATATGTTGGAATCACATACCATCGAGGAAAAAGCAGCTCGCCCTCTCACTGCGTTCTGGATATCTTCTGACATTCAGTCAACTGGCAGGATCGCCATGTGGTGTTTCAGTTAACTGGCTGGATCGCCATGTGGTGTACCCCGGTTGGGGTTGGTTCGTCCAGTTGGTTTGTACAGAAGAGGGTTGAGAATAACACTCGAAGAACTCGTTAGAGGGTTTAATTACTATGGGCAATTACTACGGCATGACACATCAATGAACGTTCCGCTTCATTGTTCTCATTCACTGTTTTCATAATACAATAACAAAATATTATATATGTTTTGTCAAGGTGTTTACAAGCATATTATGATAACAGACGTGGGAATTCAATATCAGTAGGTGTTCGTACCACGATTGGCTTACCTTGGTAATGTTTTGTGTTGATTCCAGTTTTTGGAAACAACGACACCAAGGTTAATCCCGATGATAATCGATACTGTGTCTTCCAGGGTGCACAATTCGAATTGGAGATGATTCACTCCAACTTTTGTGATATGGATGGAACTGGGTACACAAACTCACTGCTAACAGTAACAATAAATGTATTTGCTCGTTACTTATGTTTATAGATCACGAGTGCGAATATAAGAGTTACACACAAGGTTCGATACAATGTGTGAAAAATGAACTTCTAGTTGATAATGTCTAGCAAGGTGCAATGTATTTACTGGTGTCCCGAAGTGAACGAACAGCTTCGACGATGAGTATATACTGAATACTGAAAAATCTAACATTCCCTATTCCAAGCTGAATCGGGTTGGAATAGGAGGGAGGAATTGACCTGCTGTTGGCCACATTTGCCAAAGTGAAATTTGAATGGTTATTTTTAAAATGAACAAAGAAAAAAAAGAGAAACTTTGCTTGCCCTAGTACACAACGACAAGAGAAAGTTCGAAACTATATGACTCTTTGTTCAAAACATGCCCAAAAAGAAATGTACCTGGTCGATAGGCGAAAGCTTTCTTTCGTTCTATGCTATATTTGACGGTTAGCATTATTGGATACCCCCTTTTCTCAGAAGTCGTATAGTTCAAGGTTTCCTCTTGGGAACAATTTCACTCAAGCTCAAGGTATCCCTTCGTATGAAAGGTCACAACATTAAGAGGTACATTTCTTGTTGTGTAGACAATGAGTCGTAAAATGTTGGGTCCAGGATACGAGACGCAACATACTCCCGCGCCGTGAACCATCGGGTTCAACTCAATTGGAGTGATATATTTCGATGTATGAATAATATAACATAATATAATCAAATACAACACTCACGATAATTAATCGGAATATGAAAGCATGAAATGCAACAAGTCAAGGTGATATTTACAAACAAAACAATGGAAATAATAGAACAAATATGGGCCTATGAAATACAACGAATTAATCTAATATTTACCAATACATCAATCAAAAGAAAAAATAAAGCGAATATATGCGCAGGAATTCACGAATAAATAATATGTTTACAAGCTCAGCACCAAAAAAAAAAATGTTATATATACAAATTATCCTCTGTAAAATGGGTATAAAAAATGATTAATTATTGTTCCAAGGAAAGAGTACAAAGCTTCCCTACGCATCGCTTGTACTGCCCTGTTTTTATCTTCAACGTTACCACTCTAAGGACACCGTCTTCACCTGGGTGAAGAGCAATTACGCGGCCTAGGGCCCACTGTAAGGGAGGAAGATCGTCTTCCTTAATTAGCACCAACGTGCCAAGTGCTATATTATTGGCTCTAGGAGGGCGCTTGTTGAAGCACATCATTGGGTTAAGGTATTCCTTATGCCACCTCTTCCAAAAGTGCTGTTTCAGCTGCTGTGCATGCTGCCACGATGACAAGCGGTTCGAGTTCGTGATAGTGAAGTCTATTTGAGGCAAGCTTGTTAAGGTAAAAGGAAGGAGATCATTGGGATCGGACGAAGGAGGTGTTAGGGGACGGGAATTCAGTATTGCTTCTACTTCTAAAATGAACGTTTCTAATTGCTTAAATGTGAGCAGCGCATCACCAACCTTTCGAACAAGGTGATGCTTGAAAGATTTCACGGCTGCTTCCCAAATTCCGCCAAAATGCGGAGATTTGGTAGGAATAAAATGCCAGGATATGTGTTCGTCATCACAATATATTTGTAAGGCCTTATTATGCTTTTCTGACGTGAGTATTGTGTGTATTTCATTCATCTTACTCTTTGCACCTACAAAGTTAGTAGCATTGTCAGAATATATCGCGGTGGATTTTCCTCTTCTGGAAAAGAGACGCCTTAGACTAGCAAGGAATGCTTCGGTAGTGAGGTCACTCACTAATTCCAGGTGCACAGCCTTTGTACACATGCAAACGTAAACAGCTACATAAACCTTCAATTTGTTGCGATTCCTAAACCGTTTCTCTTTCATATATAGCGGACCGCAGTAATCCACCCCACCCCGGCATTCAGGAAGGGACGCGAAGGGGTAGTGCGATGCCTCGGAAGTACTCCCATCACGTGATCGGAAATTCGAGGTTTTACTCGGAAAAATGGAATACATTTATGTAGTACTTGGCGAGTGATGTTGCGACCATTCAACGGCCAATAATGTTGGCGAACCGAGTACAGGGTAGCCTGGGTACCGGCATGTTAGAGACGCAACTGCTCTTCGCGGATAACAAGACGGGTGATGGCATGACTGGGCGGTAGCAAGATGGGGTGTCGTTGCTGCTCGGGTATCGAAGTGCGAGACAGTCTGCCACCCACTCTAAGTATACCGTCATCGTCTATGAACGGATTGAGAGGAATCAATCGACTTTTCTCGTGGATATTTTCATTATTTTTCAATAAATTTATCTCCTTCCCGAAAGCGGACGCTTGGGTAACCTTCGAAAATGTTTTTCGAGAATTCTCTAACTCGAGTTTGCTCAGTGGACCGATATGTTTTTTCGACTTGCTTTTGAGATTGTTTATAGGGCGATGTATGAAAGCAATAATGAGCTGAAGTTTGGAAAAAGAGCTATACCTCTCGAGCAGTGATTCATTGTTCAGGTTGATTTTCATACAAATTTGTGAGGTGAAGAGCGGCTTCAGCTCAGGTACTTCGATAATTGCGTATTTGCCTGTAGGCCAAATGTCTGATTCCTGATTTAACCAGCCTGGACCGTTCTACCAAATGCTTGTTTGAGCAAATTCGTGAGGCGTTTGTCCCCGGGAAACAAGATCGGCTGGGTTTTCCGCCGACGATACATGACCCCAACGACACGATTGCGTCAATCGCCTTATTTCAGAAACACGATTGGACACAAATGTTTTCAATAAATGTGGTTGGGTATTTATCCAAGAAAGGACGATCGTGGAATCTGTCCACAAATAAGAGGCATCAAACACTATGGAAAGCGATTGATTAACTGTGGTAAACAAATGAGATAGCAAAAGGGCACCGTATAACCCAAGACGCGGCAAACTCAATGATTTTACTGGTGCAACTCAGGATTTGGAACAAACTAGTTGCACGGAGTTTTTCCATTGTCATCCATAGAACGAATATAAATTCCATACGCCTTTTCGCTGGCGTCGCAAAATCCATGCAATTGAATATTGACAGCCTTGGCGGCTAATATGAACCGGTTGAAATGAAACCGTTCAATTGATGGCAATTGAGCCTGATATGATGACCACAAAGTGTGTATTTCTAAGGGAATAGATTCATCCCAGGTAACGCCAGCTTTCCATAGAAGCTGAATGATAATTTTCGCGTGTAAAATGATAGGGCCTAATAATCCAAGAGGATCAAATAATTTGGCAATCTGCGATAGTATGGTGCGTTTGGTTAGTTTTTGGATTGCCCGGAGTAATTGACGGAATAAAATATTTATCCTTACGCGAATCTATTGAAGCCCGAGCGTTTTCACTGCAGAGTTGGGATCTAGTGATGGGTATCCATTATTTTGGGCTTCAACCTGATTTGGTATTAAATTGGGGTCATTCGAAGCCCATTTTCTAAGATGGAATTTGCCCCTTTTCAACAAGGCAATGAGTTCATCCCGAAGAAATTCCGCTTCGTGTTTCGTATCCGCACCGGTCAAAAGATCGACCACGTAGAAATCTCTTTTTAAAGCAGCCGCCGCAATAGGGTGTCGATCCCCTTCGTCCGCGGCTAATTGTTGAAGAGAACGGATTGCGAGAAATGACGCGCACGATGTTCCATAGGTAACGGTGTCGAGGGAGTACTCTTCGATGCGATTTCCGGGTTTCTCGCGAAAAAGAATTTTTTCATAACTTACATTCTCAGGATGTACACGAATTTGGCGATACATCTTTTCGATATCCGCGGTCAAGGCGAATTGATGAGAGCGGAAACGAGTGAGTATTGTGAATAAATTATCCTGAATTTTGGGACCCACCATAAGGATTTCGTTTAGAGAAATTCCGGAGGTAGTTTTCGCAGAACCATCGAATACTACCCTTATTTTCGTTGTAAGACTGTCCTGTTTAACCACCGCATGATGGGGTAGGTAACAACCGCTAGACGAATCACGAATTTCACATTTCGACATGTGATTTAAAGCGCGGTATTCGCACAAGAAATCTGAGTAGTCCCGTTGCAGGCCATCATCTTTTCCTAACCGACGCTCTAACGGCCAGATGGTACGAAGTACCGAGCCTCGATTTATTGTCGTTAAATGGTAGACGGACAATGTAACGACCTTCCGAGCTTCTATGTGTGTTGGCCACAAAATGATTTTCGGCTAAGGTCTCTTCGGGTGAACAGATTTTGCTGAGAGGTATCTCTTCTAGCTCCAAAAATCTTGTGAGATTTGTGTCGGCCGGAGTGCTTGATCTTCCCGGCTATAATCCATCCAAGCTTCGTTTTCTGGAGGATCGCGTCGGGCTGATTTTTCAGGGCAATCTATCCGATGCAGAGCAATTTGAAAAATAGCTTCACGCCTATCAGAACATCGATATTCGATGGTTCTTCGAATTTGGGATCGGCTAGAATTAGGTTTTTAGGGATGTTCAAACCTTCACGATTGATTTTTATTGAGGGCATGGCCTTCGTAATTCGCGGAACGATCAATAATTCTGAATTTTTTTGGAACTCACTGAATTTTGATCTAATTGTTGCCGAACTGGAATGCTTTATGCGGGTGCATATGTCATCCACACCTGTCACCGAAATATTGACAGATTTCTCATCGAGATTCAGAAGTTGCGCGGTAGCTTCGGTCATAAAGTGGGTTTGGGAGCCAGCATCTAAAAATACTCGACATGTTTTCCTTTCGCCTGTTTTGCTCACGATGTCAACAAGAGCAGTGGCCAACAAGATTTCCGATTCCGTGTAGGTATGCAAATTTACGCTAGATGGGGGCGCAGACGGGAAATTTTCGACGTTATCTGAATTTCGCTGAGGTTTGTTACCTTTTTGGATTTTATCGAAATGTAGAAGCGTATGGTGCTTTTGATCTCAAGAACGACATTTACCAGCCGAAAAAATCCAAGACCCGGTGAACTTTGCGCAAACAATTGATGCACAATGAGGCCTTTTTCGCTGCTTCATAACGGGCTGATGAAGATAATGTCGTGAATTTTCTACAATTCTTTATGAAGTGATCTCCTTCACAATGAGGGCTAGTATTTACAGGTAGCAGTTGCATAGGATTGTTGTTTACGCGAATTTGGGCGAAAATTATGACTGCCCCTGTCATGTGGTTGAGGAAATTTAGTTGCATTTTGGTGAGACTTGGTGTCTTCTGACTGAGCATGACGTTGTAAAAAGGCAATCATTCGATCGATTGTTGGGTTGTGAAAATCGTTCCCACCTTTCGCGAAGGAAGTGATTGAATTTTTCTACAATAACAACGATAAGTACGGTATTCCATGATTCAACCGGTTCTCTCAAAGTCTTGAGAGCTCGAAAGTGCTTCAGAAAGCTGTCCAATAAAGCGCGAACTGTGGATTCTTTGGAAATGCAATTCATATTAAGCAATGATTTCGTCTGGCTCTGACAAATTATTTTACGATTATCGTAGCGCTCTTTTAATAAATCCCAAGCAATTTGAAAGTTTTCTGCTGAGAGCTCGATAGCAGCTATTACCGCAGCAGCCTCCCCGACAAGACATCCTCTCAGGTAAAACAGTTTCTGTATCGGAGTAATACGCGAATCCTCATAAACAAGTGAGTTGAAGAGGTCGTGAAACCCTAACCCTAAAATTTCGGTAGTGTAATTTTCGGCAAGCTAGATGTGCTACTGAGAACATTATTTGACATGTTCCCTGAAGGGGTGTCGGAGACTCGAGAGGAGGCGGGACCCGCGCGGATAGAGTGTTGCGATATAAGATTCTTCGCCGTGCGATATAATTTATCATACCTCTCTTCGAATTCTGAATTATATTTCTCAATTTCATCGGGTTCTTCGTCGAGGATTTGCAATTCTACCTGGATCTGTTCGAAACGTTCCCGTGCAAGTTCTACGTCGCTAAAATGCCTTTCCAGGAGGGAGAAATACTCTTCTGCATTGAAGGATTTTAGAAATTTCTCGAATGTTGTGAGTTTCCTAGTGAAATTTCCGCGTTTTATTCTTAATGCCTTCAACTCAGCTGTTGCCATTTTCAAATGATATGATCAATTATAGAAGCAATAAAGAAATAGGGGATCGAATAAATGGAATAATTTGGTGGTTCAATGACTTACTATTTAAATGGAACTGGATATATGTGCCAGGAAAACAGGTTTCACGAAACATAAACGAACGCAAGCTTTCAGTACACTTACACCAATTTCCGCACTTCCACTTAATTGACACTTGCTAGAACTCCAAGGGTTGCTCAGGATTCGTTAATTCTTTGTCTGCTGCTGCGGCAGAACGATGATTCAACCTTCGATGGATGAACTGGATTTGCAGATATTTGCTGGATATCCGGCCCGAAGGACCAATGTTCGTGCCACGATTGGTTTACCGTGGTAATGTTTTGTGTTGATTCCAGTTTTTGGAAACAACGACACCAAGATTAATCCCGATGATAATCGATACTGTGTCTGCCAGGGTGCACAATTCGAATTCGAGATGATTCACTCTAACTTTTGTGATATGGATGGAACTGGTTGCACAAACTCACTGCTAACAGTAACAATAAATGTATTTGCTCGTTACCTATGTTTATGGATCACGAGTGCGAATATAAGAGTTATACACAAGGTTCGATACAATGTGTGAAAAATGAACTTCTAGTTGATAATGACTAGCATGGTGCAATGTATTTACTGGTGTCCCAAAGTGAACGACCAGCTTCGACGATGAGTGAATACTGAATACTGAAAAATCGAACATTCCCTATTCCAAGCAGAATCGGGTTGGAAAGGAGGGAGGAATTGACCTGCTATTGGCCACATTTGCCAAAGTGAAATTTGAATGGTTATTTTTAAAATGAAGAAAGAAAAAAAAGAGAAACCTTGCTTGCCCTTGTACACAACGACAAGAGAAAGTTCGGAGCTATATGACCCTTTGTTCAAAACATGACCAACAAGAAATGTACCTGGTCGATAGGCAAAAGCTCTCTTCCGTTCTATGCTATATTTGACGGTTAGCATTATTGGATGCCGCCTTTTCTCAGGAGTCGTATACTTCAAGGTTTCTTTTTGGGAACAATTTCACTCAAGCTCAAGGTATCCCTTTGTATCAAAGGTCACAATATTAACAGGCACATTTCTTGTTGTGTAGACAATGAGTCGTAAAATGTTGGGTCCAGGATACGAGACGCAACAGTAGGTAATCCATCTGAGCACGTTTTATGGATAATGTGAGGTTCTCTGGGCCTTGTAATTCTTCACGTAATAATTATACAGAGTGTTTAGTCTGACATACGTTACAATCGGATATCCTGTATTACATCCAATGGATTTCCATTGGATATCCAATTTATGTCCATACCAATAGAGTGTATACCGGATTTCCATCTGATATCCCATGGATTTCCATTTCATGTCTATTGCAGCTGGAAATCTATTGGATATCCATCAGACATCCGATGAGTATCCATTTCATGTACATTGCAACTGGATGACAAATGGATGTCCATCAGACATCCGATGAGTAACCATTTCACGTCCATTACAACCAGAAGTATATGAGATTTGGATTTGCATCGGACAACCAGTGGATATCCATTTCATGGCCATCCTAATTGAAAAGTACAATGGATTTCCATAAGACATTCAATGGATTTCCATTGGACAGAAAATATCCAATGGACGTCCAAACTTGTACCCAAAATTAAAAGATCCGATACCAAAAAGCCTAAAATCTAATGTAGTGTACGAAGTGGAATGTGCAGACTGTCGCGAAACCTACGTAGGACAAACCTCCCAATGGCTTAAGAATAGAATGACCTTACACAAAAGTGACATCACAACTAACAATCAAAGATGTGCCCTATCTGTCCATGCCAACAAATATTCACACAGGATTGACTTGGAAAATGTGAAAATTCTAGATGTGAATATGAATTATAAAAAAAGATGTATTTTGGAGATGATCCATATAAAAAAACAGAATAGTGAAATCAACAAAAAACAGATACACAAAATCTAAGCCCAATATATTCATATCTTCTAGAGTATTCGAATAAACCGCTTTTCGATGGTCCAGTAGATGAGTGACTTTGACAGTTAACGTAAATAACATAATAATTTTTGATTGAATTGTAGAGAAATTTTTAGCCTGGATGACTGAATTGCCACTTATATGTATTTTATTTTGAAATTGTTTAGTGTAGACGACTTAAAGATTAACCTCGCATTCAGTGAGTAAATGTAGATTGTTTATGTTCCTGATTTTAAATGTGATGTTGTTTCACAGTTGCCCCGAGGAAGAAACTAATCGGTTTCGAAAGCTTGGCTGCATGAATAAAGAGTAAACATATCTTGTTAATTATTGATCGACATCCCTTAACCTAATACTATAATATATATATATATATATATATATATATATATATATATATATATATGTATATTTTTTTTTTTTTTTTTTTTGCTGATCACCATTCAGGGAAATACGAGATACCACCGGGTTCTTCAACCAAGGTGGAATCAAGAGCAATGAAGGAATCGTCTGACAATGCGTGTAGTTCCCAGTATAACCTCCTTCTGAGCACTGGAGACGATAGAGTTCTCGAGCTCCAGTAGCAAGGTGTTTTCAAGTAGATGTTCCTCCACCAATCCATTCACCGATAAAACCAGAGGGACAATAATCACTTTCTTCAGTTGGTAAATGTCTTTCAGATTGAACGATAAATCGTAGTATTTGGTTATTTTCTCGGTATAGGATCTAGAGATGTTTTCGTCCGCTGGAACCGTGATATCTACAATATAACAGATCTTTTCGTCTTTTTTAAAGAGAACTATATCGGGGCGGTTATTCGCCACTGGCTTGTCAGACACCATTGTAGTGTCCCAATACAACTTGAAGGCTTCGTTCTCGAGGACAGGCTCAGGTGAGTACAGATGATTTTTCTTTTTGCTCTTAATTAATCCATGTTTCAGCGAAATGGCTTGATGGTACACTTTCGCCATTTGATTGTGCCTGTCCATGTATTCTCTTGGCGCGAGGATGGAACAGCCAGATGTTACGTGTTGGATGTGTTCTGGATTCCGCTTGCACTTTCGACATAGATCCGTGGCCAAGTGTTGTCCAGCTATGTTCTTCAGGTAGGATCTAGTCGGTATCACCTGATCCTGTATGGCTAGTAGCCTACCCTCAGTTTCAGGGAAGAGGTACCCTGCTTTAAGGTAAGTCAAAGACTCTTTTTTATTCACGTTATTTTTCTCTAGATTGTTGGGGTATCTGCCATGTAGCGCTTTAGATTTCCATTCTTCTTCTAGGTTTTGCTGAGTGCGTGCTAACGGAGCGAAGCCAAGGTTTGAGAGCTGCAGTGAAGAGCATCCCACATCGATCGAGCGGAGGGTCCTGAAATAAGGTGAGTTTTGTTTCATGAAATACTCCCTTAGCTTTATAACGGTCCTGTTGTGAGCTGTTTCTAAATTTATCAGTCCCCTTCCCCCTAGGTGTCTTTGGAGGTAGAGTCTTGCCACGGATGAGTGTGGATGATGCACCCCGAATTTCGTGAGGATGGTACGAATTTTGGTGTCCAGTGCCCGCAGTTCTGTATTCGACCATGTGAGAACCCCGAAGGTGTACGTCATTATTGGCATAGCCCACGTATTTGAAGCGAGGAACATAGATTTTGAGTTGAGTTTGGACTTGAGCACTTGACTCACTCGATAAAATAGTTTATTACTGAAGGCCTCTTTCATTTCAACGTTCTTTATTTCTAGGGCTTGTTGTATGCCTAGATACTTATATGTTTCGCCTTCTCCAAGTTTCTGAATAGTGTCTTGATCCAGGATGTTAGAATCATTTGTAGATATTTTTCCCCTTTTTACAGTTAGACGAGCACATTTTTCCAGACCCATTTTCATTCTTATGGACTCACTGAATGTCTTTACTATTTGAAGTTGTTTTTCCAGCTGTTCGTCATTAGATGCATACAATTTCAAATCGTCCATATAAAGCTGGTGTGACATTTTAATGTTTTCATTTTTGTCCAGAATGTATCCATACTTTTGATTGTTGATATATATTTTTTTTATATATATATATATATATATATATATATATATATATATTTATATATATATACGCATTAACATTTTTGGGGACATTTGCTAAATGTTATAGATAGAACTCGCATGGTTATAGATAGGTCTACATTGTCAATCTATAAACAATTTGACCAGATATATATATATCTAGAGGGTATTTTTCGATCTATAATGATATTTATCGTTGCCATCACTTTAGGGACATATCACAAGTACCCCATTTTGGGGACCTGAATTTGTAACCGACTTTGGAAAAAGGGGATTCTCTCTTTGCATTTCATTCAGATTGCTTTCGAAGTAACTCCATTCCAAAATTGAATATACAGGGTGTTTCAAAAAAGAGCTATAACAGAATCGATGATTTTTACATAGACAACAACTGATGCTTTGTAGGGAAATTTGAAACAATACATTCATCTACTAATAGCGAGATAGTTATATTGACATAAACAGGGTGTACCAAAAACCTATAAGCACAATTCTCTGAATTTTCAATCACTATCGATGATTCCTTTTTCTATGACTTCCGTATAGCTCTACGGTGGCCCTTATTCAAGAATGAAATACACAGGGTGTAAAAAAATGTGATTTGATAACATCCATGTTTTCAATTGGCAACCGCCATATTTGAATTGGACAGTTGGAAAGACCACTTTTTTACGCCCTTGTTCTGGGGAACAGCGCGTTATCATTTCGTCACAATGTCTGTAATTTTCGAATTCTGAGCCGAAATTGGTCTCAAACGAATAGGTTGGACTCACTGATGAAGAATCCGTGGTCGAAATTGATTCTGGACCTTAATTACAAAGGCCGAATTCGTGAATGGGTAAAATACGCCTAATGATTCCGTAGATATACCCATTCAAAATTTTATTTTCTCATTATTTTCAAAAATACACATAAGATCGAATTGATATCCATCTTTCAGATAGAAGATGTGTGTGAGTGCAATTCTAGATTTTTTTTACTCGAGTTTAGTACTTTTCCGTGGCGCCATCCAAAGCGTTCAAGAGATCATTATTTGTTTTCATATCTTCATTGAATTATTCCATGTGAATTTGAAGTTAGTGCAAGGGAAACATTAATAAAATACAAGCATTGCTACTGTTAGTCCACATCTGAAATCACTGAGGTCGGCATTGAAATGATTAATAATCGCTCCACTTGGCACCAACTTAAAATTCATATGAAAAAATTGATGAAGAAAAACAGTGATTATATTTCTTGGACGCATTGGATGACGCTACAAGAAGGTATCTCTTGTTGCAAAAAAATACTTCTTGCGAATTGAAGTCGATTTTTTTTGCGTGCATTAGTGAGCTATCATTTCGTCAGAAGGTCTGTAATTTACGTAATTATAATACGTCTGTAATTTTTTCCTGAAAATGGTCTCGAACTCAATGGACTAGGTTGGACTCAGTGATGACGAATCCGGTGTCGATTACGGGCGTACGGAAAATCCTGTCAACTTTGAGCTTTCAGTGTAGGGTTGCACTTCAAAATGCGATGGTTGAGTAAGTTAATTGACAAAATCGGCCGAACGGTTTCGGGGTTACAGCTGTTAGAAATTTCAAGTATATTTCCATGATATTTCAGGAGCTACTAAAGCGATTTGATACAAACTTGGCTGTTAGTTGATGAATAAAGACCCGAAACTCTCAGCAGTTTTATGTTGGGATCGTTCAGTAAATTGAAAAAAAATGTTTTCAAAATTTTTGTTCGGTATGTTCACGATATGTGGAAAAAATTCCGCTCATACCTCCAACTTCATATTTCACAGCAGTGTACCAAATTTTAGTTCAATAAGGTTATAATTTTCGGATATACATATTGGGAAAAAATATGTCAAATTTCTTGTGTTTTTTCCAAAATAACTGAAAAACTACTGATTCAATCATGGTAAAACCTAGTAATTAGTTGGAAAAAGCTGATGAACAATTTTGTGCACAATTTCATGACAATCGTAAAATTCGAACAACTTGAAAAAATTTACTAGTTTTTTCTTCGAATATACAATATTCTACAAACTTATGATCATATCATCTTCACGGAATTCTACATGAACCTTCAACATGTCTTCGTGCGCACATGTTCTGGGAAACAGCGTGCTATCGTTCAGTCCAAATGTCTGTAATTTTCGATTTTTTCCCGAAAATGGCCTCAAACAACTAGGTTGACTCACTGATGACCAATTCGTTGTCAAAATCGATTCTGTCCGGCCGACGACATGATAACTGTCGAACGGAGCAAGCTATCAACTTGAAACTTTCAGGGTAGGTAGGTAGGTATTATTATTATTATTATTATAAAGTTTTGAATGGGTATATATCAACAGAATTATTGGGTGTATTTTACCCATTCACGAACTCGGTCTTCACAATGAAGATCCTAACTTTCTCTACAAATATCGAGTATATGAGTGGTTTTTTTCGGAAGTTATTGTGATTACGATCGGCCTAACGGGCGGAACTGTTCATCGAATTCGATTAAAATTCTGCGCTGTTAATAGGTAACATGAGCGTAATAAAATGTTCGAATGATCGAGAATAGATATTTCTAATAGCACCGAAACCTAAAATTACGGGCAGCTTTTGACCAATTACCAAATCAACCTGCGCATTTGGACTTCACAACCGTGAAAATTGCAAGGCTCTAGGTCTTTCCTGTCGGATGCTGATGTTATCACGGCCGATCGCTTGACCTCCCAGAGACTTGTTGATTTGATTTTCGGGGTCAATGCTAAAATTTCGATTAAGAATTGAAGAGTATGACAACCGCCATATTATGTTTATGTCGATTTTCTAAGTTTTCTCGAGCATCTGCAAAATTTGTGAGAATTGTATTCGCTTCGACTTTATTTCCAAACAAATTTTCAAGAAATAAATCGAATGCAAGATATCGACAAATTTCAAATCCGAATATAAACATAACCTCATCACCGTGTCGTTCGCCTAAACAACGAGTGCTGAGGAGAAATTACATTCGATTGTCGAGTGATATTCGGTTCCATACACATGGAATATGTTTACTTATTGTCCATAGTAAGCGAAATCGTCCATCCATCCACAGCATTAGGTAACAATGAAAATGGATAAATGGCATTCAGCGCATCCACCCAGTCTCAATCTTTTTCGGACAGATTGAACAAATTCAAACTTAGTATTACGAATGCCAGATGGGGCTGCATAATATACATTTGACAACCCATTGCCAGATTTCTCTCAGATTAGATATGTATATAATGTTGAAAATATTTGGAATTCAGTTTCAGTTTTCAAAAATTTCGACATCTGAGCTTCCGAAAGATATTACATGGAGACTTGATATTATTAGAGTAAGTGTTGATAGCTCTAATAAGTGGATTGACGGAATCTGCTCGATGGTTCATCCTGTCGAAATTTTATTTTCTATATCGAAATCGAATACCCATTGGACCACTCAAATGAAAACGACTCTAACTATTTCTGATCGACAGTTATCCCGATAAAATGATTTTGAGATATTTTAATCACAAGAACCTCATGAAATTTTTCATGAAGCTTTAAGCCCTCAGTTTTCAATGAAGTATTAGGTTCAAATTCAATCAAATCTGTTTGCTTGGAGTTATTGGGAAAATAATATTTCGAATGGATTTCGAAATCATTGGATTGATTTTACCGATTCACGAACTGGGTCCTAGTAGTTCGTCAGCAAATCTGTTGTACCAATTTTGAAGCTATGTTTTTTCTTTTAGATATTATTTTATGATTCGGTGCTAAGTCTAGCGAAAACACAACAACTTTCGGGAAAAATAACATGGAGACTCAATATTTGTCGAGTAAGTCTCGGGGCCTAATAATGAAAGTCAAATTCGATAGTAACTGCAATACGCTCTTTGATGACGTAGATATATCCATTAGAATATTCGATCCAATAGAAATAAAGTACCTACTACTTTGTTGAATATTTAATCGAAAAATGACGACTGATAAAATCTCACGTGAACTTTCACTTCGTTTTTGAACCAAGATAGTTTAAAATTTAAAGGACCGTTCAACCAGATAATTACTTGGATAGGTTACTGCTCTGACTCTGAATCTGAACATGAACAACAGGGCTTCTGACATTACATCAGTGCTCTAAAATTTTTCATATTTTATTCTTGAAATGGATTCCTGATATAAACTACTCAAAATAAGTGTTATCTTGGGAATGATAGTACTTACAACATCCTACAACCCTGAAATTTAATCCACCATCATTCACCCCAGAAAAACAATCATCTATCGATCTACTCGTCCGAATAATCAGCGCATCCACCAGATCTGAGGTGTTTACCATAACTTGACCAACTCAAAACTACGAATGACAGATGGCGCTGAATGATTTACATATATTTCATACCCGAGTACCAGATAGCTAACATTGTTCATTGTTCTATTTAGATTGGATATGGGATTTGTATATCTGGAAATATTCTGAAAATAATAATTCTTGATATTCCACTTAAAATAATGTTATCCAGGTAAGTGGAAAGTGGAAAAGTTGCTGAAATTCACTCGAACTCAAAAAGGAAAAACATAATTACTCATTACCTATCTTCTTTCTAAGTTTTGGAATATACCAACATACTACCAAATATACATATTGGATATTCATTTAACATTATAATACAAATTTGTAATTCACTCATTTCAGTGTAACACGTCAGTTCACGCTTTGAATTTGTAGATATAATTTTCCGAGTTTGAGGAAGTATTATATTCATTGGAGTGAAATAATTTTGAAAATTTTAAAAAATTGATTCTGATGGAAGACATGAAGAAGCGCAAAAGAGCCTGAAAGCGTCAGAATAATCGAAAACGAGGACGATCCTACTGAAAATGGAAAAATCTTGACTGAATGGATAACATGAATTTTTAAATTTTATTTGATTTTACAATTTCCTCCGAAAAAATATAGCTTTGAACTGAACGAATACGTGAACATAGATAGTAATCCTACCGAAAGAAAACAAAATGATGTTCATCAGACTCTCAGAGGCATACTGCCATCACGTGATTCGGCGCTACGCGTAGATATTCCATGGGTGTAGCATAAAAGATGCTGTAATTATTTCTCTTATTATCCAGTTCTTGAAATAACAAGTTTGCAAAAACTGGTAAATTTCTTATGGTCTAAGGAATATTGAAGAAACAAAACTGACACAATTTTCCCCCAACTTGTGATGATCCTTGTGAAAAGTGGAGAAAAAATTCAGTATTGTGCATGAAATTTTTATGTCTGGCATTTTCCGTACATAAAAGAATACATTCCGTCACCTTTCCTAAAATGTCAGATATTTGAACAGAATATAAAAGGCCGCGATCAGTTTTCTACGAAAAATCATCGCTCTTATCGAATGGGAAAAATTCAGTTTGCGAATGAGGGTAGCAATCCTAAAATTAATTGAAAGAAACAGACTGACGACACTCACAATCCTCAGAGTAGACGCTCATGATTGCTCCCCAATAAAATGGAACAGGTGCAATCACGGCGCTACCACAGCCGTATACGATACTTTGAAGACAGCTGTGGCGCTACGCATGGATATTCCATGGGCGTAGGAGAGAGTTCATCTTCCGAAGATTATTTATCTGATCATTCAGTTTTAGAAATACCTAGTTTGTAGAAACTGATAAATGTCTAACAGTTCAAGTATATTGAAGAAACGAAAGTAACAGAATTTTCTCCATACTTCTAACGTTCCTTAAAAAACCATGAAAAATTATTCGAGATTTTTCATGAAATCACTTTTTTTGGGTAAACGATAATACATTGAACATAAAAACCTCTTTCATTACAATACTCTTCAGATTTCTCCATTTAACCATCACTGAAATGTAGTATGGAATCAAATAAATAATATTTCATCTTATGGGCTTATTGTCAAAGTGATTGTATTCGATTCTGCTATTTGAATGAACTTGAAAATTATTTCCGTTAATTTGTTAATCTCTCGAAACATGAAGCGACGTCCCATGATTCATTCACAGGTGTTGTTAGAGCATATTCACTCTTGAAGCCATTTTCATGAAAATGTTATTGAAGGTAGTTGTTTCCGTAGTCCCCAGTGCCGATCGTGAACACAAAAACTTTTGAGAAAAACTTCTTTAAAACTCGATATATTAATAGTTGGTTTGGACCTTCATCACGATGGCCGAATTCGTGAAAGCGTAAAATTCAACCAATAATTCCACATATATCCATTTAAAATTTCATTTTCCCACTATTTCTAAAAATAAAGATTGGTTCGAATTGAAATCTTGCACTTGATTTAAAAGTGATAGCTTAAATAAGGTTCATGCTGAATTTCATGAAAATAGATCGCCATATGTTTCATTCGAAAAGTAAAGCTGCGTTTGGTGAACGGTTACCGCTTTATCAACGAATTTGCACATACCCGCAAAAGCTGCTGAATTCATAGCGTGCTATCGTTTCGTCCAAATGTTTGTTATGTTCGAATTTTCGCCAAAAATGTTCTCAAACGACTAAGTTGGACTCACTGATGACGACTCAGGTGTCAAAATCGATTCTGTCCGGCCGGCAGCCCGAGGACACGATATAACTGTCGAACGGAACAAGCTAGCGACTTGAAACTTCCACGGTAGGTCGCACATCAGAATGCGGTGGTTGGTTTGGTTAATGCGTGGATCAGTTGAACGGTTTCGGAGTTATAATTTAGAAGTCCAGACCAAATTCAGAATTTTAAAGTTGTTTCCCTGATATCTCAGAAACGGCCGAAGTGATTAGATTGGCAGTTAGTTGAAACATAACGACAAGCAACTTATCGTAGAATTTTGTCGAGATCGTACTGATAATAGGATCGAAAATTTTTTTCTAAATTTCGAATTTTTTTTTCGGAAAACATTCATTAAATTAAGAAGATAACTCACGGAGCTCAATATTTCACAGCACCGTACCACATTTTACTTTGATATGGTTATAATTTTCGGAGATATTTGGAAGAAATATTGTTTTTTTCCCGGTATCGTTGTTTTTTTCCAGATTATCTCAAAAAATATTGATTTGATCAAGATGAACTTTGTCCGTTATTTCGTGATGATCGTGTCATTAGAACAATTCGAAACAAAAAAATCAAATTTTTTTTTCGAATATTCTATATTCTGCTATCTTCTGATCACATTATTTTCACAAAAATCTGTAATGTAATAACCTTCATGCTGACATTTTTCAATCGAGTACTGGATTTCAATCAGATCCCATCTGTATTTTCGGAAATATTGGGAAAATAAAATGTTGAATGGGTATACATATCTGCAGAATTATGTGGTAGATTTTACCCATTCACAAATTCAGCCTTCGTAAGTAACGTCCAAACCTACTCTACAAATAACGAGTTGCTTGGTCATTCTATCCAGAAAGAATGTGTTTACGGTAAGCCTTCAGGCCGATCGTAAACACAATAAGTTCAACTTAGAAACTAGACATTTCTAGAGTAGGTTTGGACCTTGAATATGAATCGGTAAATTCCCCCCAATGATTCCGCAGATATACTCATTCGAAATATTATTTCCCCAAAATTTCCAAAAATAAAGTTGAGATCGAATTGAAATCCAAAACACGATTGAAAAATGGGAGTTTGAAGTGTCATACAGAATTAAGTGAGGATAATATGACCAGCAGATAGTAGAAAATTGATTATTCAAAAAACAATTTGAGACCTAATAACAAAGATCGAATTCTTGAATGGGTACAATCCGCCTATAATTCCGTAGATACACCAATTAAATATATTTAGAGCGATAACCAATCCAGCTTATCCCTTGACTGACGCTGAAGGACTTCCATGCTGTTTTTTTCCAATTATCTGATAGTAGGTATATTGCTCTAGATATTCTGCATGAACATTCTGATCTTCAAATATCTACTATAGTTCGTGCTGAAATCTACTCAAAGAAAATGCTTCCCTAAATATTTGAAATGGAATACTGCATGTTTTAGTGAATATCGAATATTATTTCTATAAAGATAGGAAATGGTTTCAATATCGATTTCTCATTATCAATTATACATT
The DNA here is from genome assembly GCA_958510865.1 of Myrrha octodecimguttata. Lineage (NCBI taxonomy): Eukaryota > Metazoa > Arthropoda > Insecta > Coleoptera > Coccinellidae > Myrrha > Myrrha octodecimguttata. Next base: position 438,110 of record CAUEHS010001049.1, read on the forward strand.
GCATCAACTGAGGCTATAAGATGATTTCCAAAAATCAGCCGAATCGATTTCGGTGGATGTTCACGAAAGCATCATAGAAAAATCGACTTCAATCATTTTCCAAATTCTGTGCGGAAATATACAGAGTGTAACAGCCAAATGGAATAAATTCGATAACGAATAAATGAGGGGGTATTAGAAAAAACGCTCGGACATGTCGATTTATAATTTTGAATGCGCATAGTTTTCAAGAAAATAAAATTATATAGGGTGTTCCATGCGACCATGGCCAATACCAACTTTCTTATTTCAAATGTAATCCCCTGTATATTATTTATTTTTTGGATTATTCAGAAAATTCTAGACATAATTCATGTACAATGTCCTAAACATATCTTCAACTTTTTCGGAAATATTAAGTGTTTTCAGAAATGTTGAGTAACGTTGGAAGACAATTCTACGCCAGATTAGCATGTTGCCCAGACGTTCGCGGCGAGCATTTTGAACATTTTCTACATGACATTAATTTTTTTTTGTTTTTTTTTTAATTATTAAGAAATAATCAGTATTACTTATTAGGTTTTAAGTGTAATGTACCGACTTTGTGAAATGAAATAATTTTTATTTAAAACGTTGATTTTTGCACTTAATCTGAAAACACTTAATATTTTCGAAATAGTTGAAGATAGGTATAGGACATTGTGCATGAATTGTGTCTAGAATTCTCTGAAGAATCCAAAAAATAAATAATATATAGGGGGTTGCATTTGAAATAAGAAAGTTGGTATTGGCCACGGTCACATGGAACACCCTATATAATATTATTTTCTTGAAAAATATGCGCATTTAAAATTACAAATCGACGTGTCCGAGCGTTTTTCCCAACACGCCCTCATTTATTCGTTATCGAATTTATTCCATTTGGCTGTTACACTCTGTATATCTTTTATGATGAATAGATAGATATACAAAGAACTCTGCAGTTCAGAAATATTCAACTGTTATCAAATCGATTATCGCTCGTGCGGAAGGTGGTATGTTATCCCAAATCCTATACCGACATCAGCTGAGGGGGTTTGTTTATACAACGCTAATATGAAACAGATGGTGTATCCAAGGTCACTGGGCTAGCGTTCGCCGCTTCCATGAGCGTACGTATGGTATTTACTAGGGGTTGAATTAATACTGTCATACTGGCGTTAATAATTTGATTCCTGCTGGCGATATTTTCAAACAGTAATTCACAATAGGTTTGTAAGTCGACAGTGATATAATATGAAAATTCCAGGTTAGTTAACTGTTATATTCTCGCAAGGAACATTTATAAATAAATAAATTTTGATTGAAAAATAACATCGAAATCAGGAGATATATCGACACGTGCATTCTTAGCCGAACCACTTTGATCACCCTTAAGGTCCAAAATAATTATTGGCTGATAAACACAGTTGATTTCGTCAAAATCTCTCTGGAAATATCTGATGGGATTGAAAATTGATTCCTTGTTGAAAAATTAAGGCATGAAGGGTTGTGCAAAATTGTCCAACTGATAATTGTGGGATATACCATTTTCGATATCTTTATTTCAAGTAGTAATTCGCAATATGTTTGTAATTCAACTGTGATATAGTATAAACATTCCACTTTTGCGAACTGGTGTATTCTAGCATGAAACATTCATTAATACAGAAATTGAGGACCGTTTGTAATTTCGCCAAATACTAGAGTGGAGCAACCAAACGATGAATGTAATATTGTCGAAAAACTTTCCAAAATACAATGTTGAAAATGGCTGTCTCCAGCTAGAAGAGTTCAGTCTTCTCTTCATGGATTGCCGAACTCTTTCAAATTTGCTATTGATTTGGGAAGCACATAATGCTCTGCATCTTGTAATGAAGCATTTCCTGGCAAAGCCCTACACGATATTTCCGATTTCGAACCACTCGACGATTAATATCCTGAATGTGTTCACAATGTTTACGGAATATTGGTTGAGTTGTTGAAAGCACTTTAGAACTGGTGGATGCGCTGAGTTCAGTTAATCAACTTTTATATATCTGTGGTCATGATAGAGCGAAGGATGATTTCGCATGAATATTGAATCTATAAAATGGACCACATTTTTCAATCTTATGCTTGATTGAAAAAAGACAGCTTGAAGGTTCATGCCGAAGTTTTTGAGGATAATATGATTAGAAGGTCACCAAATTTTATTAGCGAGCAATCATAAGCTTCTACTCTGGGGAACAAGAGTGTAATCATTTTGTTTTTTTCAATTAATTTTGCCCGTAGGATCGCTACCTTCGTTCGCAAACTAAATTTTACCTATTCGATTAGAGCGATTATTTTTCGGAGGAAATTGAACGAGGTCGTTTATATTTTATCCGAATGTCTGATATTTTAGGATAGGTGCCGAATGTATTTTATATCCGGAAAATGCCAGACGTAGAAATAATATGATGAATAATCATGAATTTTTTCGAGGTTTCACAAGGATCATTCGAATTAGGGGAAAAATCAGCTTTGTTTCTTCAATATACCTAAAACCATAGAAAATACCTGGAATTTATCAAGAGGATAGAGGGTGAAAATATTATAGAGGAGCACTGATGTAAAATCAGAAGCTTCAAGTAAGCCCTGATTCAAATTAGAAGCCATTCTAATATGACGTTTTGTTTGTGGAGAACACAATAAAAGAGAGAGGGGGGGGGGGGATATACACTTATTAAACATTTCTATGAAAATGAAAGAGCATTCATGCATTCGGGTATTATTTTACCAATATTTCCAAAAATACACATACCATATCTAATCAAACTGAAAACTTTGTTCGGACAACGCTAGAAACGTGGCACTTCGGTGTGAAATAAAGGTAAATCATTCAGCGCCATCAGTCATTCGTAGTTTTATCGTGAACACCTTAGATCTGGTGGATGCGCTAAACACAATTATTCGATTCCAATTGATCCGTGATCCAATTCGATCTTAACTCGAATTTTAGAAATTCTGGGGAAATAATATTTCGAATGAGTATAGCTGTGGAATAATTGGGTGGATTTTACCCTTTTATATTCAAGGTACAAACCTTCTCTAGAAATTTCTAGCTTTTATGTTGATCCCTACGGAAGATATTGTGTTCACGATCGGCCTAACGGCCTACCGTAAACAAATTCTTTCGAGAAAGAATGACTGAGCAACTCTTCATTTGTAGAGTAGGTTTAGGGCTTCATAACGAAGGTCGAATTTGTGAATGCTTGAAATCCACCAGATGATTCCGTAGATATACCCATTAAAAATGTTATTTTCGCAATATTTCTGAAAATACAGATTGGATTGAATTGAAATCGAATACCTGATCGAAAAATTACAGATTGGATGTTCATCCTCTCAATGATGCCATAGTTATACCCATTCGAAATTTCATTTCCCCAGTAGGAATTTACAAAAATACAGATTGGATCGAATTGAAATCCAGTGCTTGATTGAAAAACTCCCAGAAAAGCCCTGACGTGAAGTCAGCAGATGTTAAAATTCGTTGATAAAGCGGTCATCTGTTCTCGTATTATAGCTTGGGACATTATTATAACATACGTCATAATCGTATTGACGCCGCCAACTGCACATTCAGTTCATAATGGAAAGATTTGGTGATCTCCTTATCATACTATTATCACGAAATTCTGCATAAACCTTAACACTGTAATTTTCGGTCTAGCAGTTAAATGCAATTTTATCCAATGTATATTTTTAGAAATATCGGAATAATTAAATTTTGAATAGGCACATCTCCGAAATCATTGGCAGCATTTTACCCATTCTCAGATTCGACCTTCTGAATTGAGCACTTAACCTACTTTACAAATATCAAGTTTCTGAGTTAATTAGTTAATTGTGTTTGCGGTCGGCGTGACGGCCGATCGAATTTGGAACTTAAAATATGCTTTGGCAACGAGTTTGAACATGCTAGCAAAATATGCTGACTTCAGGTCAGTGCTTTTCTAGAATTTTATTATGTATTAAGGGTCCCACAGGAAAATGTTGTTGTACCAAATGTATGGGAGAGGGAGATTTTGCGCGCATGGTTTGGGGAACAGCGTGCTATCTTTTTTCCAAGTACTACTTTGATTCTGTTATATTTTTTCGGGACACACTGTATATGTTCTTGAATAAGGCCACCGTGAATTCATACGAGATATACGGAAAGAGAAATCATTCAATAATCGATAGAATTAGGTCTATCGATTTTCGAGACATCCTGTATATAGGCTTCAACTATCTCTATAGACGTAGAAGAATGTGTCCTTTCCAATTCTCCTGTAAGGAATTGTCAGTTGCCATTGAGAAAATATCGAAATTATGAAATTTTTTCAGAACACTCTGTAAATTTCGCCGAAAATATCTTGCCATAAGTAGATGAAAGTGATCCTTCCAGCTTTCCAATTCAAATATGGTGGATGCCAATGAGTAGTATTAGAGTATGGATTTTATTTAATCTCTTTTTGGAACAAACTTGAAAATTCTTGAAAATGGGTCCCCGTAGGACTAAATGGGACACAGAGAATGAGAAATCAACAATATTGATTAAAAATCGAGATGATTGTGCGTAAAGAATTTTTGGGAAACCCTGTATATTCATCTCAATTATCTCGCTAGATGTAGAAGAATGTGTATTTTCAATTCTCCAATAAAAAATTGTGAGTCCGTCTAGGAAAACTTGGATATTATTGTATCGCTCCCTCAGAACACCCCGTATATTTTACCAGTAATGCTTTAGGTAGAATAAAGTGATCTTTACAGCTTCCCAATTCGGATATGGCCTAACGGCCGACTGCGTAAACACAATAACTTCCGAAAGAAACAACTTAGAAGCTCGATATTTGTAGAGAAGGTTTGGACCTTAATTTCGAAGGTCGAATTCGTGAATGGGTAAAATCCACCCAATGATTCCGTAGATATACCCAATCAAAATTTAATTTTTCCAAAATTTCCAAAAATACAGATCAGATCGAATTGAAATCCAGTACTTCATCGAAACATAACAGTTCGAAGTTTCACACAGAATTTAATGAGGATGATATGATGAGAAAAGCATAGAAATTTTTTTTTCAAATCGTTCTAATGACACGATTATCACGAAATTTTGCATAAAGTTGTCTTTCAGGATGCTGGAAGGATGCTTGGACTAGCTGTGAAGTTTAATCAGGACTGAATCAGTATTTCTCGAGTTAAACCTAAAAATTTCAAAAAGCACTGCCGTGAAGGCAGCAACTTTTGCGCGCATGTTCAATGTAGATGACCGCTTCAGCAACGAATTTGAACGTGCGCGCGTACCAAATTTCAGTTCGATTCGATCATAAGTTCTGGAGATATCGGGAAAAAATATGTCAAATTTCGAGGTTTTCTTCTCGATATCGTTGATTTTTTCGGTATTACTCGAGAAATACTGATTCAGTCCTGATTAAACTTCACAGCTAGTTTTAAGATGCTAAAAGACAACTTTATGCAAAATTTCGTGATAATCGTGTTATTAGAACAATTTGAAAAAAAAAATTTATATGATTTTCTCATCATATCATCCTCATTAAATTCTGTATGAAACTTCGAACTGTTATTTTAGATGAAGTACTGAATTTCAATTCGATCTGATCTGTATTTTTGGAAACATTGGAAAAATAAAATTTTGATTGGGTATATCTACGGAATCATTGGGCAGATTTTACCCATTCACGAATTCGACCTTCGTAATTAAGCCCCAAACCTACTCTACAAATATCGAGTTTCTAAGTCGTTTCTTCCGGAAGTTATTGTGTTTACGGTCAGCCTAACGGCCGACTGCGTAAACACAATAACTTCCGAAAGAAACAACTTAGAAACTCGATATTTGTAGAGAAGGTTTGGACCTTAATTACGAAGGCCGAATTCGTGCATGGGTAAAATCCACCCAATGATTCCGTAGATATACCCAATCAAAATTTTATTCTTCCAATATTTCCAAAAATACAGACCAGATCGAATTTAAATCCAGTACTTCATCGAAAATAACAGTTCGAAGTTTCATACAGAATTTAATGAGGATGATATGATGAAAAAATCATATAAATTTTTTTTTTCAAATTGTTCTAATAACCCGATTATCACGTTATTTTGCACAAAGTTGTCTTTCAGCATCTTGAAACTAGCTGTGAAGTTTAATCAGGACTGAATCAGTATTTCTCGAGTAATACCAAAAAAATCAACGATATCGAGAAGAAAACCTCGAAATTTGACATATTTTTTCCCGATATCTCCAAAACTTATGATCGTATCGAGCTGAAATTTAGTACACTGCTGTGAAATCAGAAGGTCAAAGTGTGAGTATAATTTTTCTTGGATATGATGAATGGTTTCCGAAAAAAAAATTTTTTTGTAAAAAAATTTTTTTTTAAATTTATTGACAATATGATCTTGACGAAATTTGGTTCAAAGTTGCGCGTCGTTATACTCCACCAAACTGCCAAGTTTGAATCCAATCGCTCAAGTAGTTTCTGAAATAAAAAATAAATAACTTCAAAACTTCAAATGCCTATAACTCCGAAACTATTCGATCGATTTGGCCCATTAACGAACTTAACCGCGGCATTCCAATGCGCGACCTACCCTGAAAGTTTCAAGTTGCTAGCTTGCTTCTGTCGACAGTTATCATGTCTACGGACGGCCAACCGGCCGGACAGAATCAATTTTGACACCGGATTCGTCATCAGTGAGTCCAACCTAGTCGATTGAGACCATTTTCGGCTCAATCATCCAAAATTACAGACATTTGGACAAAACGATAGCACGCTGTTCCCCTAGAACATGCGCGCAAAAATCAAGGATATCGAGAAGAAAACCTCGAAATTTGACATATTTTTTCCCGATATCTCCGGACCTTATGATCGTATCGAACTGAAATTTGGTACACTGCTGTGAAATTAGAAGGTTAAAGTGTGAGTGGAATCTTCTATGGATATGGTGAATGGTTTCCGAAAAAAAAAATTTTTTTGGAAAAAAATTTCGAAAAAATTTTTTTTTTCAATTTACTGACAATATGATCCTGACGAAATTTCACTCAAAGTTGCGCGTGGTTGTACTCCACCTAACTGCCAAGCTTGAATCCAATCGCTCAGGTTGTTTCCGAAATAAAAAATAAATAACTTCAAAATTCAAGTGCCTATAACTCCGAAACTATCCGACTGATTTTGCCCATTAGCGCTTAACCGCGGCATTTTAATACGCAACCTATCCTGAAAATGTCAAGTTGCTAGTTTGCTTTTGTTGACAGTTATCGTGTCTACGGACGGCCGGCCGGACAGAATCGATTTTGACACCGGATTCGTCATCAGTGAGTCCAACCTAGTCGATTGAGACCATTTTCGGCTCAATCATCCAAAATTACAGACATTTGGACAAGACGATAGCACGCTGTTCCCCTAGAACATGCGCGCAAAAATTGTGAGTCCGTCTAGGAAAGCTTATATTTTATTGTATCGCTCTTTCAGAACACCCCGTATATTTTACCAGTAATGCTTCAGGTAGAATAAAGTGATCTTTACAGCTTTCCAATTCGTATATGGTGGTTGCCAATTGAAAGCATTGATTTTATTGAATCTCTTCTTCGGACACCCTGTGTATTTCATGTTTAAAAAAGGGCCACCGTAGAGCTATACGGGACACAGAAAAAGGAAAATACTCGATTTTAGTTCAAATTCGAGATAAATGTGTCCATCGGTTTTTCGAGACACCCTGTATATTTCACAATAACTAAATCGCAATATGTAGGCAAATGTGTTATTCCCAAATTTTCCATAAAAAAATTGTGGTTGTCTTAAAAAATATCGATCTCATTAAACTTCTTTTTTGGAACACCCTGTATAATTTATTTTTAAATGGGGCTACTTTGAAAGCCTTCCGAATCGAACGCATAAGAATCATCGAAGTCGGTCCATGACCCACGAAGTTATGGCTGAACAAAATAAAAAAATAGTTTTCGACGAATCGAGAACCTTCTTATTTTGAAAATTGTGATTGTCGAGTGAAAAATATCGATGGTATATTTCATTATATTTCAATTATATTTCAATAATGAGTTCGGAAATGAGATCACCATGCTGATTATCTTGATTCCAAACATCTGAGCTATACCAAACCCAACTAGAAAAAATCAACGAAATCGGCTCATGAGTACTCAAATTATGACTGAAAAAACTTTTTTTTGAGCGTCCCCA
>CAUEHS010001050.1:0-39485 GCA_958510865.1 Myrrha octodecimguttata
GTAAAAGCAAGGGTAAGGGAAAGGGTAAGGGTAAGGGTAAGGGTAAGGGTAAGGGTAAGGGTAAGGGTAAGGGTAAGGGTAAGCTTAAGGGTAAAAGCAAGGGTAAGGGTAAGGGTAAGGGTAAGGGTAAGGGTAAGGGTAAGGGTAAGGGTAAGGGTAAGGGTAAGGGTAAGGGTAAGGGTAAGGGTAAGCTTAAGGGTAAGGGTAAGGGTAAGGGTAAGGGTAAGCCTAAGGGTAAAAGCAAGGGTAAGGGTAAGGGTAAGGGTAAGGGTAAGCTTAAGGGTAAAAGCAAGGGTAAGGGTAAGGCTAAGGGTAAGGGTAAGGGTAAGGGTAAGGGTAAGCTTAAGGGTAAAAGCAAGGGTAAGGGTAAGGGTAAGGGTAAGGGTAAGGGTAAGGGTAAAGGTGAGGGTAAGCCTAAGGGTAAAAGCAAGGGTAAGGGTAAGGGTAAGGGTAAGGGTAAGGGTAAGGGTAAGGGTAAGGGTAAGGGTAGGGGTAAGAGTAAGGGTAAGGGTAAGCTTAAGGGTAAAAGCAAGGGTAAGGGTAAGGGTAAGGGTAAGGGTAAGGGTAAGCTTAAGGGTAAAAGCAAGGGTAAGGGTAAGGGTAAGGGTAAGGGTAAGGGTAAGGGTAAGGGTAAGGGTAAGGGTAAGGGTAAGGGTAAGGGTAAGGGTAAGGGTAAGGGTAAGGGTAAGGGTAAGGGTAAGGGTAAGGGTAAGCTTAAGGGTAAAAGCAAGGGTAAGAGTAAGGGTAAGGGTAAGGGTAAGGGTAAGGGTAATGGTAAGGGTAAAGGTAAGGGTAAGCCTAAGGGTAAAAGCAAGGGTAAGGGTAAGGGTAAGGGTAAGGGTAAGGGTAAGGGTAAGGGTAAGGGTAAGGGTAAGGGTAAGGGTAAGGGTAAGGGTAAGCTTAAGGGTAAAAGCAAGGGTAAGGGTAAGGGTAAGGGTAAGGGTAAGGGTAAGGGTAAGGGTAAGGGTAAGGGTAAGGGTAAGGGTAAGGGTAAGGGTAAGGGTAAGGGTAAGGGTAAGCTTAAGGGTAAGGGTAAGGGTAAGGGTAAGCGTAAGGGTAAAAGCAAGGGTAAGGGTAAGGGTAAGGGTAAGGGTAAGGGTAAGCTTAAGGGTAAAAGCAAGGGTAAGGGTAAGGGTAAGGGTAAGGGTAAGGGTAAGGGTAAGGGTAAGGGTAAGGGTAAGCTTAAGGGTAAGGGTAAGGGTAAGGGTAAGGGTAAGCTTAAGGGTAAAAGCAAGGGTAAGGGTAAGAGTAAGGGTAAGGGTAAGGGTAAGGGTAAGGGTAAGGGTAAGGGTGAGCTTAAGGGTAAAAGCAAGGGTAAGGGTAAGGGTAAGGGTAAGGGTAAGGGTAAGGGTAAGGGTAAGGGTAAGGGTAAGGGTAAGGGTAAGGGTAAGGGTAACTTAAGGGTAAAAGCAAGGGTAAGGGTAAGGGTAAGGGTAAGGGTAAGGGTAAAGGTAAGGGTAAGCCTAAGAGTAAAAGCAAGGGTTAGGGTAAGGGTAAGGGTAAGGGTAAGAGTAAGGGTAAGGGTAAGGGTAAGGGTAAGCTTAAGGGTGAAAGCAAGGGTAAGGGTAAGGGTAAGGGTAAGGGTAAGCCTAAGGGTAAAAGCAAGGGTAAGGGTAAGGGTAAGGGTAAGGGTTAGGGTAAGCTTAAGGGTAAAAGCAAGGGTAAGGGTAAGGGTAAGGGTAAGGGTAAGGGTAAGGGTAAGCTTAAGGGTAAAAGCAAGGTTGAGGGTAAGGGTAAGGGTAAGGGTAAGGGTAAGGGTAAGGGTAAGGGTAAGGGTAAGGGTAAGGGTAAGGGTAAGGGTAAGCTTAAGGGTAAAAGCAAGGGTAAGGGTAAGGGTAAGGGTAAGGGTGAGGGTAAGGGTAAGGGTAAGGGTAAGGGTAAGGGTAAGGGTAAGCTTAAGGGTAAAAGCAAGGGTAAGGGTAAGGGTAAGGGTAAGGGTAAGGGTAAAGGTAAGGGTAAGCCTAAGGGTAAAAGCAAGGGTAAGGGTAAGGGTAAGGGTAAGGGTAAGGGTAAGGGTAAGGGTAAGGGTAAGGGTAAGGGTAAGGGTAAGGGTAAGGGTAAGGGTAAGGGTAAGGGTAAGGGTAAGGGTAAGGGTAAGGGTAAGGGTAAGGGTAAGGGTAAGGGTAAGGGTAAGGGTAAGGGTAAGGGTAAGGGTAAGGGTAAGGGTAAGCTTAAGGGTAAAAGCAAGGGTAAGGGTAAGGGTAAGGGTAAGGGTAAGCCTAAGGGTAAAAGCAAGGGTAAGGGTAAGGGTAAGGGTAAGGGTAAGGGTAAACTTAAGGGTAAAAGCAAGGGTAAGGGTAAGGGTAAGGGTAAGAGTAAGGGTAAGGGTAAGCTTAAGGGTAAAAGCAAGGGTAAGGGTAAGGGTAAGGGTAAGGGTAAGGGTAAGGGTAAGGGTAAAGGTAAGGGTAAGCCTAAGGGTAAAAGCAAGGGTAAGGGTAAGGGTAAGGGTAAGGGTAAGGGTAAGGGTAAGGGTAAGGGTAAGGGTAAGGGTAAGCTTAAGGGTAAAAGCAAGGGTAAGGGTAAGGGTAAGGGTAAGGGTAAGGGTAAGGGTAAGGGTAAGGGTAAGGGTAAGGGTAAGGGTAAGCTTAAGGGTAAAAGCAAGGGTAAGGGTAAGGGTAAGGGTAAGGGTAAGCTCAAGGGTAAAAGCAAGGGTAAGGGTAAGGGTAAGGGTAAGGGTAAGGGTAAGGGTAAGGGTAAGCTTAAGGGTAAGGGTAAGGGTAAGGGTAAGGGTAAGCTTAAGGGTAAAAGCAAGGGTAAGGGTAAGGGTAAGGGTAAGGGTAAGGGTAAGCTTAAGGGTAAGGGTAAGGGTAAGGGTAAGGGTAAGCTTAAGGGTAAAAGCAAGGGTAAGGTTAAGGGTAAGGGTAAGGGTAAGGGTAAGGGTTAGGGTAAGGGTAAGCTTAAGGGTAAGGGTAAGGGTAAGGGTAAGGGTAAGCTTAAGGGTAAAAGCAAGGGTAAGGGTAAGGGTAAGGGTAAGGGTAAGGGTAAGGGTAAGGGTAAGGGTAAGGGTAAGGGTAAGGGTAAGGGTAAGGGTAAGCTTAAGGGTAAGGGTAAGGGTAAGGGTAAGCTTAAGGGTAAAAGCAAGGGTAAGGGTAAGGGTAAGGGTAAGGGTAAGGGTAAGCTTAAGGGTAAAAGCAAGGGTAAGGGTAAGGGTAAGGGTAAGGGTAAGGGTAAGGGTAAGGGTAAGGGTAAGGGTAAGGGTAAGGGTAAGGGTAAGGGTAAGGGTAAGGGTAAGGGTAAGCTTAAGGGTAAGGGTAAGGGTAAGGGTAAGCTTAAGGGTAAAAGCAAGGGTAAGGGTAAGGGTAAGGGTAAGGGTAAGGGTAAAGGTAAGGGTAAGCCTAAGGGTAAAAGCAAGGGTAAGGGTAAGGGTAAGGGTAAGGGTAAGGGTAAGGGTAAGGGTAAGGGTAAGGGTAAGGGTAAGCTTAAGGGTAAAAGCAAGGGTAAGGGTAAGGGTAAGGGTAAGGGTAAGGGTAAGGGTAAGGGTAAGCTTAAGGGTAAAAGCAAGGGTAAGGGTAAGGGTAAGGGTAAGGGTAAGGGTAAGGGTAAGGGTAAGGGTAAGGGTAAGGGTAAGGGTAAGCTTAAGGGTAAAAGCAAGGGTAAGGGTAAGGGTAAGGGTAAGGGTAAGGGTAAGGGTTAGGGTAAGGGTAAAGGTAAGGGTAAGCCTAAGGGTAAAAGCAAGGGTAAGGGTAAGGGTAAGGGTAAGGGTAAGGGTAAGGGTAAGGGTAAGGGTAAGGGTAAGGGTAAGAGTAAGGGTAAGGGTAAGGGTAAGCTTAAGGGTAAAAGCAAGGGTAAGGGTAAGGGTAAGGGTAAGGGTAAGCCTAAGGGTAAAAGCAAGGGTAAGGGTAAGGTTAAGGGTAAGGGTAAGGGTAAGCTTAAGGGTAAAAGCAAGGGTAAGGGTAAGGGTAAGGGTAAGGGTAAGGGTAAGCTTAAGGGTAAAAGCAAGGGTAAGGGTGAGGGTGAGGGTGAGGGTAAGGGTAAGGGTAAGGGTAAAGGTAAGGGTAAGCCTAAGAGTAAAAGCAAGGGTAAGGGTAAGGGTAAGGGTAAGGGTAAGGGTAAGGGTAAGGGTAGGGGTAAGGGTAAGGGTAAGGGTAAGGGTAAGGGTAAGCTTAAGGGTAAAAGCAAGGGTAAGGATAAGGGTAAGGGTAAGGGTAAGGGTAAGGGTAAGGGTAAGGGTAAGGGTAAGGGTAAGGGTAAGGGTAAGGGTAAGCTTAAGGGTAAAAGCAAGGGTAAGGGTAAGGGTAAGGGTAAGGGTAAGGGTAAGGGTAAGGGTAAGGGTAAGGGTAAGGGTAAGCTTAAGGGTAAAAGCAAGGGTAAGGGTTAGGGTAAGGGTAAGGGTAAGGGTAAGGGTAAGGGTAAGGGTAAGCTTAAGGGTAAAAGCAAGGGTTAGGGTAAGGGTAAGGGTAAGGGTAAGGGTAAGGGTAAGGGTAAGCTTAAGGGTAAAAGCAAGGGTAAGGGTAAGGGTAAGGGTAAGGGTAAGGGTAAGGGTAAGGGTAAGGGTAAGGGTAAGAGTAAGGGTAAGGGTAAGCTTAAGGGTAAGGGTAAGGGTAAGGGTAAGGGTAAGCGTAAGGGTAAAAGCAAGGGTAAGGGTAAGGGTAAGGGTAAGGGTAAGGGTAAGGGTAAGCTTAAGGGTAAAAGCAAGGGTAAGGGTAAGGGTAAGGGTAAGGGTAAGGGTAAGGGTAAGGGTAAGCTTAAGGGTAAGGGTAAGGGTAAGGGTAAGGGTAAGCTTAAGGGTAAAAGCAAGGGTAAGGGTAAGAGTAAGGGTAAGGGTAAGGGTAAGGGTAAGGGTAAGGGTAAGAGTGAGCTTAAGGGTAAAAGCAAGGGTAAGGGTAAGGGTAAGGGTAAGGGTAAGGGTAAGGGTAAGGGTAAGGGTAAGGGTAAGGGTAAGCTTAAGGGTAAAAGCAAGGGTAAGGGTAAGGGTAAGGGTAAGGGTAAGGGTAAGGGTAAGGGTAAGGGTAAGGGTAAAGGTAAGGGTAAGCCTAAGGGTAAAAGCAAGGGTAAGGGTAAGGGTAAGGGTAAGGGTAAGAGTAAGGGTAAGGGTAAGGGTAAGGGTAAGCTTAAGGGTAAAAGCAAGGGTAAGGGTAAGGGTAAGGGTAAGGGTAAGCCTAAGGGTAAAAGCAAGGGTAAGGGTAAGGGTAAGGGTAAGGGTAAGGGTAAGCTTAAGGGTAAAAGCAAGGGTAAGGGTAAGGGTAAGGGTAAGGGTAAGGGTAAGGGTAAGGGTAAGCTTAAGGGTAAAAGCAAGGGTGAGGGTAAGGGTAAGGGTAAGGGTAAGGGTAAGGGTAAGGGTAAGGGTAAGGGTGAGGGTAAGGGTAAGGGTAAGCTTAAGGGTAAAAGCAAGGGTAAGGGTAAGGGTAAGGGTAAGGGTGAGGGTAAGGGTAAGGGTAAGGGTAAGGGTAAGGGTAAGCTTAAGGGTAAAAGCAAGGGTAAGGGTAAGGGTAAGGGTAAGGGTAAGGGTAAAGGTAAGGGTAAGCCTAAGGGTAAAAGCAAGGGTAAGGGTAAGGGTAAGGGTAAGGGTAAGGGTAAGGGTAAGGGTAAGGGTAAGGGTAAGGGTAAGGGTAAGGGTAAGGGTAAGGGTAAGGGTAAGGGTAAGGGTAAGGGTAAGGGTAAGGGTAAGGGTAAGGGTAAGGGTAAGGGTAAGGGTAAGGGTAAGGGTAAGGGTAAGGGTAAGCTTAAGGGTAAAAGCAAGGGTAAGGGTAAGGGTAAGGGTAAGGGTAAGCCTAAAGGTAAAAGCAAGGGTAAGGGTAAGGGTAAGGGTAAGGGTAAGGGTAAGCTTAAGGGTAAAAGCAAGGGTAAGGGTAAGGGTAAGGGTAAGAGTAAGGGTAAGGGTAAGGGTAAGGGTAAGGGTAAGCTTAAGGGTAAAAGCAAGGGTAAGGGTAAGGGTAAGGGTAAGGGTAAGGGTAAGGGTAAAGGTAAGGGTAAGCCTAAGGGTAAAAGCAAGGGTAAGGGTAAGGGTAAGGGTAAGGGTAAGGGTAAGGGTAAGGGTAAGGGTAAGGGTAAGGGTAAGGGTAAGGGTAAGGGTAAGCTTAAGGGTAAAAGCAAGGGTAAGGGTAAGGGTAAGGGTAAGGGTAAGGGTAAGGGTAAGGGTAAGGGTAAGGGTAAGGGTAAGGGTAAGGGTAAGGGTAAGGGTAAGGGTAAGGGTAAGCTTAAGGGTAAGGGTAAGGGTAAGGGTAAGGGTAAGCTTAAGGGTAAAAGCAAGGGTAAGGGTAAGGGTAAGGGTAAGGGTAAGCTTAAGGGTAAAAGCAAGGGTAAGGGTAAGGGTAAGGGTAAGGGTAAGGGTAAGGGTAAGGGTAAGGGTAAGGGTAAGCTTAAGGGTAAGGGTAAGGGTAAGGGTAAGGGTAAGGGTAAGGGTAAGCTTAAGGGTAAAAGCAAGGGTAAGGGTAAGGGTAAGGGTAAGGGTAAGGGTAAGCTTAAGGGTAAGGGTAAGGGTAAGGGTAAGGGTAAGCTTAAGGGTAAAAGCAAGGGTAAGGTTAAGGGTAAGGGTAAGGGTAAGGGTAAGGGTAAGGGTAAGGGTAAGCTTAAGGGTAAGGGTAAGGGTAAGGGTAAGGGTAAGCTTAAGGGTAAAAGCAAGGGTAAGGGTAAGGGTAAGGGTAAGGGTAAGGGTAAGGGTAAGGGTAAGGGTAAGGGTAAGGGTAAGGGTAAGGGTAAGGGTAAGCTTAAGGGTAAGGGTAAGGGTAAGGGTAAGCTTAAGGGTAAAAGCAAGGGTAAGGGTAAGGGTAAGGGTAAGGGTAAGGGTAAGCTTAAGGGTAAAAGCAAGGGTAAGGGTAAGGGTAAGGGTAAGGGTAAGGGTAAGGGTAAGGGTAAGGGTAAGGGTAAGGGTAAGCTTAGAGGTAAGGGTAAGGGTAAGGGTAAGCTTAAGGGTAAAAGCAAGGGTAAGGGTAAGGGTAAGGGTAAGGGTAAGGGTAAGGGTAAGGGTAAAGGTAAGGGTAAGCCTAAGGGTAAAAGCAAGGGTAAGGGTAAGGGTAAGGGTAAGGGTAAGGGTAAGGGTAAGGGTAAGGGTAAGGGTAAGGGTAAGGGTAAGCTTAAGGGTAAAAGCAAGGGTAAGGGTAAGGGTAAGGGTAAGGGTAAGGGTAAGGGTAAGGGTAAGCTTAAGGGTAAAAGCAAGGGTAAGGGTAAGGGTAAGGGTAAGGGTAAGGGTAAGGGTAAGGGTAAGGGTAAGCTTAAGGGTAAAAGCAAGGGTAAGGGTAAGGGTAAGGGTAAGGGTTAGGGTAAGGGTAAAGGTAAGGGTAAGCCTAAGGGTAAAAGCAAGGGTAAGGGTAAGGGTAAGGGTAAGGGTAAGGGTAAGGGTAAGGGTAAGGGTAAGGGTAAGGGTAAGGGTAAGAGTAAGGGTAAGGGTAAGGGTAAGCTTAAGGGTAAAAGCAAGGGTAAGGGTAAGGGTAAGGGTAAGGGTAAGCCTAAGGGTAAAAGCAAGGGTAAGGGTAAGGTTAAGGGTAAGGGTAAGGGTAAGCTTAAGGGTAAAAGCAAGGGTAAGGGTAAGGGTAAGGGTAAGGGTAAGGGTAAGCTTAAGGGTAAAAGCAAGGGTAAGGGTAAGGGTGAGGGTGAGGGTAAGGGTAAGGGTAAGGGTAAAGGTAAGGGTAAGCCTAAGAGTAAAAGCAAGGGTAAGGGTAAGGGTAAGGGTAAGGGTAAGGGTAAGGGTAAGGGTAAGGGTAAGGGTAAGGGTAAGGGTAAGGGTAAGGGTAAGGGTAAGGGTAAGGGTAAGCTTAAGGGTAAAAGCAAGGGTAAGGATAAGGGTAAGGGTAAGGGTAAGGGTAAGGGTAAGGGTAAGGGTAAGGGTAAGGGTAAGGGTAAGGGTAAGGGTAAGGGTAAGCTTAAGGGTAAAAGCAAGGGTAAGGGTAAGGGTAAGGGTAAGGGTAAGGGTAAGGGTAAGGGTAAGGGTAAGGGTAAGGGTAAGGGTAAGGGTAAGGGTAAGCTTAAGGGTAAAAGCAAGGGTAAGGGTTAGGGTAAGGGTAAGGGTAAGGGTAAGGGTAAGGGTAAGCTTAAGGGTAAAAGCAAGGGTAAGGGTAAGGGTAAGGGTAAGGGTAAGGGTAAGGGTAAGGGTAAGGGTAAAGGTAAGGGTAAGCTTAAGGGTAAAAGCAAGGGTAAGGGTAAGGGTAAGGGTAAGGGTAAGGGTAAGGGTAAGGGTAAGGGTAAGGGTAAGGGTAAAGGTAAGGGTAAGGGTAAGGGTAAGGGTAAGGGTAAGGGTAAGCTTAAGGGTATAAGCAAGGGTAAGGGTAAGGGTAAGGGTGAGGGTAAGGGTGAGGGTAAGGGTAAGGGTAAGCTTAAGGGTAAAAGCAAGGGTAAGGGTAAGGGTAAGGGTAAGGGTAAGGGTAAGGGTAAGGGTAAGGGTAAGGGTAAGCTTAAGGGTAAAAGCAAGGGTAAGGGTAAGGGTAAGGGTAAGGGTAAGGGTAAGGGTAAGGGTAAGGGTAAGGGTAAGGGTAAGGGTAAGGGTAAGGGTAAGGGTAAAGGTAAGGTTAAGCCTAAGGGTAAAAGCAAGGGTAAGGGTAAGGGTAAGGGTAAGGGTAAGGGTAAGGGTAAGGGTAAGGGTAAGGGTAAGGGTAAGGGTAAGGGTAAGGGTAAGGGTAAGGGTAAGGGTAAGGGTAAGGGTAAGGGTAAGGGTAAGCTTAAGGGTAAAAGCAAGGGTAAGGGTAAGGGTAAGGGTAAGGGTAAGCCTAAGGGTAAAAGCAAGGGTAAGGGTAAGGGTAAGGGTAAGGGTAAGGGTAAGCTTAAGGGTAAAAGCAAGGGTAAGGGTAAGGGTAAGGGTAAGGGTAAGGGTAAGGGTAAGGGTAAGGGTAAGGGTAAGCTTAAGGGTAAAAGCAAGGGTAAGGGTAAGGGTAAGGGTAAGGATAAGGGTAAGGGTAAGGGTAAGGGTAAGGCTAAGGGTAAGGTTAAGGGTAAGGGTTAGAGTAAGGGTAAGGGTAAGGGTAAGGGTAAGCTTAAGGGTAAAAGCAAGGGTAAGGGTAAGGGTAAGGGTAAGGGTAAGGGTAAGGGTAAGGGTAAGCTTAAGGGTAAGGGTAAGGGTAAGGGTAAGGGTAAGGGTAAGGGTAATGGTAAGGGTAAAGGTAAGGGTAAGCCTAAGGGTAAAAGCAAGGGTAAGGGTAAGGGTAAGGGTAAGGGTAAGGGTAAGGGTAAGGTTAAGGGTAAGGGTTAGGGTAAGGGTAAGGGTAAGGGTAAGGATAAGCTTAAGGGTAAAAGCAAGGGTAAGGGTAAGGGTAAGGGTAAGGGTAAGGGTAAGGGTAAGCTTAAGGGTAAGGGTAAGGGTAAGGGTAAGGGTAAGGTTAAGCTTAAGGGTAAAAGCAAGGGTAAGGGTAAGGGTAAGGGTAAGGGTAAGGGTAAGCTTAAGGGTAAAAGCAAGGGTAAGGGTCAGGGTAAGGGTAAGTGTAAGGGTAAGGGTAAGGGTAAGGGTAAGGGTGAGCTTAAGGGTAAAAGCAAGGGTAAGGGTAAGGTTAAGGGTAAGGGTAAGGGTAAGGGTAAGGGTAAGGGTTAGCTTAAGGGTAAAAGCAAGGGTAAGGGTAAGGGTAAGGGTAAGGGTAAGGGTAAGGGTAAGGGTAAGGGTAAGGGTAAGGGTAAGGGTAAAGGTAAGGGTAAGCCTAAGGGTAAAAGCAAGGGTAAGGGTAAGGGTAAGGGTAAGGGTATGAGTAAGGGTAAGGGTAAGGGTGAGGTTAAGCTTAAGGGTAAAAGCAAGGGTAAGGGTAAGGGTAAGAATAAGGGTAAGCCTAAGGGTAAAAGCAAGGGTAAGGGAAAGGGTAAGGGTAAGGGTAAGGGTAAGCTTAAGGGTAAAAGCAAGGGTAAGGGTAAGGGTAAGGGTAAGGGTAAGGGTAAGGGTAAGGGTAAGGGTAAGGGTAAGGGTAAGGGTAAGGGTAAGGGTAAGGGTAAGGGTAAGGGTAAGCTTAAGAGTATAAGCAAGGGTAAGGGTAAGGGTAAGGGTGAGGGTAAGGGTAAGGGTAAGGGTAAGGGTAAGCTTAAGGGTAAAAGCAAGGGTAAGGGTAAGGGTAAGGGTAAGGGTAAGGGTAAGGGTAAGGGTAAGCTTAAGGGTAAAAGCAAGGGTAAGGGTAAGGGTAAGGGTAAGGGTAAGGGTAAGGGTAAGGGTAAGGGTAAGGGTAAGGGTAAGGGTAAGGGTAAGGGTAAGGGTAAAGGTAAGGTTAAGCCTAAGGGTAAAAGCAAGGGTAAGGGTAAGGGTAAGGGTAAGGGTAAGGGTAAGGGTAAGGGTAAGGGTAAGGGTAAGGGTAAGGGTAAGGGTAAGGGTAAGGGTAAGGGTAAGGGTAAGGGTAAGGGTAAGGGTAAGGGTAAGGGTAAGCTTAAGGGTAAAAGCAAGGGTAAGGGTAAGGGTAAGGGTAAGGGTAAGCCTAAGGGTAAAAGCAAGGGTAAGGGTAAGGGTAAGGGTAAGGGTAAGCTTAAGGGTAAAAGCAAGGGTAAGGGTAAGGGTAAGGGTAAGGGTAAGGGTAAGGGTAAGGGTAAGGGTAAGGGTAAGGGTAAGGGTAAGGGTAAGCCTAAGGGTCAAAGCAAGGGTAAGGGTAAGGGTAAGGGTAAGGGTAAAGGTAAGGGTAAGCCTAAGGGTCAAAGCAAGGGTAAGGGTAAGGGTAAGGGTAAGGGTAAGGGTAAGGGTAAGGTTAAGGGTAAGGGTAAGGGTAAGGGTAAGCTTAAGGGTAAAAGCAAGGGTAAGGGTAAGGGTAAGGGTAAGGGTAAGGGTAAGGGTAAGGGTAAGGGTAAGGGTAAGGGTAAGCTTAAGGGTAAGGGTAAGGGTAAGGGTAAGGGTAAGGGTAAGCCTAAGGGTAAAAGCAAGGGTAAGTGTAAGGGTAAGGGTAAGGGTAAGGGTAAGCTTAAGGGTAAAAGCAAGGGTAAGGGTAAGGGTAAGGGTAAGGGTAAGGGTAAGGGTAAGCTTAAGGGTAAAAGCAAGGGTAAGGGTAAGGGTAAGGGTAAGGGTAAGGGTAAGGGTAAGGCTAAAGGTAAGGGTAAGCCTAAGGGTAAAAGCAAGGGTAAGGGTAAGGGTAAGGGTAAGGGTAAGGGTAAGGGTAAGGGTAAGGGTAAGTTTAAGGGTAAGGGTAAGGGTAAAGGTAAGGGTAAGGGTAAGCTTAAGGGTAAAAGCAAGGGTAAGGGTAAGGGTAAGGGTAAGGGTAAGAGTAAGGGTAAGGGTAAGGGTAAGCTTAAGGGTAAAAGCAAGGGTAAGGGTAAGGGTAAGGGTAAGGGTAAGGGTAAGGGTAAGGGTAAGGGTAAGGGTAAGGGTAAGGGTAAGGGTAAGGGTAAGGGTAAGGGTAAGCTTAAGGGTAAAAGCAAGGGTAAGGGTAAGGGTAAGGGTAAGGGTAAGGGTAAGGGTAAGGGTAAGGGTAAGGGTAAGGGTAAGGGTAAGCTTAAGGGTAAAAGCAAGGGTAAGGGTAAGGGTAAGGGTAAGGGTAAGGGTAAGGGTAATGGTAAGGGTAAAGGTAAGGGTAATCCTAAGGGTAAAAGCAAGGGTAAGGGTAAGGGTAAGGGTAAGGGTAAGGGTAAGGTTAAGGGTAAGGGTTAGGGTAAGGGTAAGGGTAAGGGTAAGGGTAAGCTTAAGGGTAAAAGCAAGGGTAAGGGTAAGGGTAAGGGTAAGGGTAAGGGTAAGGGTAAGGGTAAGCTTAAGGGTAAGGGTAAGGGTAAGGGTAAGCTTAAGGGTAAAAGCAAGGGTAAGGGTAAGGGTAAGGGTAAGGGTAAGCTTAAGGGTAAAAGCAAGGGTGAGGGTAAGGGTAAGGGTAAGGGTAAGGGTAAGGGTAAGGGTAAGGGTAAGGGTAAGGGTAAGGGTAAGGGTAAGGGTAAGGGTAAGGGTAAGGGTAAAGGTAAGGGTAAGCCTAAGAGTAAAAGCAAGGGTAAGGGTAAGGGTAAGGGTAAGGGTAAGGGTAAGGGTAAGGGTAAGGGTAAGGGTAAGGGTAAGGGTAAGGGTAAGGGTAAGCTTAAGGGTAAAAGCAAGGGTAAGGATAAGGGTAAGGGTAAGGGTAAGGGTAAGGGTGAGGGTAAGGGTAAGGGTAAGGGTAAGGGTAAGCTTAAGGGTAAAAGCAAGGGTAAGGGTAAGGGTAAGGGTAAGGGTGAGGGTAAGGGTAAGGGTAAGCTTAAGGGTAAAAGCAAGGGTAAGGGTAAGGGTAAGGGTAAGGGTAAGGGTAAGCTTAAGGGTAAAAGCAAGGGTAAGGGTAAGGGTAAGGGTAAGGGTAAGGGTAAGGGTAAGGGTAAGGGTAAAGGTAAGGGTAAGCCTAAGGGTAAAAGCAAGGGTAAGGGTAAGGGTAAGGGTAAGGGTAAGGGTAAGGGTAAGGGTAAGGGTAAGGGTAAGGGTAAGGGTAAGGGTAAGGGTAAGGGTAAGGGTAAGGGTAAGGGTAAGCTTTAGGGTATAAGCAAGGGTAAGGGTAAGGGTAAGGGTGAGGGTAAGGGTAAGGGTAAGGGTAAGGGTGAGCTTAAGGGTAAAAGCAAGGGTAAGGGTAAGGGTAAGGGTAAGGGTAAGGGTAAGGGTAAGGGTAAGGGTAAGCTTAAGGGTAAAAGCAAGGGTAAGGGTAAGGGTAAGGGTAAGGGTAAGGGTAAGGGTAAGGGTAAGGGTAAGGGTAAGGGTAAGGGTAAGGGTAAGGGTAAGGGTAAGGGTAAGGGTAAGGGTAAAGGTAAGGTTAAGCCTAAGGGTAAAAGCAAGGGTAAGGGAAAGGGTAAGGGTAAGGGTAAGGGTAAGGGTAAGGGTAAGGGTAAGGGTAAGGGTAAGGGTAAGGGTAAGGGTAAGGGTAAGGGTAAGGGTAAGGGTAAGGGTAAGGGTAAGGGTAAGGGTAAGGGTAAGGGTAAGGGTAAGGGTAAGGGTAAGGGTAAGGGTAAGGGTAAGCTTAAGGGTAAAAGCAAGGGTAAGGGTAAGGGTAAGGGTAAGGGTAAGCCTAAGGGTAAAAGCAAGGGTAAGGGTAAGGGTAAGGGTAAGGGTAAGGGTAAGGGTAAGCTTAAGGGTAAAAGCAAGGGTAAGGGTAAGGGTAAGGGTAAGGGTAAGGGTAAGGGTAAGCTTAAAGGTAAAAGCAAGGGTAAGGGTAAGGGTAAGGGTAAGGGTAAGGGTAAGGGTAAGGGTAAGGGTAAGGGTAAGGGAAAGGGTAAGGGTAAGGGTAAAGGTAAGGGTAAGCCTAAGGGTCAAAGCAAGGGTAAGGGTAAGGGTAAGAGTAAGGGTAAGGGTAAGGGTAAGGGTAAGCTTAAGGGTAAAAGCAAGGGTAAGGGTAAGGGTAAGGGTAAGGGTAAGGGTAAGGGTAAGGGTAAGGGTAAGGGTAAGGGTAAGGGTAAGAGTAAGGGTAAGGGTAAGGGTGAGGGTTAGGGTAAGCTTAAGGGTAAAAGCAAGGGTAAGGGTAAGGGTAAGGGTAAGGGTAAGGGTAAGGGTAAGGGTAAGGGTAAGGGTAAGGGTAAGCTTAAGGGTAAGGGTAAGGGTAAGGGTAAGGGTAAGCCTAAGGGTAAAAGCAAGGGTAAGTGTAAGGGTAAGGGTAAGGGTAAGGGTAAGCTTAAGGGTAAAAGCAAGGGTAAGGGTAAGCTTACCCTTACCCTTACCCTTACCCTTACCCTTACCCTTACCCTTACCCTTGCTTTAACCCTTAGGCTTAACCTTACCTTTACCCTTACCCTTACCCTTACCCTTACCCTTACCCTTACCCTTACCCTTACCCTTGCTTTAACCCTTAGGCTTAACCTTACCTTTACCCTTACCCTTACCCTTACCCTTACCCTTACCCTTACCCTTACCCTTACCCTTACCCTTACCCTTACCCTTACCCTTACCCTTACCCTTACCCTTACCCTTACCCTTGCTTTTACCCTTAAGCTTACCCTTACCCTTACCCTTACCCTTACCCTTACCCTTACCCTTACCCTTACCCTTACCCTTACCCTTACCCTTACCCTTACCCTTACCCTTACCCTTTCCCTTACCCTTACCCTTGCTTTTACCCTTAGGCTTACCCTTACCTTTACCCTTACCCTTACCCTTACCCTTACCCTTACCCTTACCCTTACCCTTACCCTTGCTTTTACCCTTAAGCTTACCCTTACCCTTACCCTTACCCTTACCCTTACCCTAACCCTTACCCTTGCTTTTACCCTTAAGCTTACCCTTACCCTTACCCTTACCCTTACCCTTACCCTTACCCTTACCCTTACCCTTGCTTTTACCCTTAAGCTTACCCTTACCCTTACCCTTACCCTTACCCTCACCCTTACCCTTACCCTTACCCTTACCCTTATCCTTACCCTTGCTTTTACCCTTAAGCTTACCCTTACCCTTACCCTTACCCTTACCCTTACCCTTACCCTTACTCTTACCCTTACCCTTGCTTTTACTCTTAGGCTTACCCTTACCTTTACCCTTACCCTTACCCTTACCCTTACCCTTACCCTTACCCTTACCCTTACCCTTACCCTTACCCTTACCCTTACCCTCACCCTTGCTTTTACCCTTAAGCTTACCCTTACCCTTACCCTTACCCTTACCCTTACCCTTGCTTTTACCCTTAAGCTTACCCTTACCCTTACCCTTACCCTTAAGCTTACCCTTACCCTTACCCTTACCCTTACCCTTACCCTTACCCTTGCTTTTACCCTTAAGCTTACCCTTACCCTTACCCTTACCCTTACCCTAACCCTTACCCTTAACCTTACCCTTACCCTTACCCTTACCCTTACCCTTACCCTTGCTTTTACCTTTAGGCTTACCCTTACCTTTACCCTTACCATTACCCTTACCCTTACCCTTACCCTTACCCTTACCCTTACCCTTGCTTTTACCCTTAAGCTTACCCTTACCCTTACCCTTACCCTTACTCTTACCCTTACCCTTACCCTTACCCTTACCCTTACCCTTGCTTTTACCCTTAAGCTTACCCTTACCCTTACCCTTACCCTTACCCTTACCCTTACCCTTACCCTTACCCTTACCCTTACCCTTACCCTTACCCTTACCCTTACCCTTACCCTTGCTTTTACCCTTAAGCTTACCCTTACCCTTACCTTACTCTTACCCCTACCCTTACCCTTACCCTTACCCTTGCTTTTACCCTTAAGCTTACCCTTACCCTTACCTTTACCCTCACCCTTACCCTTAAACTTACCCTTACCCTTACCCTTACCCTTACCCTTACCCTTACCCTTACCCTTACCCTTGCTTTTACCCTTAGGCTTACCCTTACCTTTAGCCTTACCCTTACCCTTACCCTTACCCTTACCCTTACCCTTACCCTTGCTTTTACCCTTAAGCTTACCCTTACCCTTACCCTTACCCTTACCCTTACCCTTACCCTTACCCTTGCTTTTACCCTTAAGCTTACCCTTACCCTTACCCTTACCCTTACACTTACCCTTGCTTTTACCCTTAGGCTTACCCTTACCCTTACCCTTACCCTTACCCTTAAGCTTACCCTTACCCTTACCCTTACCCTTACCCTTACCCTTACCCTTACCCTTACCCTTACCCTTACCCTTACCCTTGCTTTTACCCTTAAGCTTACCCTTACCCTTACCCTTACCCTTACCCTTACCCTAACCCTTACCCTTACCCTTACCCTTACCCTTGCTTTGACCCTTAGGCTTACCCTTACCTTTACCCTTACCCTTACCCTTACCCTTACCCTTACCCTTACCCTTACCCTTACCCTTACCCTTACCCTTACCCTTACCCTTACCCTTACCCTTGCTTTTACCCTTAAGCTTACCCTTACCCTTACCCTTACCCTTACCCTTACCCTTACCCTTACCCTTGCTTTTACCCTTAAGCTTACCCTTACCCTTACCCTTACCCTTACCCTTGCTTTTACCCTTAGGCTTACCCTTACCCTTACCCTTACCCTTACCCTTGCTTTTACCCTTAAGCTTACCCTTACCCTTACCCTTACCCTTACCCTTACCCTTACCCTTACCCTTACCCTTACCCTTACCCTTACCCTTACCCTTACCCTTACCCTTACCCTTGCTTTTACCCTTAGGCTTAACCTTACCTTTACCCTTACCCTTACCCTTACCCTTACCCTTACCCTTACCCTTACCCTTACCCTTACCCTTACCCTTACCCTTACCCTTGCTTTTACCCTTAAGCTTACCCTTACCCTTACCCTTACCCTTACCCTTACCCTTACCCTCACCCTTGCTTTTACCCTTAAGCTTACCCTTACCCTTACCCTTACCCTTACCCTCACCCTTACCCTTACCCTTACCCTTGCTTATACCCTTAAGCTTACCCTTACCCTTACCCTTACCCTTACCCTTACCCTTACCCTTACCCTTACCCTTACCCTTACCCTTACCCTTACCCTTACCCTTACCCTTACCCTTACCCTTGCTTTTACCCTTAAGCTTACCCTTACCCTTACCCTTACCCTTTCCCTTACCCTTGCTTTTACCCTTAGGCTTACCCTTACCCTTACCCTTACCCTTACCCTTGCTTTTACCCTTAAGCTTAACCTTACCCTTACCCTTACCCTTACTCTTACCCTTACCCTTACCCTTACCCTTACCTTACCCTTGCTTTTACCCTTAGGCTTACCCTTACCTTTACCCTTACCCTTACCCTTACCCTTACCCTTACCCTTACCCTTACCCTTACCCTTACCCTTACCCTTGCTTTTACCCTTAAGCTAACCCTTACCCTTACCCTTACCCTTACCCTTACCCTTAACCTTACCCTTACCCTTGCTTTTACCCTTAAGCTCACCCTTACCCTTACCCTTACCCTTACCCTTACACTTACCCTTACCCTGACCCTTACCCTTGCTTTTACACTTAAGCTTACCCTTACCCTTACCCTTACCCTTACCCTTACCCTTGCTTTTACCCTTAAGCTTACCCTTACCCTTACCCTTACCCTTACCCTTAAGCTTACCCTTACCCTTACCCTTACCCTTACCCTTACCCTTACCCTTACCCTTACCCTTGCTTTTACCCTTAAGCTTACCCTTACCCTTACCCTTACCCTTACCCTAACCCTTACCCTTAACCTTACCCTTACCCTTACCCTTACCCTTACCCTTACCCTTGCTTTTACCCTTAGGCTTACCCTTACCTTTACCCTTACCATTACCCTTACCCTTACCCTTACCCTTACCCTTACCCTTACCCTTAAGCTTACCCTTACCCTTACCCTTACCCTTACCCTTACCCTTACCCTTACCCTTGCTTTTACCCTTAAGCTTACCCTTACCCTTACCCTTACCCTTACTCTAACCCTTACCCTTAACCTTACCCTTACCCTTACCCTTACCCTTACCCTTACCCTTATCCTTACCCTTACCCTTACCCTTACCCTTGCTTTTACCCTTAAGCTTACCCTTACCCTTACCCTTACCCTTACCCTTACCCTTACCCTTACCCTTACCCTTGCTTTTACCCTTAAGCTTACCCTTACCCTTACCCTTACCCTTACCCTTACCCTTGCTTTTACCCTTAAGCTTACCCTTACCCTTACCCTTACCCTTACCCTTAAGCTTACCCTTACCCTTACCCTTACCCTTACCCTTACCCTTACCCTTACCCTTACCCTTGCTTTTACCCTTAAGCTTACCCTTACCCTTACCCTTACCCTTACCCTAACCCTTACCCTTAACCTTACCCTTACCCTTACCCTTACCCTTACCCTTACCCTTGCTTTTACCCTTAGGCTTACCCTTACCTTTACCCTTACCATTACCCTTACCCTTACCCTTACCCTTACCCTTACCCTTACCCTTACCCTTAAGCTTACCCTTACCCTTACCCTTACCCTTACCCTTACCCTTACCCTTACCCTTGCTTTTACCCTTAAGCTTACCCTTACCCTTACCCTTACCCTTACTCTAACCCTTACCCTTAACCTTACCCTTACCCTTACCCTTACCCTTACCCTTACCCTTATCCTTACCCTTACCCTTACCCTTACCCTTGCTTTTACCCTTAAGCTTACCCTTACCCTTACCCTTACCCTTACCCTTACCCTTACCCTTACCCTTGCTTTTACCCTTAAGCTTACCCTTACCCTTACCCTTACCCTTACCCTTGCTTTTACCCTTAGGCTTACCCTTACCCTTACCCTTACCCTTACCCTTGCTTTTACCCTTAAGCTTACCCTTACCCTTACCCTTACCCTTACCCTTACCCTTACCCTTACCCTTACCCTTACCCTTACCCTTACCCTTACCCTTACCCTTACCCTTACCCTTACCCTTACCCTTACCCTTACCCTTACCCTTACCCTTACCCTTGCTTTTACCCTTAGGCTTAACCTTACCTTTACCCTTACCCTTACCCTTACCCTTACCCTTACCCTTACCCTTACCCTTACCCTTACCCTTACCCTTACCCTTACCCTTACCCTTACCCTTACCCTTACCCTTACCCTTACCCTTGCTTTTACCCTTAAGCTTACCCTTACCCTTACCCTTACCCTTACCCTTACCCTTACCCTTACCCTTACCCTTGCTTTTACCCTTAAGCTTACCCTTACCCTTACCCTCACCCTTACCCTCACCCTTACCCTTACCCTTACCCTTGCTTATACCCTTAAGCTTACCCTTACCCTTACCCTTACCCTTACCCTTACCCTTACCCTTACCCTTACCCTTACCCTTACCCTTACCCTTACCCTTGCTTTTACCCTTGAGCTTACCCTTACCTTTACCCTTACCCTTACCCTTACCCTTACCCTTACCCTTACCCTTACCCTTACCCTTGCTTTTACCCTTAAGCTTACCCTTACCCTTACCCTTACCCTTACCCTTACCCTAACCCTTACCCTTGCTTTTACCCTTAAGCTTACCCTTACCCTTAACCTTACCCTTACCCTTACCCTTACCCTTACCCTTACCCTTACCCTTACCCTTACCCTTGCTTTTACCCTTAAGCTTACCCTTACCCTTACCCTTACCCTTACCCTTACCCTTACCCTTACCCTTACCCTTACCCTTACCCTTACCCTTACCCTTACCCTTATCCTTACCCTTGCTTTTACCCTTAAGCTTACCCTTACCCTTACCCTTACCCTTACCCTTACCCTTACCCTTACCCTTACCCTTACCCTTACCCTTACCCTTACCCTTACCCTTACCCTTACCCTTACCCTTACCCTTGCTTTTACTCTTAGGCTTACCCTTACCTTTACCCTTACCCTTACCCTTACCCTCACCCTCACCCTTACCCTTACCCTTGCTTTTACCCTTAAGCTTACCCTTACCCTTACCCTTACCCTTACCCTTACCCTTGCTTTTACCCTTAAGCTTACCCTTACCCTTACCCTTAACCTTACCCTTACCCTTGCTTTTACCCTTACCCTTACCCTTACCCTTACCCTTACCCTTACCCTTACCCTTACCCTTACCCTTACCCTAACCCTTACCCTTAACCTTACCCTTACCCTTACCCTTACCCTTACCCTTACCCTTGCTTTTACCCTTAAGCTTACCCTTACCCTTACCCTTACCCTTACCCTTACCCTTGCTTTTACCCTTAAGCTTACCCTTACCCTTACCCTTACTCTTACCCTTACCCTTACCCTTACCCTTACCCTTACCCTTACCCTTACCCTTACCCTTACCCTTACCCTTACCCTTACCCTTACCCTAACCCTTACCCTTAACCTTACCCTTACCCTTACCCTTACCCTTACCCTTACCCTTGCTTTTACCCTTAGGCTTACCCTTACCTTTACCCTTACCATTACCCTTACCCTTACCCTTACCCTTACCCTTACCCTTACCCTTAAGCTTACCCTTACCCTTACCCTTACCCTTACCCTTACCCTTACCCTTACCCTTGCTTTTACCCTTAAGCTTACCCTTACCCTTACCCTTACTCTAACCCTTACCCTTAACCTTACCCTTACCCTTACCCTTACCCTTACCCTTACCCTTATCCTTACCCTTACCCTTACCCTTACCCTTGCTTTTACCCTTAAGCTTACCCTTACCCTTACCCTTACCCTTACCCTTACCCTTACCCTTACCCTTGCTTTTACCCTTAAGCTTACCCTTACCCTTACCCTTACCCTTACCCTTGCTTTTACCCTTAGGCTTACCCTTACCCTTACCCTTACCCTTACCCTTGCTTTTACCCTTAAGCTTACCCTTACCCTTACCCTTACCCTTACCCTTACCCTTACCCTTACCCTTACCCTTACCCTTACCCTTACCCTTACCCTTACCCTTACCCTTACCCTTACCCTTACCCTTACCCTTACCCTTACCCTTACCCTTACCCTTGCTTTTACCCTTAGGCTTAACCTTACCTTTACCCTTACCCTTACCCTTACCCTTACCCTTACCCTTACCCTTACCCTTACCCTTACCCTTACCCTTACCCTTACCCTTACCCTTACCCTTACCCTTACCCTTACCCTTACCCTTGCTTTTACCCTTAAGCTTACCCTTACCCTTACCCTTACCCTTACCCTTACCCTTACCCTTACCCTTACCCTTGCTTTTACCCTTAAGCTTACCCTTACCCTTACCCTCACCCTTACCCTCACCCTTACCCTTACCCTTACCCTTGCTTATACCCTTAAGCTTACCCCTTACCCTTACCCTTACACCCTTACCCTTACCCTTACCCTTACCCTTACCCTTACCCTTACCCTTACCCTTACCCTTGCTTTTACCCTTGAGCTTACCCTTACCTTTACCCTTACCCTTACCCTTACCCTTACCCTTACCCTTACCCTTACACTTACCCTTGCTTTTACCCTTAAGCTTACCCTTACCCTTACCCTTACCCTTACCCTTACCCTAACCCTTACCCTTGCTTTTACCCTTAAGCTTACCCTTACCCTTAACCTTACCCTTACCCTTACCCTTACCCTTACCCTTACCCTTACCCTTACCCTTACCCTTGCTTTTACCCTTAAGCTTACCCTTACCCTTACCCTTACCCTTACCCTTACCCTTACCCTTACCCTTACCCTTACCCTTACCCTTACCTTACCCTTATCCTTACCCTTGCTTTTACCCTTAAGCTTACCCTTACCCTTACCCTTACCCTTACCCTTACCCTTACCCTTACCCTTACCCTTACCCTTACCCTTACCCTTACCCTTACCCTTACCCTTACCCTTACCCTTACCCTTGCTTTTACTCTTAGGCTTACCCTTACCTTTACCCTTACCCTTACCCTTACCCTCACCCTCACCCTTACCCTTACCCTTGCTTTTACCCTTAAGCTTACCCTTACCCTTACCCTTACCCTTACCCTTACCCTTGCTTTTACCCTTAAGCTTACCCTTACCCTTACCCTTAACCTTACCCTTACCCTTGCTTTTACCCTTAGGCTTACCCTTACCCTTACCCTTACCCTTACCCTTGCTTTTACCCTTAAGCTTACCCTTACCCTTACCCTTACTCTTACCCTTACCCTTACCCTTACCCTTACCCTTACCCTTACCCTTACCCTTACCCTTACCCTTACCCTTACCCTTACCCTTGCTTTTACCCTTAGGCTTACCCTTACCTTTACCCTTACCCTAACCCTTACCCTTACCCTTACCCTTACCCTTACCCTTGCTTTTACCCTTAAGCTTACCCTTACCCTTACCCTTACCCTTACCCTTACCCTTACCCTTACCCTTACCCTTACCCTTACCCTTACCCTTGCTTTTACCCTTAAGCTTACCCTTACTCTTACCCTTACCCTTACCCTTACCCTTACCCTTACCCTTACCCTTGCTTTTACCCTTAAGCTTACCCTTACCCTTACCCTTACCCTTACCCTTACCCTTACCCTTACCCTTACCCTTACCCTTACCCTTACCCTTGCTTTTACCCTTAGGCTTACCCTTACCTTTACCCTTACCCTTACCCTTACCCTTACCCTTACCCTTGCTTTTACCCTTAAGCTTACCCTTACCCTTACCCTTACCCTTAAGCTTACCCTTACCCTTACCCTTACCCTTACCCTTACCCTTACCCTTACCCTTACCCTTACCCTTACCCTTACCCTTGCTTTTACCCTTAAGCTTACCCTTACCCTTACCCTTACCCTTACCCTTACCCTTGCTTTTACCCTTAAGCTTACCCTTACCCTTACCCTTACCCTTAAGCTTACCCTTACCCTTACCCTTACCCTTACCCTTACCCTTACCCTTACCCTTACCCTTACCCTTACCCTTACCCTTACCCTTGATTTTACCCTTAAGCTTACCCTTACCCTTACCCTTACCCTTACCCTTAAGCTTACCCTTACCCTTACCCTTACCCTTACCCTTACCCTTACCCTTAACCTTACCCTTGCTTTTACCCTTAAGCTTACCCTTACCCTTACCCTTACCCTTACCCTTAAGCTTACCCTTACCCTAACCCTTACCCTTACCCTTACCCTTGCTTTTACCCTTAAGCTCTTACCCTTACCCTTACCCTTACCCTTACCCTTAAGCTTACCCTTACCCTTACCCTTACCCTTACCCTTACCCTTACCCTTACCCTTCCTTACCCTTACCCTTGCTTTTACCCTTAAGCTTACCCTTACCCTTACCCTTACCCTTACCCTTGCTTTTACCCTTAAGCTTACCCTTACCCTTACCCTTACCCTTACCCTTAAGCTTACCCTTACCCTTACCCTTACCCTTACCCTTACCCTTACCCTTACCCTTACCCTTACCCTTACCCTTGCTTTTACCCTTAAGCTTACCCTTACCCTTACCCTTACCCTTACCCTTACCCTTACCCTTACCCTTACCCTTGCTTTTACCCTTAGGCTTACCCTTACCTTTACCCTTACCCTTACCCTTACCCTTACCCTTACCCTTACCCTTACCCTTACCCTTACCCTTACCCTTACCCTTGCTTTTACCCTTAAGCTTACCCTTACCCTTACCCTTACCCTTACCCTTACCCTTACCCTTACCCTTGCTTTTACCCTTAAGCTTACCCTTACCCTTACCCTTACCCTTACCCTTACCCTTACCCTTGCTTTTACCCTTAGGCTTACCCTTACCCTTACCCTTACCCTTACCCTTTCTTTTACCCTTAAGCTTACCCTTACCCTTACCCTTACCCTTACCCTTACCCTTACCCTTACCCTTACCCTTACCCTTACCCTTACCCTTACCCTTACCCTTACCCTTACCCTTACCCTTACCCTTACCCTTACCCTTACCCTTACCCTTGCTTTTACCCTTAGGCTTACTCTTACCTTTACCCTTACCCTTACCCTTACCCTTACCCTTACCCTTGCTTTTACCCTTAAGCTTACCCTTACCCTTACCCTTACCCTTACCCTTACCCTCACCCTTACCCTTACCCTTACCCTTACCCTTGCTTTTACCCTTAAGCTTACCCTTACCCTTACCCTCACCCTTACCCTTACCCTTACCCTTACCCTTACCCTTACCCTCACCCTTGCTTTTACCCTCAAGCTTACCCTTACCCTTACCCTTACCCTTACCCTTACCCTTACCCTTGCTTTTACCCTTAAGCTTACCCTTACCCTTACCCTTACCCTTACCCTTACCCTTGCTTTTACCCTTAGGCTTACCCTTACCCTTACCCTTACCCTTACCCTTGCTTTTACCCTTAAGCTTACCCTTACCCTTACCCTTACCCTTACTCTTACCCTTACCCTTACCCTTACCCTTACCCTTGCTTTTACCCTTAGGCTTACCCTTACCTTTACCCTTACCCTTACCCTTACCCTTACCCTTACCCTTACCCTTACCCTTACCCTCACCCTTACCCTTGCTTTTACCCTTAAGCTTACCCTTACCCTTACCCTTACCCTTACCCTTACCCTTACCCTTACCCTTACCCTTACCCTTACCCTTACCCTTACCCTTACCCTTACCCTTGCTTTTACCCTTAAGCTCACCCTTACCCTTACCCTTACCCTTACCCTTACCCTTACCCTTACTCTTACCCTTACCCTTGCTTTTACCCTTAAGCTTACCCTTACCCTTACCCTTACCCTTACCCTTAAGCTTACCCTTACCCTTACCCTTACCCTTACCCTTACCCTTGCTTTTACCCTTAAGCTTACCCTTACCCTTACCCTTACCCTTACCCTTACCCTTGCTTTTACCCTTACGCTTACCCTTACCCTTACCCTTACCCTTACCCTTAAGCTTACCCTTACCCTTACTCTTACCCTTACCCTTACCCTTACCCTTACCCTTACCCTTACCCTTACCCTTACCCTTACCCTTACCCTTACCCTTACCCTTACCCTTGCTTTTACCCTTAAGCTTACCCTTACCCTTGCCCTTACCCTTACCCTTACCCTTACCCTTACCCTTGCTTTTACCCTTAAGCTTACCCTTACCCTTACCCTTACCCTTACCCTTACCCTTACCCTTACCCTTACCCTAACCCTTACCCTTGCTTTTACCCTTAAGCTTACCCTTACCCTTACCCTTACCCTTACCCTTACCCTTACCCTTACCCTTACCCTTACCCTTACCCTTACCCTTACCCTTGCTTTTACCCTTAAGCTTACCCTTACCCTTACCCTTTCCCTTACCCTTACCCTTACCCTTACCCTTACCCTTACCCTTACCCTTACCCTTACCCTTATCCTTATCCTTACCCTTGCTTTTACCCTTAAGCTTACCCTTACCCTTACCCTTACCCTTACCCTTACCCTTACCCTTACCCTTACCCTTACCCTTACCCTTACCCTTACCCTTGCTTTTACTCTTAGGCTTACCCTTACCTTTACCCTTACCCTTACCCTTACCCTCACCCTCACCCTTACCCTTACCCTTGCTTTTACCCTTAAGCTTACCCTTACCCTTACCCTTACCCTTACCCTTACCCTTGCTTTTACCCTTAAGCTTACCCTTACCCTTACCCTTAACCTTACCCTTACCCTTGCTATTACCCTTAGGCTTACCCTTACCCTTACCCTTACCCTTACCCTTGCTTTTACCCTTAAGCTTACCCTTACTCTTACCCTTACCCTTACCCTTACCCTTACCCTTACCCTTACCCTTACCCTTACCCTTACCCTTACCCTTACCCTTGCTTTTACCCTTAGGCTTACCCTTACCTTTACCCTTACCCTAACCCTTACCCTTACCCTTACCCTTACCTTTACCCTTGCTTTTACCCTTAAGCTTACCCTTACCCTTACCCTTACCCTTACCCTTACCCTTACCCTTACCCTTACCCTTACCCTTACCCTTACCCTTACCCTTACCCTTGCTTTTACCCTTAAGCTTACCCTTACCCTTACCCTAACCCTTACCCTTACCCTTACCCTTACCCTTGCTTTTACCCTTAAGCTTACCCTTACCCTTACCCTTACCCTTACCCTTACCCTTACCCTTACCCTTACCCTTACCCTTGCTTTTACCCTTAGGCTTACCCTTACCTTTACCCTTACCCTTACCCTTACCCTTACCCTTACCCTTGCTTTTACCCTTAAGCTTACCCTTACCCTTACCCTTACCCTTAAGCTTAACCTTACCCTTACCCTTACCCTTACCCTTACCCTTACCCTTACCCTTACCCTTACCCTTACCCTTACCCTTACCCTTACCCTTACCCTTACCCTTACCCTTGCTTTTACCCTTAAGCTTACCCTTACCCTTACCCTTACCCTTACCCTTACCCTTGCTTTTACCCTTAAGCTTACCCTTACCCTTACCCTTACCCTTAAGCTTACCCTTACCCTTACCCTTACCCTTACCCTTACCCTTACCCTTACCCTTACCCTTACCCTTACCCTTACCCTTACCCTTACCCTTGCTTTTACCCTTAAGCTTACCCTTACCCTTACCCTTACCCTTACCCTTAAGCTTACCCTTACCCTTACCCTTACCCTTACCCTTACCCTTACCCTTACCCTTAACCTTACCCTTGCTTTTACCCTTAAGCTTACCCTTACCCTTACCCTTACCCTTAAGCTTACCCTTACCCTTACCCTTACCCTTACCCTTACCCTTGCTTTTACCCTTAAGCTTACCCTTACCCTTACCCTTACCCTTACCCTTAAGCTTACCCTTACCCTTACCCTTACCCTTACCCTTACCCTTACCCTTGCTTTTACCCTTAAGCTTACCCTTACCCTTACCCTTACCCTTACCCTTGCTTTTACCCTTAAGCTTACCCTTACCCTTACCCTTACCCTTACCCTTAAGCTTACCCTTACCCTTACCCTTACCCTTACCCTTACCCTTACCCTTACCCTTACCCTTACCCTTACCCTTACCCTTGCTTTTACCCTTAAGCTTACCCTTACCCTTACCCTTACCCTTACCCTTACCCTTACCCTTACCCTTACCCTTACCCTTACCCTTACCCTTACCCTTGCTTTAACCCTTAGGCTTACCCTTACCTTTACCCTTACCCTTACCCTTACCCTTACCCTTACCCTTACCCTTACCCTTACCCTTACCCTTGCTTTTACCCTTAAGCTTACCCTTACCCTTACCCTTACCCTTACCCTTACCCTTACCCTTACCCTTGCTTTTACCCTTAAGCTTACCCTTACCCTTACCCTTACCCTTGCTTTTACCCTTAGGCTTACCCTTACCCTTACCCTTACCCTTACCCTTGCTTTTACCCTTAAGCTTACCCTTACCCTTACCCTTACCCTTACCCTTACCCTTACCCTTACCCTTACCCTTACCCTTACCCTTACCCTTACCCTTACCCTTACCCTTACCCTTACCCTTACCCTTACCCTTACCCTTGCTTTTACCCTTAGGCTTACCCTTACCTTTACCCTTACCCTTACCCTTACCCTTACCCTTGCTTTTACCCTTAAGCTTACCCTTACCCTTACCCTTACCCTTACCCTTACCCTCACCCTTACCCTTACCCTTACCCTTACCCTTGCTTTTACCCTTAAGCTTACCCTTACCCTTACCCTTACCCTTACCCTTACCCTTACCCCGACCCTTACCCTTACCCTTACCCTTACCCTCACCCTTGCTTTCACCCTTAAGCTTACCATTACCCTTACCCTTACCCTTACCCTTACCCTTACCCTTGCTTTTACCCTTAAGCTTACCCTTACCCTTACCCTTACCCTTACCCTTACCCTTGCTTTTACCCTTAGGCTTACCCTTACCCTTACCCTTACCCTTGCTTTTACCCTTAAGCTTACCCTTACCCTTACCCTTACCCTTACTCTTACCCTTACCCTTACCCTTACCCTTACCCTTGCTTTTACCCTTAGGCTTACCCTTACCTATACCCTTACCCTTACCCTTACCCTTACCCTTACCCTTACCCTTACCCTTACCCTTACCCTTACCCTTACCCTTGCTTTTACCCTTAAGCTTACCCTTACCCTTACCCTTACCCTTACCCTTACCCTTACCCTTACCCTTGCTTTTACCCTTAAGCTCACCCTTACCCTTACCCTTACCCTTACCCTTACCCTTACCCTTACTCTTACCCTTACCCTTGCTTTTACCCTTAAGCTTACCCTTACCCTTACCCTTACCCTTACCCTTAAGCTTACCCTTACCCTTACCTTAACCCTTACCCTTACCCTTACCCTTACCCTTGCTTTTACCCTTAAGCTTACCCTTACCCTTACCCTTACCCTTACCCTTACCCTTGCTTTTACCCTTACGCTTACCCTTACCCTTACCCTTACCCTTACCCTTAAGCTTACCCTTACCCTTACCCTTACCCTTACCCTTACCCATACCCTTACCCTTACCCTTACCCTTACCCTTACCCTTACCCTTACCCTTACCCTTGCTTTTACCCTTAAGCTTACCCTTACCCTTACCCTTACCCTTACCCTTACCCTTACCCTTACCCTTTCCCTTACCCTTACCCTTACCCTTACCCTTACCCTTACCCTTACCCTTACCCTTGCTTTTACCCTTAGGCTTACCCTTACCTTTACCCTTACCATTACCCTTACCCTTACCCTTACCCTTACCCTTACTCTTACCCTTGCTTTTACCCTTAAGCTTACCCTTACCCTTACCCTTACCCTTACCCTTACCCTTACCCTTACCATTACCCTTACCCTTACCCTTACCCTTACCCTTACCCTTACCCTTACCCTTACCCTTGCTTTTACCCTTAAGCTTACCCTTACCCTTACCCTTACCCTTACCCTTACCCTTGCTTTTACCCTTAAGCTTACCCTTACCCTTACTCTTACCCCTACCCTTACCCTTACCCTTACCCTTACCCTTACCCTTACCCTTACCCTTACCCTTACCCTTGCTTTTACCCTTAGGCTTACCCTCACCTTTACCCTTACCCTTACCCTTACCCTTACCCTTACCCTTACCCTTGCTTTTACCCTTAAGCTTACCCTTACCCTTACCCTTACCCTTACCCTTAGCCTTACCCTTACCCTTGCTTTTACCCTTAAGCTTACCCTTACCCTTACCCTTACCCTTACCCTTACCCTTAGGCTTACCCTTACCCTTACCCTTACCCTTACCCTTAAGCTTACCCTTACCCTTACCCTTACCCTTACCCTTACCCTTACCCTTACCCTTACCCTTACCCTTACCCTTACCCTCACCCTTACCCTTACCCTTACCCTTACCCTTGCTTTTACCCTTAAGCTTACCCTTACCCTTACCCTCACCCTTACCCTTACCCTTACCCTTACCCTTACCCTTACCCTTACCCTTACCCTTACCCTTACCCTTGCTTTTACCCTTAAGCTTACCCTAACCTTTACCCTTACCCTTACCCTCACCCTTACCCTTACCCTTACCCTTACCCTTACCCTTGCTTTTACCCTTAAGCTTACCCTTACCCTTACCCTTACCCTTACCCTTACCCTAACCCTTACCCTTGCTTTTACCCTTAAGCTTACCCTTACCCTTACCCTTACCCTTACCCTTACCCTTACCCTTACCCTTACCCTTACCCTTACCCTTACCCTTACCCTTGCTTTTACCCTTAAGCTTACCCTTACCCTTACCCTTACCCTTACCCTTACCCTTACCCTTACCCTTACCCTTACCCTTACCCTTACCCTTACCCTTACCCTTATCCTTACCCTTGCTTTTACCCTTAAGCTTACCCTTACCCTTACCCTTACCCTTACCCTTACCCTTACCCTTACCCTTACCCTTGCCCTTACCCTTACCCTTACCCTTGCTTTTACTCTTAGGCTTACCCTTACCTTTACCCTTACCCTTACCCTTACCCTCACCCTCACCCTTACCCTTACCCTTGCTTTTACCCTTAAGCTTACCCTTACCCTTACCCTTACCCTAACCCTTACCCTTGCTTTTACCCTTAAGCTTACCCTTACCCTTACCCTTAACCTTACCCTTACCCTTGCTTTTACCCTTAGGCTTACCCTTACCCTTACCCTTACCCTTACCCTTAAGCTTACCCTTACCCTTACCCTTACTCTTACCCTTACCCTTACCCTTACCCTTACCCTTACCCTTACCCTTACCCTTACCCTTACCCTTACCCTTACCCTTACCCTTACCATTACTTTTACCCTTAGGCTTACCCTTACCTTTACCCTTACCCTAACCCTTACCCTTACCCTTACCCTTACCCTTACCCTTACCCTTGCTTTTACCCTTAAGCTTACCCTTACCCTTACCCTTACCCTTACCCTTACCCTTACCCTTACCCTTACCCTTACCCTTACCCTTACCCTTGCTTTTACCCTTAAGCTTACCCTTACCCTTACCCTTACCCTTACCCTTACCCTTACCCTTACCCTTACCCTTGCTTTTACCCTTAAGCTTACCCTTACCCTTACCCTTACCCTTACCCTTACCCTTACCCTTACCCTTACCCTTACCCTTACCCTTACCCTTACCCTTACGCTTACCCTTACCCTTGCTTTTACCCTTAGGCTTACCCTTACCTTTACCCTTACCCTTACCCTTACCCTTACCCTTACCCTTGCTTTTACCCTTAAGCTTACCCTTACCCTTACCCTTACCCTTAAGCTTACCCTTACCCTTACCCTTACCCTTACCCTTACCCTTACCCTTACCCTTACCCTTACCCTTACCCTTACCCTTACCCTTACCCTTACCCTTACCCTTACCCTTACCCTTGCTTTTACCCTTAAGCTTACCCTACCCTTACCCTTACCCTTACCCTTACCCTTGCTTTTACCCTTAAGCTTACCCTTACCCTTACCCTTACCCTTAAGCTTACCCTTACCCTTACCCTTACCCTTACCCTTACCCTTACCCTTACCCTTACCCTTACCCTTACCCATACCCTTACCCTTGCTTTTACCCTTAAGCTTACCCTTACCCTTACCCTTACCCTTACCCTTAAGCTTACCCTTACCCTTACCCTTACCCTTACCCTTACCCTTACCCTTAACCTTACCCTTGCTTTTACCCTTAAGCTTACCCTTACCCTTACCCTTACCCTTACCCTTAAGCTTACCCTTACCCTTACCCTTACCCTTACCCTTACCCTTGCTTTTACCCTTAAGCTTACCCTTACCCTTACCCTTACCCTTACCCTTAAGCTTACCCTAACCCTTACCCTTATCCTTACCCTTACCCTTGCTTTAACCCTTAAGCTTACCCTTACCCTTACCCTTACCCTTACCCTTGCTTTTACCCTTAAGCTTACCCTTACCCTTACCCTTACCCTTACCCTTAAGCTTACCCTTACCCATACCCTTACCCTTACCCTAACACTTACCCTTACCCTTGCTTTTACCCTTAAGCTTACCCTTACCCTTACCCTTACCCTTACCCTTACCCTTACCCTTACCCTTACCCTTGCTTTTACCCTTAGGCTTACCCTTACCTTTACCCTTACCCTTACCCTTACCCTTACCCTTACCCTTGCTTTTACCCTTAAGCTTACCCTTACCCTTACCCTTACCCTTACCCTTACCCTTACCCTTACCCTTACCCTTGCTTTTACCCTTAAGCTTTCCCTTACCCTTACCCTTACCCTTACCCTTACCCTTGCTTTTACCCTTAGGCTTACCCTTACCCTTACCCTTACCCTTACCCTTGCTTTTACCCTTAAGCTTACCCTTACCCTTACCCTTACCCTTACCCTTACCCTTACCCTTACCCTTACCCTTACCCTTACCCTTACCCTTACCCTTACCCTTACCCTTACCCTTACCCTTACCCTTACCCTTACCCTTACCCTTACCCTTACCCTTACCCTTACCCTTGCTTTTACCCTTAGGCTTACCCTTACCTTTACCCTTACCCTTACCCTTACCCTTACCCTTACCCTTACCCTTGCTTTTACCCTTAAGCTTACCCTTACCCTTACCCTTACCCTTACCCTTACCCTTACCCTTACCCTTACCCTTACCCTTGCTTTTACCCTTAAGCTTACCCTTACCCTTACCCTTACCCTTACCCTTACCCTTACCCTTACCCTTACCCTTACCCTTACCCTTACCCTTACCCTTACCCTTACCCTCACCCTTGCTTTTACCCTTAAGCTTACCCTTACCCTTACCCTTACCCTTACCCTTACCCTTGCTTTTACCCTTAAGCTTACCCTTACCCTTACCCTTACCCTTACCCTTACCCTTGCTTTTACCCTTAGGCTTACCCTTACCCTTACCCTTACCCTTACCCTTGCTTTTACCCTTAAGCTTACCCTTACCCTTACCCTTACCCTTACTCTTACCCTTACCCTTACCCTTACCCTTACCCTTGCTTTTACCCTTAGGCTTACCCTTACCTTTACCCTTACCCTTACCCTTACCCTTACCCTTACCCTTACCCTTACCCTTACCCTTACCCTTACCCTTGCTTTTACCCTTAAGCTTACCCTTACCCTTACCCTTACCCTTACCCATACCCTTACCCTTACCCTTACCCTTACCCTTGCTTTTACCCTTAAGCTCACCCTTACCCTTACCCTTACCCTTACCCTTACCCTTACCCTTACCCTTACTCTTACCTTTACCCTTGCTTTTACCCTTAAGCTTACCCTTACCCTTACCCTTACCCTTACCCTTAAGCTTACCCTTACCCTTACCCTTACCCTTACCCTTACCCTTACCCTTGCTTTTACCCTTAAGCTTACCCTTACCCTTACCCTTACCCTTACCCTTACCCTTGCTTTTACCCTTACGCTTACCCTTACCCTTACCCTTACCCTTACCCTTGAGCTTACCCTTACCCTTACCCTCACCCTTACCCTTACCCTTACCCTTACCCTTGCTTTTACCCTTAAGCTTACCCTTACCCTTACCCTTACCCTTACCCTTTCCCTTACCCTTACCCTTACCCTTACCCTTACCCTTACCCTTGCTTTTACCCTTAGGCTTACCCTTACCTTTAACCTTACCAATACCCTTACCCTTACCCTTACCCTTACCCTTACCCTTGCTTTTACCCTTAAGCTTACCCTTACCCTTACCCTTACCCTTACCCTTACCCTTACCCTTACCCTTACCCTTACCCTTACCCTTACCCTTACCCTTACCCTTACCCTTACCCTTACCCTTACCCTTACCCTTACCCTTACCCTTGCTTTTACCCTTAAGCTTACCCTTACCCTTACCCTTACCCTTACCCTTACCCTTACCCTTACCCTTGCTTTTACCCTTAAGCTTACCCTTACCCTTACTCTTACCCCTACCCTTACCCTTACCCTTACCCTTACCCTTACCCTTACCCTTACCCTGACCCTTACCCTTACCCTTGCTTTTACCCTTAGGCTTACCCTCACCTTTACCCTTACCCTTACCCTTACCCTTACCCTTACCCTTACCCTTGCTTTTACCCTTAAGCTTACACTTACCCTTACCCTTACCCTTACCCTTAGCCTTACCCTTACCCTTGCTTTTACCCTTAAGCTTACCCTTACCCTTACCCTTACCCTTACCCTTGCTTTTACCCTTAGGCTTACCCTTACCCTTACCCTTACCCTTACCCTTAAGCTTACCCTTACCCTTACCCTTACCCTTACCCTTACCCTTACCCTTACCCTTACCCTTACCCTTACCCTTACCCTTGCTTTTACCCTTAAGCTTACCCTTACCCTTACCCTTACCCTTACCCTTACCCTTACCCTTACCCTTACCCTTACCCTTACCCTTACCCTTACCCTTACCCTTACCCTTACCCTTACCCTTACCCTTACCCTTACCCTTACCCTTACTTAGGGTAAGGGTAAGGGTAAGCTTAAGGGTAAAAGCAAGGTAAGGGTAAGGGTAAGGGTAAGGGTAAGGGTAAGGGTAAGGGTAAGGGTAAGCTTAAGGGTAAGGGTAAGGGTAAGGGTAAGGGTAAGCTTAAGGGTAAAAGCAAGGGTAAGGGTAAGGGTAAGGGTAAGGGTAAGGGTAAGCTTAAGGGTAAGGGTAAGGGTAAGGGTAAGGGTAAGCTTAAGGGTAAAAGCAAGGGTAAGGTTAAGGGTAAGGGTAAGGGTAAGGGTAAGGGTAAGCTTAAGGGTAGGGGTAAGGGTAAGGGTAAGGGTAAGCTTAAGGGTAAAAGCAAGGGTAAGGGTAAGGGTAAGGGTAAGGGTAAGGGTAAGGGTAAGGGTAAGGGTAAGGGTAAGGGTAAGGGTAAGGGTAAGGGTAAGGGTAAGGGTAAGGGTAAGCTTAAGGGTAAGGGTAAGGGTAAGGGTAAGCTTAAGGGTAAAAGCAAGGGTAAGGGTAAGGGTAAGGGTAAGGGTAAGCTTAAGGGTAAAAGCAAGGGTAAGGGTAAGGGTAAGGGTAAGGGTAAGGGTAAGGGTAAGGGTAAGCTTAAGGGTAAGGGTAAGGGTAAGG
This sequence comes from Myrrha octodecimguttata, assembly GCA_958510865.1. NCBI lineage: Eukaryota > Metazoa > Arthropoda > Insecta > Coleoptera > Coccinellidae > Myrrha > Myrrha octodecimguttata. The sequence goes on from CAUEHS010001050.1 coordinate 33,529, forward strand.
GTAAGCTTAGGGGTAAAAGCAAGGGTAAGGGTAAGGGTAAGGGTAAGAGTAAGGGTAAAGGTAAGGGTAAGCCTAAGGGTAAAAGCAAGGGTAAGGGTAAGGGTAAGGGTAAGGGTAAGGGTAAGGGTAAGGGTAAGGGTAAGGGTAAGGGTAAGTGTAAGGGTAAGCTTAAGGGTAAAAGCAAGGGTAAGGGTAAGGGTAAGGGTAAGGGTAAGGGTAAGGGTAAGGGTAAGGGTAAGGGTAAGGGTAGGCTTAAGGGTAAGGGTAAGGGTAAGGGTAAGGGTAAGCTTAAGGGTAAAAGCAAGGGTAAGGGTAAGGGTAAGGGTAAGGGTAAGGGTAAGCTTAAGGGTAAGGGTAAGGGTAAGGATAAGGGTAAGCTTAAGGGTAAAAGCAAGGGTAAGGTTAAGGGTAAGGGTAAGGGTAAGGGTAAGGGTAAGGGTAAGCTTAAGGGTAAGGGTAAGGGTAAGGGTAAGCTTAAGGGTAAAAGCAAGGGTAAGGGTAAGGGTAAGGGTAAGGGTAAGGGTAAGGGTAAGGGTAAGGGTAAGGATAAGGGTAAGGGTAAGGGTAAGCTTAAGGGTAAGGGTAAGGGTAAGGGTAAGCTTAAGGGTAAAAGCTAGGGTAAGGGTAAGGGTAAGGGTAAGGGTAAGGGTAAGCTTAAGGGTAAAAGCAAGGGAAAGGGTAAGGGTAAGGGTAAGGGTAAGGGTAAGGGTAAGGGTAAGGGTAAGGATAAGGGTAAGCTTAAGGGTAAGGGTAAGGGTAAGGGTAAGCTTAAGGGTAAAAGCAAGGGTAAGGGTAAGGGTAAGGGTAAGGGTAAGGGTAAAGGTAAGGGTAAGCCTAAGGGTAAAAGCAAGGGTAAGGGTAAGGGTAAGGGTAAGGGTAAGGGTAAGGGTAAGGGTGAGGGTAAGGGTAAGCTTAAGGGTAAAAGCAAGGGTAAGGGTAAGGGTAAGGGTAAGGGTAAGGGTAAGGGTAAGGGTAAGGGTAAGGGTAAGGGTAAGGGTAAGGGTAAGGGTAAGGGTAAGGGTAAGCTTAAGGGTAAAAGCAAGGGTAAGGGTAAGGGTAAGGGTAAGGGTAAGGGTAAGGGTAAGGGTAAGGGTAAGGGTAAGGGTAAGGGTAAGGGTGAGGGTAAGGGTAAGGGTAAGCTTAAGGGTAAAAGCAAGGGTGAGGGTAAGGGTAAGGGTAAGGGTAAGGGTTAGGGTAAGGGTAAAGGTAAGGGTAAGCCTAAGGGTAAAAGCAAGGGTAAGGGTAAGGGTAAGGGTAAGGGTAAGGGTAAGGGTAAGGGTAAGGGTAAGGGTAAGGGTAAGGGTAAGGGTAAGGGTAAGGGTAAGGGTAAGAGTAAGGGTAAGGGTAAGGGTAAGCTTAAGGGTAAAAGCAAGGGTAAGGGTAAGGGTAAGGGTAAGGGTAAGCCTAAGGGTAAAAGCAAGGGTAAGGGTAAGGTTAAGGGTAAGGGTAAGGGTAAGCTTAAGGGTAAAAGCAAGGGTAAGGGTAAGGGTAAGGGTAAGGGTAAGGGTAAGCTTAAGGGTAAAAGCAAGGGTAAGGGTAAGGGTGAGGGTAAGGGTGAGGGTAAGGGTAAGGGTAAAGGTAAGGTTAAGCCTAAGAGTAAAAGCAAGGGTAAGGGTAAGGGTAAGGGTAAGGGTAAGGGTAAGGGTAAGGGTAAGGGTAAGGGTAAGGGTAAGGGTGAGCTTAAGGGTAAAAGCAAGGGTAAGGATAAGGGTAAGGGTAAGGGTAAGGGTAAGGGTAAGGGTGAGGGTAAGGGTAAGGGTAAGGGTAAGCTTAAGGGTAAAAGCAAGGGTAAGGGTAAGGGTAAGGGTAAGGGTAAGGGTAAGCTTACCCTTACCCTTACCCTTACCCTTACACTTACCCTTGCTTTTACCCTTAGGCTTACCCTTACCCTTACCCTTACCCTTACCCTTAAGCTTACCCTTACACTTACCCTCACCCTTACCCTTACCCTTACCCTTACCCTTACCCTTACCCTTACCCTTGCTTTTACCCTTAAGCTTACCCTTACCCTTAACCTTACCCTTACCCTTACCCTTACCCTTACCCTTACCCTTACCCTTACCCTTACCCTTACCCTTGCTTTGACCCTTAGGCTTACCCTTACCTTTACCCTTACCCTTACCCTTACCCTTACCCTTACCCTTACCCTTACCCTTACCCTTACCCTTACCCTTACCCTTACCCTTACCCTTACCCTTGCTTTTACCCTTAAGCTTACCCTTACCCTTACCCTTACCCTTACCCTTACCCTTACCCTTACCCTTACCCTTACCCTTGCTTTTACCCTTAAGCTTACCCTTACCCTTACCCTTACCCTTACCCTTACCCTTGCTTTTACCCTTAGGCTTACCCTTACTCTTACCCTTACCCTTACCCTTGCTTTTACCCTTAAGCTTACATTTACCCTTACCCTTACCCTTACCCTTACCCTTACCCTTACCCTTACCCTTACCCTTACCCTTACCCTTACCCTTACCCTTGCTTTTACCCTTAGGCTTAACCTTACCTTTACCCTTACCCTTACCCTTACCCTTACCCTTACCCTTACCCTTACCCTTACCCTTACCCTTACCCTTACCCTTACCCTTACCCTTACCCTTACCCTTGCTTTTACCCTTAAGCTTACCCTTACCCTTACCCTTACCCTTACCCTTACCCTTACCCTTGCTTTTACCCTTAAGCTTACCCTTACCCTTACCCTTACCTTTACCCTCACCCTTACCCTTACCCTTACCCTTGCTTATACCCTTAAGCTTACCCTTACCCTTACCCTTACCCTTACCCTTACCCTTACCCTTACCCTTACCCTTACCCTTACCCTTACCCTTACCCTTACCCTTACCCTTACCCTTACCCTTACCCTTACCCTTACCCTTGCTTTTACCCTTAGGCTTACTCTTACCTTCACCCTTACCCTTACCCTTACCCTTACCCTTACCCTTACCCTTACCCTTACCCTTACCCTTACCCTTGCTTTTACCCTTAAGCTTACCCTTACCCTTACCCTTACCCTTACCCTTACCCTAACCCTTACCCTTGCTTTTACCCTTAAGCTTACCCTTACCCTTACCCTTACCCTTACCCTTACCCTTACCCTTACCCTTACCCTTACCCTTACCCTTACACTTGCTTTTACCCTTAAGCTTACCCTTACCCTTACCCTTACCCTTACCCTTACCCTTACCCTTACCCTTATCCTTACCCTTGCTTTTACCCTTAAGCTTACCCTTACCCTTACCCTTACCCTTACCCTTACCCTTACCCTTACCCTTACCCTTACCCTTACCCTTACCCTTACCCTTACCCTTGCTTTTACTCTTTGGCTTACCCTTACCTTTACCCTTACCCTTACCCTTACCCTTACCCTTACCCTCACCCTTACCCTTACCCTTGCTTTTACCCTTAAGCTTACCCTTACCCTTACCCTTACCCTTACCCTTACCCTTGCTTTTACCCTTAAGCTTACCCTTACCCTTACCCTTAACCTTACCCTTACCCTTGCTTTTACCCTTAGGCTTACCCTTACCCTTACCCTTACCCTTACCCTTGCTTTTACCCTTAAGCTTACCCTTACCCTTACCCTTACTCTTACCCTTACCCTTACCCTTACCCTTACCCTTACCCTTACCCTTACCCTTACGCTTACCCTTGCTTTTACGCTTAGGCTTACCGTTACCTTTACCCTTACCCTAACCCTTACCCTTACCCTTACCCTTACCCTTACCCTTGCTTTTACCCTTAAGCTTACCCTTACCCTTACCCTAACCCTTACCCTTACCTTTACCCTTACCCTTACCCTTACCCTTACCCTTGCTTTTACCCTTAAGCTTACCCTTACCCTTACCCTTACCCTTACCCTTACCCTTACCCTTACCCTTACCCTTACCCTTGCTTTTACCCTTAAGCTTACCCTTACACTTACCCCTACCCTTACCCTTACCCTTACCCTTACCCTTACCCTTACCCTTACCCTTACCCTTACCCTTGCTTTTACCCTTAGGCTTACCCTTACCTTTACCCTTACCCTTACCCTTACCCTTACCCTTTCCCTTGCTTTTACCCCTAAGCTTACCCTTACCCTTACCCTTACCCTTAAGCTTACCCTTACCCTTACCCTTACCCTTACCCTTACCCTTACCCTTACCCTTACCCTTACCCTTACCCTTGCTTTTACCCTTAAGCTTACCCTTACCCTTACCCTTACCCTTACCCTTACCCTTACCCTTACCCTTACCCTTACCCTTACCCTTACCCTTGCTTTTACCCTTAAGCTTACCCTTACCCTTACCCTTACCCTTACCCTTACCCTTACGCTTGCTTTTACCCTTAAGCTTACCCTTACCCTTACCCTTACCCTTACCCTTACCCTTGCTTTTACCCTTAGGCTTACCCTTACCCTTACCCTTACCCTTACCCTTGCTTTTACCCTTAAGCTTACATTTACCCTTACCCTTACCCTTACCCTTACCCTTACCCTTACCCTTACCCTTACCCTTACCCTTACCCTTGCTTTTACCCTTAGGCTTAACCTTACCTTTACCCTTACCCTTACCCTTACCCTTACCCTTACCCTTACCCTTACCCTTACCCTTACCCTTACCCTTACCCTTACCCTATCCCTTGCTTTTACCCTTAAGCTTACCCTTACCCTTACCCTTACCCTTACCCTTACCCTTACCCTTGCTTTCACCCTTAAGCTTACCCTTACCCTTACCCTTACCTTTACCCTCACCCTTACCCTTACCCTTACCCTTGCTTATACCCTTAAGCTTACCCTTACCCTTACCCTTACCCTTACCCTTACCCTTACCCTTACCCTTACCCTTACCCTTACCCTTACCCTTACCCTTACCCTTACCCTTGCTTTTACCCTTAGGCTTACTCTTACCTTTACCCTTACCCTTACCCTTACCCTTACCCTTACCCTTACCCTTACCCTTACCCTTACCCTTACCCTTACCCTTACCCTTACCCTTACCCTTACCCTTGCTTTTACCCTTAAGCTTACCCTTACCCTTACCCTTACCCTTACCCTTACCCTAACCCTTACCCTTGCTTTTACCCTTAAGCTTACCCTTACCCTTACCCTTACCCTTACCCTTACCCTTACCCTTACCCTTACCCTTACCCTTACCCTTACCCTTACCCTTACCCTTACACTTGCTTTTACCCTTAAGCTTACCCTTACCCTTACCCTTACCCTTACCCTTACCCTTACCCTTACCCTTACCCTTATCCTTACCCTTGCTTTTACCCTTAAGCTTACCCTTACCCTTACCCTTACCCTTACCCTTACCCTTACCCTTACCCTTACCCTTACCCTTACCCTTACCCTTACCCTTGCTTTTACTCTTTGGCTTACCCTTACCTTTACCCTTACCCTTACCCTTACCCTTACCCTTACCCTCACCCTTACCCTTACCCTTGCTTTTACCCTTAAGCTTACCCTTACCCTTACCCTTACCCTTACCCTTACCCTTGCTTTTACCCTTAAGCTTACCCTTACCCTTACCCTTAACCTTACCCTTACCCTTGCTTTTACCCTTAGGCTTACCCTTACCCTTACCCTTACCCTTACCCTTGCTTTTACCCTTAAGCTTACCCTTACCCTTACCCTTACTCTTACCCTTACCCTTACCCTTACCCTTACCCTTACCCTTACCCTTACTCTTACCCTTACCCTTGCTTTTACCCTTAGGCTTACCCTTACCTTTACCCTTACCCTAACCCTTACCCTTACCCTTACCCTTACCCTTACCCTTGCTTTTACCCTTAAGCTTACCCTTACCCTTACCCTAACCCTTACCCTTACCCTTACCCTTACCCTTACCCTTACCCTTACCCTTGCTTTTACCCTTAAGCTTACCCTTACCCTTACCCTTACCCTTACCCTTACCCTTACCCTTACCCTTACCCTTACCTTTGCTTTTACCCTTAAGCTTACCCTTACACTTACC